>JAQOOI010000019.1:1200000-1639036 GCA_028554645.1 Omphalotus guepiniiformis
CTGTGACACACTCTGTCTGCTTTCTGGAAGGCATTACATAAACTCACAGGCATCAAGCTCAAGATGTCCACATTGTACCATCCGCAAACTGATGAGAGTAGTGAACATTCCAACAAAACGATGGTCCAGATGTTACAATACCACATTGCTAGAAATCAAAAGGGTTGGAAACGGGCCCTTCCACGTATTCAGTTCGAATTCATGAACACAGTCAATTCCTCCACTGGCTTTTCAGGATTTCAACTTCGTTCCAGATTCTCACCCTGTCTAATACCACCGTTACCACTGGATTGTCTGGACTCTTCTGATTCCTCGATGTCAGTTGCTGAAAACTTCATTCGACAGCTCCAACTAGACCTATTGGAAGCACAAGACAACCTGTTGTTGGCAAAGATCAATCAGGCCTATTTGTATAACAAGACACATGGTCCAGAGCGCACCTTTGAAGTTGGTGATAAGGTGCTGCTGTCTATGTTGAATAGAAAGAATGAGTTCAAATGAAAGGGCGAGAAGTGTGCCGCTAAGTTTTTCTCCCGTTTTGATGGTCCTTACACAATAACTGTTGCTCACCCGGAGTTCTCAGCTTACATGCTTGATTTGCCAACACACCTCAACATTTTTTCGATGTTTCATGTTTCAGAGCTGATCCTGTTTACTGAAAATGATGACAACCTGTTCCCTTCGCGAGCTATACACTCTCCCGGGCCGGTACTTACACTGGATGGTATGGAGGAGTGGTTCATTGAGCATTATTGACAAATGAGTACGTGGTCATGGGAAGCAGTACCTGGTACATTGGCAGGGTGAAGGCCCAGAGGCCGATGAATGGCAGCTGGCTCGAGAACTCTCCGACTGTGAAGCCTTGGATGTTTGAGAGGCATCAAAGGCATTGAAGGATGGTCCTGGTTAGGTCATCCCCTTTCAATTTCTTTCTGTTTATCACTTGGTTCCAAGGGAACCAGGCAAGGTTTTACTTATTACAATACCCTTTTTTCCGTTGTATTTGTTGCTGAAGATGTATGAAATTTTTTTGGGTGGGAGAGGGTGTAAGCCCGCCACTGCCATACCACTGACATCATAGTTTTATCACGAGCCATTTACCATATACCCGCCAGGTAGATACACCTATAAACACAAATGCGTATATATAGGCTCTCACATTTCTCGTAGATTCAATATCTTTTTCTCTTCCTCTCTCTCTCTCTCTCTTTTCACTGGATTCAGAATTGATAGACTTTCAGCCAAATTTCTCAGACTGAGTTCATCTCGTTAGTGTTTCCCGCCATCCCGCGGGTTCCCAGCTAATAAGGAATCTTCAGATATTATAAATTCTTGTAGACTTCATTCATGCATTAAAACATTAGGTATACAGAGCAATTTTCGTCCATTATTATTCATGTATAGTAGAGGTGGAGTCTTCCTTATTATAATAGAAATTTCTATACTCTTTGGGTTTTTCAATAATGATTTTGAAAAAAGGATCTGTTTTGTATCCTGACAAGATTGCATTTTCTATATTGATGTTTGGTATCTTTTCTTTTACAATATCAAATAAGGAACCAGATTCGGTTGTGAACTCTTCAGTAGCTGAATAGGCGTTAATCGAAGGCAATACCTCTATAGTGACCAAATCAGGTTGTGGCTGTGATGTTGTAGGTCTTAGTGTTGTGTCAAGTTTAGGTTCATTGTTTTGATGGTACCATCTTTTTGTGTGTTGTTCTCACTACTCTTGCTACTCTCGCCCCCCATGTTACGGCTATGCGCCGGAACTCCGGGTCAGACCTCCGGTTTCTAGAACTTCTTTGATTTCTTCTTCCTGACATCTATTCAATCTTTCCATATGGTTCACTTTACAAATTCACGCTTTCCTATTCGCTTTTATTATTCTTTTCTACTCCGGACATCCGAACGTCGCCAACGTTCCATGTTCTTATTGTTCTTTAGTTTCATTCTTCTCACACTATTGTTTTATTACTCCAAGTATCTCCAGTAGAATACTCATATAAATACTTCACGCTTATACTGTATATACTTTAGTTTTAAATCAATTTAGTCTCCGGACTACTATCTTGAATTTCTCGTCTGAACTCTCATCTCTCCTCGGACTTCCAATCCGGGTGCAGCACGGGGGGCAGTATCGAAATAATACTGCCTACCGGGTGAAGTCTTGTTGCCGGAGCAATTCGGAGCTCCTGGTTTATCTTGTCTTGTTCCTTTCGAACTCCTTCTCTCGGACCTCCTCGGAGGTCCTTGCTCTCTTACCGTCTCTAGTCCGCACGGACTTAACAGTATTTAAAACTCCTCTCTGTGCTGCTATTGATCATGTCACAACATCCTACAAACCCCTTACTTGAGACTTCACAGTCTCACGCACCATTTTACCAAGGTCGCGATCCCAATGCTCTTCGTGAGCGGCGGAGATCCGGTCTTTACTCAGTTCGCGCAAGCGAATTCGTCTCACCAAGCTGAGGCTCACGCCTTTCTCAACAACCTCCGGTTCTATCAACATTATTTTCACCAGGTCATTTGCCTGGTTTTCGAAATCCTCCGGTAACTCCGACTCGTCGAACTTCCACAATGCCGGGAGTTTTACCGATACATGAAGACATGTCCGACACTGCTCCTGAAGAGCAGAATGACGAAGACGATGACATTATCGCAGCGGCGACGGAAGGAGAGGCTGGTGATCAGCCAGAAGGAATAGGAGGTAATGGTGGGGATCCTGGAGAAGGCGATGAAGGTAATGGTGGTGGTGGACCAGGCCATGGAGGTCCGGGTGGACCTGGCGGGCCTGGAGGACCAGGTGGAAATGGTGGCGGTGGACCAGGTGGACCTGGGGGTCCTGGAGGACCTTCCGGGGGTACCGGTGGCACCGGTGATGAAGATTTTAGGCGGATGATGCAGGAGTTTCTTACCACTAGCATGGCTGGTTTTACTAACATGGCTAGGGCTTTTAACACTCAGGCATCCGCGGCTCCGGAGAGCAAATCACGCTTGAAGGAGCCGGACGTTTTCGATGGATCAGATCCGCGGAAGCTCCGAAATTTCATCATTTCTCTGGCCCTTCACCACTCCAATCGGCCTCAATATTTTTCCTCCGACGATCGAAAGATCACATTTGCGCTCTCCTATTTGTCTGGATCGGCTCTGGAATATTTCCAGCCAGAGCTTCTGAACCCGGATCCGGACGATCCTCCGGCATGGATGGTCAATTATCAGGCCTTCATGCAGGAGCTGATGGAAAATTTCGGAGAGTACGATATGGAAGCGGAGGCTGAGCAACGCCTCAGTGGGCTCAAAATGAGGGATACGGATCGAATCCGTAATTACAATGTAAAGTTCGGAGCCTACGCAGCGATGGTTCTTTGGGATCAAGCTGCTTTACGTTGGGCCTATTATCAAGGTTTGCCATCTCGTATTAAGGACGAACTAATGCGGATCGAGTATCCGAAAACCTATCAGGGGACCCGGAAAGAGGCCACCAAGATCGATGCTCGTTACTGGGCTCGCTCTGCTGAAAAGCAGCGAGAACAACGGACGTCTGGTGGAGGCTCCGGGAACTCCGGAAGTGGCTCCTCCACTTCACAATCTGGCTCGCAGAAGAAGAAGAGTGGCAATCCCAACAAGCCCTCCTCTTCCTCTAACAACCGCTCGTACTCCGGAAACTCCGGATCTGGTTCTGGTTCTGGCTCCGGTTCTAACTCCGGCAAGACAAATTCCTCTTCGACCACGCCAAAACCATACACGGATAGGCTAGGGAAGGATGCAAAGTTGACGCAGGCGGAGAAGGACAGGCGCCGGAAGTTGAAGTTATGTTTCTTTTGTGGAGGTAATCATACTATGGATAATTGTGATAAGCGGAAGAAGTTGAACGAGGCTCGTGGACGAGCTTCGGAGGTAACTTCGGAGGACCCCAAACTGACTCCAAAGGAGTCGGAAAAATAGTCCGCAGCCCAGATGCCTCGACACGAAATTTGGGTTGCGTTGGCCACGATCGTGTCATCTCCGAGGTTACTCTCAACGCGTCCGCTCTTTTACACCACTCTGATTCACTTGTATTACCACTTTGTATCGATCGGAGCTCCTCGGGCCTCAAGGGCCTTGTTAGGGAGCCCGAAAATCAGTCTACTTCATTTTTGAAATTTTCTACGTTACTTGATTCTGGTTCTTCTCATAGTTTCCTCGATTCAAAATTTGTTCATGATTATTTTCTTCCGGTAACTCCAGTTCCTCCGGTTCGACTACGCCTTCTTGATGGTTCAACCGCTTCTTCATTAATTGAAGAGCTTGTTACTTTACCTGTTCAATTTCCTTCCGGGGAGACCTTGTCTCTTGACTTTTTTGTCACTTCTTTGAATTCGTCTTGTAAAGCTGTTTTAGGATACAACTTTCTCACCCGCTACAACCCGTTGGTTGACTGGGTCACAGGAGTTATTTCATTCCGAAACACTGATCAAACAGTTCCATCTCCCATTCCGCAGGCTGCATCTTCAACTCCGGTTGAGGTCGCGTCCATCGACGCATCTCCGACACCTACCTCTCGTCCTCGGAAGGCGAACTTTCCCTTTGAACCCATCTACTCATATCCAACCGTCACGCAAATGGGAGCAAGAATTTCGGACCCGTCGGATCCGGATATTGCTTTTATTGGTGCTGCAGCATTCATACGGGCTTGCAAGGAAGCTGGACAAGATCCCATTGTGATCTACGGACGTCCGGTTGCCTCCGTTACTGGTAACGCAGCATCTATCCATTCACCTGTTGATCTCTCCGGAATACCGGAAGAGTATCACGATTTTGCTGACGTTTTTGATGAAGGTCTTTCAGAAGTCTTACCACCGTACCGCCCTTACGACCTTAAAATCGACTTAGAGGACGGTGCTGAACCTCCTCTCGGACGTGTTTACCCACTGTCCGCGAAGGAACTAGAGGCCCTTAGGACTTTCTTGGACAAGCATCTCGCCAACGGTTTCATTACGACCTCTTCATCTAAACACGGAGCTCCGGTATTGTTTGTTCCTAAAAAGAATGGCTCACTCCGTCTCTGTGTAGATTTTCGTGGCTTGAACAAGATTACCCGCAAGGACCGGTATCCTTTACCATTAATTTCCGACCTCCTCGACGCTCCTAAAAAGGCGAAAATCTATACCAAGCTTGATCTTCGACATGCTTACCACTTGGTCTGGATCGCCGAGGGAGACGAATGGAAAACTGCTTTCCGCACCAGATACGGCTCTTACGAATGGAAGGTCATTCCCGAGGGACTAACCAATGCTCCGGCGGCTTTTCAACGGTTTGTAAATGAAATATTTGCCGACTTACTAGATGTCTATGTTATTGTCTACCTGGACGATGTTCTAATCTATTCGGACAACCGAGCAGACCATCGAAAACATGTCCGCGAAGTTCTCCGACGCCTCCGGAAGCACGGCTTATTCTGCAATCCCAACAAATGTGTCTTCGACTCCGAAACTGTTGAATACCTCGGTTACATTCTGTCACCGGACGGTCTTCGGATGTCCGAGGAGAAGGTTAAGGCCATCGTCGATTGGCCCCTTCCTCGACCGGGATGCATCAAAGACATTCAGTCCTTCCTTGGTTTCTGCAATTTCTACCGCCGTTTCATTTTCAATTATTCTGGTATCGTGGTTCCACTAACTCGTCTTACTCGTAAAGGTATTCCTTGGAAATGGTCCGAGGAGTGTCAACATTCTTTTGATTCACTTAAATCTGCTTTTCTTTCCGCTCCTGTTTTAACTCACTGGGAACCTGACCGACAGATAGTCCTGGAAACGGACGCCTCGGACTACGCTATAGCGGCAATTCTTTCACTTCGTATGGACGATGGAGAAATCCATCCAGTCGCATTCCTGTCTCGGACCCTTCATGCCGCCGAGCTCAACTACGACACACACGACAAGGAGCTCCTCGCCATCTTTGAATCTTTCCAACACTGGCGGCATTACTTGGAGGGCTCCGCAACGCCGGTCGACGTGGTCACAGATCATAAGAACTTGGAGTACTTCAGTACTACCAAGGTCTTGACGCGCCGACAGGTTAGATGGAGTGAATACTTGTCCCACTTTAATATGGTAATCCGGTTCCGACCGGGGCGCCTCGGAGCAAAACCTGACGCTCTGACTCGACGTTGGGACGTCTACCCAAAAGAGGGAGATAGTACTTACGCTACGGTCAATCCACAGAATCTGAAACCAATTTTCACCCAAGAACAACTATCGACTTCACTTCGAGCAACTTTCCTAGAAGGTCCGGTCCTTCGCGCTAGTATCATAATGGATCTCGACAAACTACACCAGTCGATCCGGGAATCTTTAGCTTCGGACTCGGAGTCCAAGGCAGGTATGTCACTTGCCAATGATGATGCTAACAAACGTTGGACTTTAGACAACTCCGGACAACTCCGGCTCGACGGTCGCATCTATGTTCCAGACTCGGGTGACCTGCGGCTTCAGGTACTTCGATATTTCCATGACCACCCACTTTCAGGACACTTTGGGCAGAACCGGACACTCGAGGTCATCCGAAGACAGTATACCTGGCCTCAGATCCGAGAGTTCGTCCGGTCCTACGTGCAATCCTGCACTGTTTGCGGTCGCAACAAGAGCCGTAGACACCGTCCTTATGGTCTTCTGCAACCTCTCCCAGTTCCGGAACGTCCTTGGGATTCCATATCCATGGACTTCATTGAACAACTTCCGAACTCTCATGGCTTTACAGCCATTCTAGTCGTGGTAGACAGGGCATCTAAGCAAGCCATTTTTATTCCTACTTTTGACACCATAATCTCTGAACAGCTAGCTCAACTTTTCGTCCTTCATGTATTCTCCAAACACGGTGTTCCTCGGCATGTCACCTCCGACCGGGGCTCCGAGTTTGTCTCGCAGTTTTTTAGGGCTTTAGGTAAAGCGTTGCAGATGGAGCTTCATTACACCTCCGGTTATCATCCGGAGGCTGATGGACAAACTGAACGAGCTAACCAAACTCTGGAACAGTACATCCGAATTTATTGCTCTTACCAACAGGATGACTGGGATCAACTCTTGGCCATTGCAGAGTTTGCCTACAATAACGCTCCGAACAGCTCCACTGGCATTTCACCCTTCTTTGCCAACAAAGGTTATCACCCAAACCTTTCAATACATCCGGAATACGACCTCGCATCCGACCGGGCTCGACAGTTTGTGGTCAACCTTGACGAGCTCCACACTTTTCTACGCAATGAGATTACTCTTGCTCAGACTCGTTACAAGGAACAAGCTGACCGGCGGAGGTCCTCGGCTCCGGAATTTCCCATTGGCTCAGAAGTATATCTTAACGCTAAGCACATTCGTTCTACCCGTCCTACAGCTAAATTTTCCGAGAAATATCTAGGACCATTTAAAATTCTAGCTCGACCTAGTAACCTTGCCTATACACTACAGCTTCCGGACTACCTCCGGTCCGTACATCCAGTATTCCATGTCTCTCAACTCGAACCAGCACCTCCCAACACCATTCCTAACCGCACTCAACCTCCGCCTCCGCCGGTTGAGGTCAACGGTGAAGTTGAATACGAGATTGCTCAGATACTGGATTCCAAGCTGGACCGGAGACGCCGAAAGTGTCCGCTATTGTACTATGTGCAATGGCTTGGTTATGAAGGGACGGATGAAGAATTTTCATGGGTCTTAGCTGATGAACTCACAGCTGAAGACTACATCCAGGAGTTCCATGTCCGATATCCGGACAAACCTGGACCTCTGTCGAAGTTGACAATCTGATCGGACGTCCTCGGACGTTGACGGTCTTGGTGTTTCTTTCTTTCTCTCTATCCCTTTTGCTCTCTCTCTTACTATCACGCTTATCTCGTTATAAAAAACAGACATTTATTTATACAAAACAAAACAAAAGCTATCAAGAAAAACAAAACAAAAGACATATTATATACAAGTTCTTTTTCTTTTCTATCTACAACTCATTCTCTATTCATGTCCTACTCGGACCTCCTCGCTCTTCCCGTCGTCTTTCAATTTCTTTTCGCCTCTCTGCGAACATTTCTCTCTCCTCCGCGGTATAGCGAGGATTCGTTTCCTCTTCTGTTCTGATTCTTTCTGCCGGGACTTCTCGGAGGCCCGTACAGATCTCGTCCACCTGCTCAAAAAACTCAGTCAACTGAGCGGCCTCTCCGCCCAGTACTCCTTGCACCATCCTACTGTTCATGACACTAGGCAACGTCGGCTCTCGCACCTCCGGACGGGCATCCGAACGCTCTGCCTGGTCGCGCTCCCAAGCGAAGTGTAGTTCTCGGCCCATTTCGGCGAGCCGGATCGAGGCATTGATTATGGCCTGGTTCATAATGTACGACCCCTGGATAGGAGTCGCGGCACCCATTGCCATTCCCAAGGCAAGGGCCCAGTCGCGGGTCCGCTCCGCCAAGAACACACCCCAACTAGAGACTTCCTCTCTAGTTGAGTACACTGCGGCATCCACATCATCGATCCGCCGGTTCACCAAGTCCAAGTCCGAGAGTTCCACGGAGTCCCGAGGCTCTCCGGCTCGTCCCTCCACTTTCTTCTCTAACCTAGCTAACCTGGACAGTATTTCTTGATTTTGCTGCATGAGCAGCTCGAGGGAAGCCGAAGGAAAGGTAGTGGTGGTGGTGCTCGGAGCACCGACTCGCTCCGAAAATGAGCATCTTGATTTTTGTTTCCTGCATTCGTCGCAGGAAGTGGATTTGGTGTTCCGTGGGCGGCCGGAACATCGGTATCGTCTGGCCTGGCACTGCAGGCAGGCGAGTCGGGAGCGAGGAGCTCCGTTTTCTTCTTCTTCTTCTTCTTCTTCATCTGAAATCACAATAGACTAAAATTTTGTTATAAATCAACTCCAATACTGATGATTGATCACGTACCGCTGAAACCACGTTTTTTCTCTTTCTCTTAGGAGACCCACCGGCCTCCGGTTCCTCTTGTGCCTTCCTCTTCCCTTCTCTCTTCTCCTTCCTCCTCCTTGCTTCCTCAGCCTTCTCGATCGCCCTCCTGGCCTTCTTTTCCTCCTCCGCCTCACTCTCCTCCTCGGCCCTCCGGTTCTCCTCATCCAATATCCTCTGCGCCTCCTCAATCTCTCTCCTCCTCCGCTCTCGCTCCTCCGCCCTCCACTTCTCTTGCGCCTCCTGACGCCACTCCTGCACCCTCCGGACTTCCTCTGTCCACTCATTCTTCGCCTTGTCATAGGCAGCCCACTCGCTATCCTCTTCCTGTTCAACTGAAAGGACATGAATATCGGACATCCGCGGACAGAAAAGACTCACCAATAGCAATCGCCAATGTTATCCTATCATATTCTTCCGCATTCTCTGGTGTCTTTCTGCGAGGCAGCGCTGGTTTGACACGAGGTTCGGGCTCCGGACGTCCGAAGGGCGCCGGTAAGGGGTACTCCTCCTCAAAGCTGGGGGTGGTGGCGCGGTTTGATGACATCGTTGTGTTGGGCCTACGGGGTGGATTTGCGCGGGGTTGGGGAACTTAGAGGTTTGCAGGCTAGGCTTTTATATCTATCCAGTGTTTGGCAGGATTTGGTCGATGTTGAAAATTCGGACACATCTCACTCCGAGGGGCAGGGTCGGACTTGGGACTTGGGACTTGGGACTTGGGACTTGGGACTTAGGGTTCTTGAGGGCAAGAACCCTAAGAGGGAGATACTGTTACGGCTATGCGCCGGAACTCCGGGTCAGACCTCCGGTTTCTAGAACTTCTTTGATTTCTTCTTCCTGACATCTATTCAATCTTTCCATATGGTTCACTTTACAAATTCACGCTTTCCTATTCGCTTTTATTATTCTTTTCTACTCCGGACATCCGAACGTCGCCAACGTTCCATGTTCTTATTGTTCTTTAGTTTCATTCTTCTCACACTATTGTTTTATTACTCCGAGTATCTCCGGTAGAATACTCATATAAATACTTCACGCTTATACTGTATATACTTTAGTTTTAAATCAATTTAGTCTCCGGACTACTATCTTGAATTTCTCGTCTGAACTCTCATCTCTCCTCGGACTTCCAATCCGGGTGCAGCACGGGGGGCAGTATCGAAATAATACTGCCTACCGGGTGAAGTCTTGTTGCCGGAGCAATTCGGAGCTCCTGGTTTATCTTGTCTTGTTCCTTTCGAACTCCTTCTCTCGGACCTCCTCGGAGGTCCTTGCTCTCTTACCGTCTCTAGTCCGCACGGACTTAACACCCCAGATGCGTACCAAGTGGAAGTGATAAAGGAGACAAGGCACGTGAGCTCTCATTAGGACCGGGAAGATGAACATTAGTACCCGTAGGAGGTTTCGGACCAATTATACAAAATTTGGGCGTCATACATCGAGCAAATTCCCGACTGGTTTCTACATGTGGAGAACGAATGCGCAAGGAAGTGCGCGGAATGGCATTAGCCTCAAGACCAATATAAACAGGCATTGAAACAAGGTCAGCGGGTTTAGACATTGGAGGTATAGAGTCATTGAATTCAGTGTATTCCGAAGGATGGCGGAGAGTGCCAGGTGAGTCGTTAGCATAAATTCTGGATAACGTGTCACTCAATACATTTTCAACTCCCGGAACGTAGATTACTTCAAAATCAAATTCAGAAATGGCAGTGAGCCAGCGGGCTTGGCGCCCACTCAGCAATTTCTGCTCGAGTAAGTGCAAGAGAGGCTTGTGATCAGTGACACAGATACTTACAACCTACATACACGGATATAGGTATATATATTTAGCTATAATTTCCGTTTTTATTAATTTTGGACTGGCAGTATGTATAAAAGGGCAGTAACTTGGAGAGAGAAAATCCAGGAGAGTACCATAGAGTCACAGGGTCACTGGGGACCGTCTTTATAACATGAATCGTGCCTGTGAAGGGAAATCCTACCAAAAACATAAAGTTGCCCTAGTCTGTTTATAGTCCAGTGTTTATTGTGATATTGTATAAAGATCATTGTTGGTTGAATTGAACTGGTTGTGTTATTGGAATTGGTTGTTTGATCTTGTGGTCAATTGGTTGTGATTGTGCAGTGAACACCTGTCTTGTTCAAAACCGTCTCGTGCTACTTTTTGCCTTAGTGCATTTTAAAAAGCTCAACTATAAAGTTCTTGTGATAAAGATATAAAGTTCTAATAAAGAAGCCATAAGTTTGGTCATGTGGAACCTTCAACAACACCCCCTCAGACTCGCACCTTTCAAGTGACTTGGTTGTTTTGGTTGTTTTTGGGTTTTTGTTCATTAGCCCTTTAGCAGTTCATTTCCCCGTTTCATTCTCATCATCTGGAGCCCACCGCGAGGGTCAAAAGTACAAATTGACTTCGTGAGGGACGAATTCGTGGCTTTCTAACGGAATTTTACCATTTGAATTACAAGGAAATTTGTGTTGTGCAATAAAGTACTGTTTTGTTCTATACAGTGCTACATAGAGCTTTTGCTTTATTTTTGGATTGTGAAGTTCACTTGTCAAAATTAGTGGACCTAGCAAACCTAAACCAAAACGTCAGACAAAGAATTCCCAAAGAGCTGGTGAAGAAGTTTTAAACTTTCAATCCAGATCTTCTACAAGAGAAAGAAGTGTTACTAGTTCCACATCCAAGGGCAAAGGGAAATCAGTACCAGAGCCTGAAAGTGTTGATCCAGTATTACCTGGTTCTTTTGTTCTGTCATCTGACAATAATTGAGAGTTTATACCCGGTGAATTTGATCGTTTATGTCCGCCTAAATCTACTGTTGAATTTGGAAAGTCTTATCGACTACCTGCTTCAGTATAAAAATCTAAAAAGAGTTTCAGAGAAGTTACTACTATGTCTGCTACTAGTACTACTGGTGCTGGTCCAAGTGGACAAAGTAGAGGAGATGATGATATACCCAGAAACAATGATAATACTGTAACAGACTGACCCCATAGCCATGTTAACCGTTGTGCCAAAAGGCCGGCAATGCTAGATTCATTCTAGCATTGTGGGATCTACTATATAAGCAGTATTTGGACCTTGCTCACATTGCTGTGAGTTGGGCACATGCCATTTTATGACATGTCACTTTTTTGTGACAGACAGTATTCTATCCCATAGTTTCGTCTAAGACCTCCAATTAGAGTGCCTTTGTCTTTCATCAAGTTCAGAGGGTTACTGTCAGCGACTCGAGTTATCAAACTCAAATAACCAAACACAAGGATCTTAGTTTCACACGAGTAAGAGAAAAACAGAAAGTGGAATTGAGAAAAGAGACGATACAAGGAAGTATGCTAAGTACAAGTCTAAACTCGAGGAGTTATTGACAAGATCGAAGCTAAAGAAATATCTACCTAAGCGGACTTGTTATATACGTAAATAAAACCCTAAACCCTGGGCTATAACCCTTGACTAATCCACTGTGTGTCTACCATGAGTTCGATCGCCTCAAGTGTTTCATTAATGATCGTGATCGCCTTGAGGTCTACATGCTTGATCTCGATCATCATGCTACCTACGTGTGTATTTAATATAACCCTAGATCTATAACTTAAGATGCTATCTACTGATAATAAAAGTGTCTATATGTACAAACAATGAGATAAGATGAAAAAGAAAACGTTCGTATCATGACCCCCTCCTTAGGGACGATGTCCCCATCGTCCTAACTTCACTGCTAATGCTTCTGTCGGCATCTTCTTCATTTCTACTACTTCCGTATATGCTTCAGGGATAGGTCGTAACAATGATGTCGGGAATAAGGAAATTGGAACCTCAATCTTTCTTAACTGAGGTGGTCGTGGTTTAGTGGGAAATTTTTTATGGAACTCTTCGATTGCTTCTTTTGCGTTTGCAAGGTTTGCTAATGGTTCCCATGTTTGTTCGTGCCGCGAGTATCCCTTCCATTGGACTTTGTATCCGAATCTCCCTCCCCTATATTTCCCTGAATCTACTATCTCTTCCACCTCGAACTCCGGTTCTTCTCCTTCTATCACTGGTGGCGGATTATCATTCTTAGGCTGTTCGGGGAATTCAGGCAGATGATAGGGTGACAGTAAAACTTCGTTAAAGACTGGATGTATCCTCTTCCAAGTCTTCGGTATCTTTAGTTGATACGACGTTGCTCCAACTTTCTTTACAACTTCAAAAGGACCAAATCGTTTATCATCCAACTTCTTCATTGGTCGATCAGAAGTCAGGTTTGTCGCTTCAAGCCATACTTTGTCATTAGGCTTATATTCGACTGATGGTTTCCTCTTCTTGTCGTAATACCGAGTCATGTCTTCCTTTGCCTTCTTAAGCGCCGCCCCTACTTCGTCCCTGATCTTGATCATCTTATCGGCAAATTCCTGTGCTGTGGGATTTGCCGACGGAGTTCTTGGAGCTGTTCCCTTATACGGATGTCGTCCCATATCCGCATAGAACGGAGTAACACCCGTGGCTGAGTGTATCCTATCATTCAACACGAATTCTGCTGTTGGTAACCATTCATGCCAGTCGTTCTGATGTTGATTGATGAATAACCGGAGATAATGTTCAATCTCTTGGTTCATCCGTTCCGTCTGTCCATTCGTCTGTGGGTGATATGCCGTTGTGAAGCTTCCTTGAATGCCTAATAACCGGTATAGTTCCTTCATGAATCGGGAATGATATTGGGGTCCCCGATCATGAATAATCTTTCTCGGTAATCCGTGTATAGGAAAGATTTTGTCCCTATAGATTCTGGCCATTCCTTCAGACGTTAACGACATGTGTGTGGGTACCAGACGTGTTCGTTTCGTGAAATGATCCACAGTCACACTTATGGCATTAAAACCTCCAGCTTCCGGTAGTTCTCCGATCAGATCCGTTCCTATGACTTCCCAGGGACCTTGTGGAACATTGTTTGTGACTAGTGTTCCCGTTGGTTTGGTTCGATGAATCTTAGTGGCCTGACACTTTTCACACCCTTTAACGTATTTCCGTACATCCTGAGTGATTCCCGGCCACCAATAGTTTCTCGTCACCAATTCCATGGTTTTGAACTGCCCTGGATGTCCCGTCAGAACGGTATCATGATGTAGTCCGATGATCTTTCCCCGTAACCTATTATCAATAGGCACGTAAATCCTATCCTGCCATGTCACAATTCCTTCCTCTGACTCAACCCAATCCTTCTCTTTTCCTTCTAAAGCCTTATTCACTAGATTATCCCGCACTTTTGACTTTTTCTTGATAAGATCTAAGATCTCGTCCTCGGGCATCTCTAGTCTGTTGATCGAAAAAAGTTCCGGCTTTAAAAGTACCACATCCTCATTGTCTTTCTCCCCCGTCTCATGATTGGCCATCCTGGACAATGCATCTGGCTTTCCCATCGACTTTCCAGGTTTATGAATCAATGTAAAGTCGTATTCAGATAATTCAGTGATCCATCGGGCTTGTCGACGATTCAATTTCTGAGGTTTTTTGAAATACTGAAGATTTTGATGATCTGTGTAGATCTCAAATGACTCTTCCGCACCCATCAGATACTGTCTCCAATCTGCTAAGGAATCCATAATGGCCATCATTTCCTTATCATAGATCTCATAATTACGTTCCGTTTCATTTAGAGATCTAGATCTGAATGCAATAGGCCACCATTTTCCATCTATCTTTTGCGATAAGACAGCTCCGTTTGCATAATCTGAGGAATCTGCCTCGACTCTGAATTGCCCATGATCACGGGGTATGGTTAGAACAACTTCTTCAGCAATTCTACTTTTGAGTTCTTCGAATGCCTGCTGTTGCTGCTCTGTCCATTCCCACTTTGAATTCCCAGTCAGTGATGACAATGGTTTCGCCACTTGACTGAATCCTCGGATAAATCGTCGGTAGAAGTTGCAGAAACCCAAGAAGGACTGTACTTCCTTCTTGTTTCCTGGTATTTTCCATTCTTTTACCGCTTTGACTTTCTTTGGATCCATCCGCACTTGTCCATTTCCTACAAACACTCCAAGGTACTTGACATTACTGGTCTCGAATTCGCACTTTTCAGGTCTAAGATACAACTTGTGTTGTCGTAATATATCTAACACCTGTTTTACAATTGACTCGTGTTCTTCGATTGTATTTGTGAAAACCAAAATGTCGTCTAAGTACACCATGACATGACCTTCATTGATCAAATCCCTTAAGATATGATTCATGAACGCTTGGAAGGTCGCCGGAGAATTTGTAAGACCAAAGAACATAACCGTTGGTTCAAAGAGCCCCTGATTAGTCCTAAATGCCGCCTTCCACTCATCACCTTCTTTGATCCGGATATTATTGTATCCCCATCGAACATCCATTTTCGAAAATACTTTCGAATCCTTCAGTTTATCAATGAGTTCTTGAATGAGTGGCAACGGGTATTTGTTCTTTATCGTTGCTTCATTCAACTTCCGATAATCCTGAACAGGTCGAAGTTTCCCATCTTTCTTTGCCACAAAGAAGAATAGTGAGGCCATCGGTGACTTTGATGGTCTAATTCGTCCAGATTTCAGATTTTCCTTAATGAACTCATCTAAAACTTTCTGTTCCGAAGGATTTAATGAATAGACCTTGCAATCTACTGGCGTAAAGTCTGGCTTCAGTTCAATTGCATGGTCCCAGGGTCTTCGTTCGGGTAAATTTTGGAAATCGGCTTCATCAAAAACATCCTTGTACTCATTGACGTATTTGTCTGCTTTCGACTCAGTCTTTTTGCCCTTTCCAAAGTTCATACTCCGAAGATATCCATCCCAATTCAGGTAAAACAAGCGATCCCCTTCTTCCAGTTCCCGGACTTCAGCGTCGGATTCAGGTTTTAGGTAATACGGTATATAACCACACTTCTTAGGACATCGATCAAACTTTAAGGTTGAGTCATTCCAATCTATATTGGGGTTATGACGTCTTAACCAATCGAGTCCCAGAAATATGTCCGTTTTGCCTAAATTTGTAACAGCAAGTTCAATGCGTTCCGCATGATCTCCCATTACCAATCTGACTTCTATGAATCCTTCAATTGAACCGTCCTCGTTTAAGGTACCATCAGCATTGTATACCGGCATCTTTACTGGTAATTTCTTAACAGTTAAGCCATGTCGCTCTACAAATTCTTTATTGACGCAAGAACCCGTTGCTCCACTGTCAAGTAATGCCGATGTCTCTATCTGCTTGCCACTCTCGATGTCTTCGATTGTAACAGACAGCTTGAGATCTCTTCCTTTAGTACCTTTTACGAACCGCAAGTTTTTCTTAAGCGACTTTACGGCTGTGATGGCTTCGCTGATGTCCAATGACCGGATCTGGGCAACCGTTTCTTCTGATGCTTCCCTGGCCCGACAGGTTGGCATCCATGCTCTCAGAATTCCCACCGCTCGTTCTGACTCATCCTCCCTTACTCTCTGCGCTATCCATTCTGGTGAATTCGGCGGATAACGTTCTCTCACAGGCTTTGAATCGGACTTTGTAGATACTGACGCAAATTTATTCTCAGGATGATTAAATACAAAGTGAAAATTGCTGTCCTTGTGATCTACACTAGACTGTTCCGATTCTAACTCAGAAGGACCTGTATTCACTTCTGAGCTCTGACAAAACCCGTATCCGATTTCAACCAGTTCAAGAACCAGCTCGGTGGCTGTTCTTCTTTCTTCTCCTCTTCCTGCACATTCATCTGCCTCACTCTCTGACCCCGCTTCGCTGGACAATCCCGCGAGATATGCCCCCTCTGTCCGCAATTGAAACACTGCCCATTCCTTCGAGCCGCGTCAATGTCCATGGGTTTACCTGTACCCCCAAAGGTTGTTCCTGTGGCATCTCTCCGATCACCACTTCCTGCCGCCTGTTGCGGACTTTGTTCCCTTCTTGGCGTAAACACCGGTCTGTTCTGATTCTTGCGCCATTCCTGACGCCTTCTCCATAGTTGATCAATCTTGATCACTATGTCTTTCCATTCATCGTACACTTTGGGTAACTCATCCCTCGTGTAAATGGCATCAATAGTCTTCTCATTAATGCCCTTCTCAATGAGCCGCACCACATACGGGTCATCCTTCTTGTAATCCGCCTCCGTCAACAGTATCTCCAACTCCTGGAAATACTCCTCCGCCGTCCCCGCTCCTTGCTTCAACAACTCCACCTTCTCCTGCGCTGTCCTCTGCAGACCGGAATCTAGGAACGCTTTGTTCAAGGCTTGCTTGAATTGCGCCCAGTCCTTCTGCCACTTCTCGTTGTCTTGGTCGAAATGGGTGTTGTAGTAGTTATTCACCCATCCGTCGACAAGCTTTCCGTTCATGAAAGAGATCGCAACGTCGATCCTCTCATCATCTGTTGTGATACCATTCTTCTTATCACGGATATAGGTGAACAATCTTCGTCGCCAATTCTTAAATTCAGATTTGACGCCGGTGAAGTTGTCGGGTTTGTTGAGGAGTGATTTTCCTCGCGAGGTGTCGATTTCAGACATTCTGATAGGAGTAGAAGGTTGGGTAGAATAGGGAGATGATGCAAGAGATTTGTAGGAAGATGTGATAGGTGATGGGATGGTGGTTTCTTCGAAGAGACTGCTAAAGTTCCCCCAAGATTCCGTAATGGTAAAGTTTACTTCGGTCTGTCAGTAACCTCACGAAGAGATTTCGGGACCTTTTCTGCCTCTAATAAACGAGTTCCTAATCCGTGCTCTCTTGCTGAGTAAACCTGGGCGTGCCTTTCTAGGAGTGCACCTCGTTCCCCAAGCGCAAAGTCCCCTCCCCGAAGGTTGGTTATCAGACGATGCTTTCTGCTGCCAGTACCGAGTCGGACTCAACGTTACTCGTTTGTACTATAGGCGCAATTACTCTAATGGAGCACAGATTCCTAATTCGGACGGAAACCCGAATATCAAAGGGAGAAAACGAAGTAAGCGTGTGAAGGTGAAGAGAAACTTACTTGCTACTGAAATAGCAACAAGAAGGCAAACTTGAATTGTGTTGGTCGGGTGAGTTGTGTAGCTTCGATCTTATGTCAGCGACTCGAGTTATCAAACTCAAATAACCAAACACAAGGATCTTAGTTTCACACGAGTAAGAGAAAAACAGAAAGTGGAATTGAGAAAAGAGACGATACAAGGAAGTATGCTAAGTACAAGTCTAAACTCGAGGAGTTATTGACAAGATCGAAGCTAAAGAAATATCTACCTAAGCGGACTTGTTATATACGTAAATAAAACCCTAAACCCTGGGCTATAACCCTTGACTAATCCACTGTGTGTCTACCATGAGTTCGATCGCCTCAAGTGTTTCATTAATGATCGTGATCGCCTTGAGGTCTACATGCTTGATCTCGATCATCATGCTACCTACGTGTGTATTTAATATAACCCTAGATCTATAACTTAAGATGCTATCTACTGATAATAAAAGTGTCTATATGTACAAACAATGAGATAAGATGAAAAAGAAAACGTTCGTAACAGTTACTGAATTTCAGAGAGATACTCAGATCCAGAGAGATACTCATTTTCAGTATCTAACTCCTTCCATCATTAGTATTGAGTATCTAACTCATTTGTGCAGATGTAACTTTGAATCTCCTTCCATTATTACACAGATTGGCATTTCATCTTAGTGACATTATGTTCACATAGTACTCAATGTACAAATATTTCTCTGGTAATACAATCTTCAAGATTGCCCATACTCTCAGCATTCAATCTTATAGTGCCAACTTAGTTAGCAAGACCAGCTGGAACTTTTGATCAGTCCAAAGGACTTAGATAGTTGTTCAATTGAAGTGAAAATCCATCAACCCCTTGGATTACAGTCAACAACACTTGGTAGAGTCTCTAGTTATTAGAGGGTGGGTCTGACCAACTCAATCTGGTATGGAACATTGGGATTCCAACACATCTGGAGAGGCATAACTAGTATCTCTTTGTATAACCCATTGGTCACAGTTGCTTAGCACCAGATTTAGTACTGTAGCAATCACTACACTTAGGCATTGTGAGTACAAGTATGTTTCATGTCTTAACTAGCAGTCTGGGGTGACTCTAGTCCTTTATGTTCAGTTTCCAATGCTTGAACATTCCATATTTACTTCAATCTGATAGATTTCAGTACTGAAAGGGAAAGGGTTTTTGACGCAACACCGTAGCTCAGAGTTGCCAAGGGAAGATTACACGCGGCTTAAAAACTTCATGCTCCTTTTATACTGTTTTCGGCATCTCAAATACCCATTAAAGAAACATCTCAGATATGGAGGCCAAAAACATGAGGTATTTGATGAACCAAAAATGATACAAAAATTTCTTATTTCTCTAAGCTTTCTGTAGACAAAGAAACTTGATACAAACAGAAAATATATTGACATCAAAATTTGCACAGAAAGAATAAGTCCCTTTAAACAAACATATTTAGTCGGCCTGATAAAAACTTAGTCAGCTCCCTAAATCCATTGGGGCTGGATCTCCGTTGCCTAACCCGCGTAACACGCTTCACTCGCTACCACTCGCGCTGAGCATGGCTCTTGCTCAGGCAGCTGTTCTCTTTCAGTAGTCTTTATTCACAACAGCCTGCTGTCAGACATAGCCCAGAGAGGAGCTGGAAATGAGGTAAATTATCTGACTTACAGACATATTTATGTATGTAGACATGTGTAATGGTACAGGTAGTATAAATGGTAATATACATGCATTTCTATGAATTGAACAAATGGTGTGAGCAACCACAGTTATTTCCTGCCGCATCCGGCACTCACAATCAAAATATGCTGGCCCGATGAGGTATTTCACATCAATTACCTACGGGTACCCATGATTTCTGGGCTCTCGCTGAGTGTGCCGTTGATGAGAATGAAACAGGGCAATGAACTGCTAAAGGGCTAATGAACAAAAACCCAAAAACAACCAAAACAACCAAGTCACTCGAAAGGTGCGAGTCTGAGGGGGCGTTGTCGAAGGTTCCGCACGACCAAACTTATGGCTTCTTTATTAGAACTTTATATCTTTATCACAAGGACTTTATAGTTGAGCTTTTTTTTTTAAAAATGCACTAAGGCAAAAAGTAGCACGAGACGGTTTTGAACAAGACAGGTGTTCACTGCACAATCACAACCAATTGACCACAAGATCAAACAACCAATTCCAATAACACAACCAGTTCAATTCAACCAATAATGATCTTTATACAATATTGCAAAAAACACCGGACTATAAACAGACCAGGGCAACTTTATGTTTTTGGTAGGATTTCCCTTCACAGGCACGATTCACGTTATAAAGACAATCCCCAGTGACCCTGTGACTCTATGGTACTCTCCTTGATTTTCTCTCTCCAGGTTACTGCCCTTTTATATATACTGCCAGTCCAAAATTAATAAAAATGGAAATTATAGCTAAACTGTCCTGTTTTATATATATACCTATATTCATGTATGTAGGTTGTAAGTATCTGTGTCAAGTATGTCCATTATTACTTGTTATAGATCTATTTTATGAGGCAAACCTCAAAAAATGTGTTTTAATTCCATTATTTTTATTGTAGGCAATATTTAGCCCCTTTATTTCATTTTTATGGATTTCCTTGACATTTCTCGGGCATCCGGGTTCCATAGGATTAATCACCTGATAGAAATTATACCCCTCAAAGTATCACATTGTTTCGTCAAAGGAATTCAGTAGTATTCCGAGAAATTTTACTGATCGAGTTTTTACACCTCCTAACCGGTTTCTTGTCAAGCAATTTTCACCAGACAATTAATCGAAGCAAATTTCCTCGTTCAACTTTTGTTCCTGGCGATTAATTAAGGAGTAAATACCCCAAAACTATTCTAGATCCATTATTTCGACTCTATTTCGCGTTCCATCCATTTTTAGTTTCCGCCGGGTTTTTAATCTTTATTGACCGGAGGAAGATGTTCCCCTAATAATTATATGATGCAATTGACGTTGTGATGTCAGAGTTCTCGTTACGAGATTGGGTGAGTCTGATTCAACAGTGGATGGCTATTGAACAATTCTCTACATCACAACTGTACTGACTAGCCTAGAACCTTGATACACATGTTGTACCATAGGTAATAGAACATGCTTTATTACTCAAATCACAACACATTTTGATTGACAAGGCGGGCACCTTTCAACCCTCTAATACCTCACTGCAAATGCCTAAAATGATTAATCACCTGGCTTTTAATGCAGGTGCCGAAAATCGGCGCATCACCGTCTTAAAAAGTGATCAAAACACGCGTGTTGTAAGTCGGCTATCTTAAAACACAACTTATCGAGCACTTATTTCACTTATCTCACCCAACTTAGCACTTATTTACATCTTTTGTTACAAGAAGCCATGGGAGAGTGTAGATGACATTTAGAATGATAAATAGTGTATATACTCTGGTCTGTATGCAGCTTTCAGACCAACAGATGTAAGAGGAATACTATCTAAGTACTACTCCAGGCTCGAGGATCTTGTCTGCCTGCACAAAAAGTTGCAGGGGCTCGGGACGACAGAGTTGCAGTGAGCATGTGACCGTGCAACTCTGCGGACCCAAGGACCAGTTTGATGGTTTCAGACGGGCTCGTCCGCGGACAAGCCTGTGAAAAGCTGGAAGGGGCAAGGGCTTGTCTGGACTGCTGAGGTCAGCAGACCACCCCTCGCAGCACTCGCTGGAAGTGGAGGCCTCTCATCAGCTAGCTCACGTTATTGGGATCAAACTTTAATTAGGCATCGGCTAACGTCAGCAAGCGCTACGTGTGTGGAGCGTGGGAGGAAACCCTTAAAAACTGCAGGATAAGTTTTAGCTACATTTTTGGTGACTGAAAAACTTAATAATTTTCAATACCCAAAAATGCTTTTCGAGAATGAGTACTTTTTTATTTACATTTCTTTTCTCCTGAAACTCATGGGCTGCAGCTGTGAGTAGGGGTAGGCAGTTCACAAATGGTCATGGAAGAAGGAAGGCCAGGAGAACGAGGATTCACTGTCTGAGGCTGTCGACCTGGAGTTGAAGGAGGAGTGAACACCGGAGAACGAGTTGTTGCAGTCTGAGGCTATCAATGTGGAGTTGAAGGGGGAGTAAACAAAAGAGCTGGTGAGTGCAAGAGAGGAGATGAAAGTGTGGTTGAATAGTCTGAAGTAGCTGTGCCCATGGGAGGTGGTGTTGATGATCTTGGGTCAAAAGCACTGTTAATGCTGGCTGGGAAGAAAACAAGTCAGTATCATTTGATAATAGAGAACATAGAGACTTACCGACTGTGACTGAGAGTGCGTTGAACCTTGACATTAGTACTTGCACCTCTTGGTCCACTCTATCCTGCAGATCCTGATGATCCGCTCGAGCTCGTGCAAGTAGAACTTCCACCTCCTGAACCTGTTCTTCTGCTTGCTGATGATGACCTTCTGTGGACAAGAGTTCTTTAATCATCAATGTCAGTGTACGGTAGGTGTTCTATAATATATCAACTTACCTTGTTGACTCTGACAAAGCTGTTCCTGTTCATCTATGGCTCGTTGAACTGTTACCAGCCTCTTCTTCTTGCTGGGTGATTGTGGGGTTGAATAAGGAGGATCGGAACCTTCATGTACGTTAGAACCTTCATAGAAAAGCTTTGCAAAAACTTACCTGACATAGTACTTGAGATACAAGGTTGACATTGAAGGACAAAGATGGGAACATGAGATAATGAGAGATTCAACAAACCAAAGCGCGACTCACGTGCATGCGGCTTGCATTGCACGTGAGCTTTCAATGTGTCGTTGAGTCTTGTTGGTGTCCTGAAAACTTGGTTGATTAAGGCATTCACTTCAGCCTCAATATTCAATATTCAATGTTAAGATGGACTGGTATCAGCAATGAAAAGAACCCCTAGGCTCATCCTACAGCGCTAATCAAGGTCAGTGTCTGTCAATACCTAATATGTCAACTCAATTGAGTACATCAACACTACTGCCGCCAACTTCTACGACTTCTGCCCCTTTTCATTTTGGCATTCAACCTAGGCCTCAACCTCAACAACCTCCATGCCATGGTATGTTCTCTCATAAACATTAACAGTGGATCTGACTTTCTTATAATACCTTTCTAGACTATCATTTTCAAGCACCACGGCCAATTTATCCTGGAGTGCAAACTGTTACAGAACGACTATCAGAGGCAAGATCAGGACATCACACGCCTTATTCAAGCGGCTCACCATATCAACCAGCCTCAGTACATCAGTCAGTCACTATATGGTATTGCTCTAGTTAATAGCTTTCTAGGTGTCAGCCATTCGTCCTCATGCCTTCAGCTCACATCCCAGGTCTCACAATTACACCCCTTCACCTCTCAGTCTTCAGGAAATCAGGTCTCCATCCGGGTTGAGCCACTTCCTATATTCCAACAACTCGACTTCTCCTCTCAATGTCACCTGATCTATCCATCTCCAACAAGCTCAAAGCCATGTACATCCTTATCATTCCTCACCTCCCTCTCCTTTCCCTTCCAACAATAGTCGTTTCCAACCCATAAATCCAGTTCAAACCCCAGTGTTTACCCCAGCACCCACCGACTCCTCATCTCTTCCTTTGCAGCCCTCTAGTGCTGTGAATGTTCCTCCCTGCCCTACACAGCCAAAGGCCTCCACTAGACCCCATCTCAGCTGGCAAGAAGTTGTGGTCCACAAGACTGTGGACGCATCTACCATTCCAGAATGTCCTACACCCACTGCTAGCCCAAACTTGCGGTCTCAGAACCCTGCCACACCTAGAACTAGAGAGTCCATTCTCCCTGCCACCCCTCATCTTACCAACACCAACCAGGCTCTGCAAAACCCAGAGCCTCCTTTCTCTGCCCCCTCCACTCACATTCCTCTCACCACATCGTCTTCATCTAATACTCTCCACCTTGCCACAAGACCAAACTCCAATATCGAGTCAGTCGAGGGACCTTCTCCCCTTTCTCTCCCACAACTCGGTCTCGAGAACTGGGCTATACTTGGCTCTAATCCTTCCATCACTCACAGTGCACATCTAGGTGGGGCTGAGAAGGCATTGAAAGCGAAGACCTCCAACACACGTTTGGCGGAAATGGCTTCCAGAATTTGCGAAAAGCCAGCAAGGAGCACAACATACCACTAGCTCGCATTTGAAAGCTGGTGGGATTACACCACTCATTTAGAAGTAGGAAGGAGCCAAGTGCCTACAATGCTGGGTTCTTTATAAAGGCACAGGAACTGAATGAAGGTGTGTACTCAGCGTAATCTTAATAACATGCACTAATATTTTTTCTGTTTTAGGACGGTTCAAGGGAAATAGGGCCAAGATGCAAGAGATTCACGCGAGTCTCCAAGCGGGCGAGGAAATGATGAGAGAAGTCAACAATCCAAAGTTGCAGAAGGTTGTAAAGTGGAAGCAGGCCCTTAAGGATGCTTGAGAGGACAAGTTTATGGGTACCCCAGACTCAGGGAAGGTGATGAGACGACAGGGGACAGCAGTCATGTACCGCGCTAAGCAAGAGGTAAGACCATACATTTGCTTTGTGTAAAAGGCTTGTACTAAGAGTGTTATCTCAGTGTGAAAATCTCTTGAGACATACCGGAGCCTTCACATTTGGCATGATGTGCCAGTCCGGCTTCAGTACTAGTATCACCCCTGCCTTCTGGGGTCTCGGATCCATGGAAGACTTCCTAATGGACACATTCAAGATTTCTTGCTTTGACTTTGTCAAAGCAGCACAAAGCTACGCCTGCCTGTCTCACATGTGGGGTGATGGATTGTCAAACAATAGGATGAAGGTGGCCATTGCTGGAATGATCTCCCGGGGACTATGTGAGTGATATATAATTATTCTAAGAGATATACTAATCTTTGCTATCTGGTAGATGAGATTACTGGCAAGAAGAACACAAATATGGAATACAAGCACTATTGTATCAAGATCGTCAAAAAACATCATGTCCACCTCACTCCCTGGCCCCAGCACCTCCCCTTTGATAATGCGCACAATCTAAAGGCTGACCAGGTGAAGGAGCTATATGATCTACTCAGAAGTGGTGCCCTTAGATGTATGGTAATGAGCGCATCTGAATATAGGCAGGAGATGGTGAAGTTGGAGGTGGATATCAAGGATGGGAAGGTTACAGAGCCGTTGCGCGCTCAACGTTCCGACATCGAAAGTACCCACACTAGGAGCAAGAAATGTTCTCGAACTGGCGGTGACAGTCCACAGTCCACCAAGAGGGCAAAGGCTATCCAGAGCAGGAAGAGAGGTGCTCTCAAAAGCCAGGAGTTCATTGTGTCAGACAATGAAGAAGGGCAGGAGGAGGGGGAAGACCACCAGGAGGAGGAGGAGGAAGAAGAAGACCACCAGGAGGAAGAGGAGGAAGAAGAAGACCACCAGGAGGAGGAGGACAACGAGGAGGATGAGCTCATTCACAAGGACGAGGGTGAGAGCGAGGGTGAGGGTGAGGGTGAGGGTGAGGGTGAGGGTGAGGGTGAGGGTGAGGGTGAGGGTGAGGGTGAGGGTGAGGGTGAGGGTGAGGGTGAGGGTGAGGGTGAGGGTGAGGGCGAGGGTGAGGGCGAGGGCAATGCCTTTGGTGATGAGGGGGGCTTAGATGATGGAGCAATGAAGGAGATTCTGGATGATCCTGAGGCGGTGATGCGCCGATTTTCGGCACCTGCATTAAAAGCCAGGTGATTAATCACTTTAGGCATTTGCAGTGAGGGATATAGAGGGTTGAAAGGTGCCCGCCTTGTCAATCAAAATGTGTTGTGACTTGAGTAATAAAGCATGTTCTATTACCTACAGTACAACATGTGTATTAAGGTTCTAGGCTAGTCAGTATAGTTGTGATGTAGAGAATTGTTCAATGGTCATCCACTGTTGAATCAGACTCACCCAAACTTGTAACGAGAACTCTGACATCACAACGTCAATTGCATCATATAATTATTAGGGGAACATCTTCCTCCGGTCAATAAAGATTAAAAACCCGGCGGAAACTAAAAATGAATGGAACACGAAATAGAGTCAAAATAATGGTTCTAGAATAGTTCTGGGGTATTTACTCCTTAATTAATTGCCAGGAACAAAAGTTGATGGGGGCGCAGTAGTGTAGGGGTCCTACTGCACACCTATTGCATATTGCTTATGTAATATGTAATAGGTAGAGCCGCAGTTCGAAACAAGCCCCCCAACCCCTGTCATTACAGGGTACCCCAGCAGGAGTTTTAGTGGGTAGTCCGGATACATCTGGTAGTCCCACACTACCTGTCACGAGACAGGTGTGCGTAAATGCATTTCTCCCAGGATAACTGAAGGTACAATATCCCTTCGCCTCTTTAGGTTAGAGGTTCTCTAAGGGCCAGCTCTATGCGGTTGCTTAGTTAATCCACTCGTAAGAGTAACCTACATCCAAAAAAAAAAGAAAAAAAAAAAAAAACAAAAGTTAATCGAGGAAATTTGCTTCGATTAATTGCCTGGTGAAAATTGCTTGACAAGAAACCAGTTAGGAGGTGTAAAAACTCGATCAGTAAAATTTCTCAAAATACTACTGAATTGAAGGAGCTCCTTGGACAAAACAATGTGATACTTTGAGGGGTATAATTTCTATCAGGTGATTAATCCTATGGAACCCGGATGCCCAAGAAATGTCAAGGAAATCCGTAAAAATGAAATAAAGGGGCTGAATATTGCTCACAATAAAAATAATGGAATTAAAACACATTTTTGAGGTTTGCCTCATAAAATAGATCTATAACAAGTAATAATGGACATACTTGACACAGATACTTACAACCTACATACACAAATATAGGTATATATATAAAACAGGACAGTTTAGCTATAATTTCTGTTTTTATTATTTTTTGGTCTGGCAGTATGTATAAAAGGGCAGTAACTTGGAGAGAGAAAAGCCAGGAGAGTACCATAGAGTCACAGGGTCACTAGGGACTGTCTTTACAACGTGAATCATGCCTGTGAAGGGAAATCCTACCAAAAACATAAAGTTGCCCTAGTCTGTTTATAGTCCAGTGTTTATTGCGATATTGTATAAAGATCATTGTTGGTTGAATTGAACTGGTTGTGTTACTGGAATTGGTTGTTTGATCTTGTGGTCAATTGGTTGTGATTGTGCAGTGAACACCTGTCTTGTTCAAAACCGTCTTGTGCTGCTTTTTGCCTTAGTGCATTTTTAAAAAAAGCTCAACTATAAAGTTCTTGTGATAAAGGTATAAAGTTCTAATAAAGATGCCATAAGTTTGGTTGTGCGGAACCTTTGACAACACCCCCTCAGACTCGCACCTTTCGAGTGACTTGGTTGTTTTAGTTGTTTTTGGGTTTCTGTTCATTAGCCCTTTAGCAGTTCATTTCTCCGTTTCATTCTCATCAGCGGACATAGACAAGGATGAGAACTAAGTCATCATCATTTATTTTACTTTATTCCAATAATCTATGTTCATTACAATTGAATTTCCCTCTCAATATAACCCTATTATATTATACATGAATGATGGCTACAGAAATATGTACAGACAACTAAAAGCAAGAATTAGTAAGCTATATGTAGGTCCAGGACCCTGCCCCAACGCCTCCCGAGACTTCCCCAGTACCTACCAGTACTCCGGCATGCTGTAAGTCCTACAAGTTTCTCCAACTTTAATGAACTAGCAGGAGGGGAGCTATAACTGGCTGTACGCATTCTCATCAATGATATATCACACTATTTTGATGTTTAGCTTATTTGGTAATATTAGGTGACATAAGGTACTTATTGGACTCAATGACTCACGAGTGATGATTGGATCCAACATTTCTGTACCTATGGATGGTGATTAAGTGAAATTTTTATCATCCCGAGCATTGGATCTATACAACAACAAATTAGAACGTGTTTGTGTGGATATTCTGGCATATGCTGAGCCTTTGTCCGTCTCAGCAGCAGACACACCTCTACTGCCATTGCGGGATATTAATCACAAAATTCCGCTGATCAATGAATCTGCTGTTATTCCATGGCGACCTGCCAGATGCCCTGAACCGTTACAGGAGCAATGGAATATTAAACGTAACGTGTACCTTCATACCGGTTGGTGGAAGATATTCACGTACCGCAACACTGTTCCCCTATTGTGTATACTGAAATCTAACCAACCCAAGGATTGGCCCGGATTATGCACTGTGATGGATCTTCGATTAAGGAATAAGAACACAAAAAAGTTGTCAGCTCCTTTGCCTGTAATCGAGAGTGTGTTACGTCGAGTTGCGAGTAAGCCATGGCATACAATAATTGATAGTCAGGATGCCTACAAACAAATACACATAATACCCGAGCACGTTGAACGTAGTAGTTTCACCACACCTGATGGTAACATGGTCAGTTTGGTGCTACAACAGGGGGATTGCAATGCACCGGCTACATATCAAGCTTTAATGGATCATATTTTTCTGGGCTATATTGGTGTGTTTCTCGATTTTTAACTTGACGACATTATCATCTATTCTGACACTTTGGGAGACCATGTAAAACACTGTAAGATTGTTATTGATATCCTACAACGCGAATCGCTTTACATTAGTAAGAAGAAAATGCAAATATTACAACCTAAATTAAAAATCCTAGGCCGTATTGTCGACGATCACAGTGATGTGAATGAAACGGAGAAATGAACTGCTAAAGGGCTAATGAACAAAAATCCAAAAACAACCAAAACAACCAAGTCACTCGAAAGGTGCAAGTCTGAGGGGGTGTTGTCAAAGGTTCCGCACAACCAAACTTATGGCATCTTTATTAGAACTTTATACCTTTATCACAAGAACTTTATAGTTGAGCTTTTTTTAAAAATGCACTAAGGCAAAAAGCAGCACAAGACGGTTTTGAACAAGACAGGTGTTCACTGCACAATCACAACCAATTGACCACAAGATCAAATAATAACACAACCAGTTCAATTCAACCAACAATGATCTTTATACAATATCACAATAAACACTGGACTATAAACAGACTAGGGCAACTTTATGTTTTTGGTAGGATTTCCCTTCACAGGCATGATTCACGTTGTAAAGACAGTCCCTAGTGACCCTGTGACTCTATGGTACTCTCCTGGATTTTCTCTCTCCAAGTTACTGCCCTTTTATACATACTGCCAGTCCAAAATTAATCGAAGCAAATTTCCTCGATCAACTTTTGTTCCTGGCGATTAATTAAGGAGTAAGTACCCCAAAACTATTCTAGATCCATTATTTCGACTCTATTTCGTGTTCCATCCATTTTTAGTTTCCGCCGGGTTTTTAATCTTTATTGACTAGAGGAAGATGTTCCCCTAATAATTATATGGTGCAATTGACACTGTGATGTCAGAGTTCCCGTTACGAGATTGGGTGAGTCTGATTCAACAGTGGATGACTATTGAACAATTCTCTACATCACAACTGTACTGACTAGCCTAGAACCTTGATACACATGTTGTACCGTAGGTAATAGAACATGCTTTATTACTCAAATCACAACACATTTTGATTGACAAGGCGGACACCTTTCAACCCTCTATATCCCTCACTGCAAATGCCTAAAGTGATTAATCACCTGGCTTTTAATGCAGGTGCCGAAAATCGGCGGATCATCTCCCCCAAGCTAAAATCTTGACCGTCCCCAGTCAATTCTTCAGCCAATCTACTGACTTTATTTTATAGTACAGCAGTTGTTAAGAGTTCAATAAAATTTTCCTTCAACATTATTCACCCGGCCAATATTCCATTATTCAAACACCGGATTGAAAGCCGCTATGGCACAATCACGTGACTTTTTGCCGAACTGCTGGAACTGAATACAAACAGCTTTGGCCTCACAGACTCAGAAGTGTGTTTTCCTAACTTGTTCATTTTAAAGTTTTTCTGGAATATCAGCCCTCAACACAAGCTATTTCCCATCATAGGTGAGTCATTATTACCTTATACGTTGTCATGTCTTTTATTCACATCTTTTTGCTTTTCACGCTCGTCACTTCATTATATATGGGTTCAACTTCGCTTTTTCTTTCTTTGTATGATTCCTATCCCTCTGACTCTCAGAATTTACAGAACGAGCAGGAACTTGGTTCTCTCCCTTCTGACCTTCATTCTACTGCTTTCAATCGTTCTATCCTTCTTCTTTGTTGGTTGTATTCTCTCCCTACTTTGTTTGCTCCAATGGCTCCCAAGAAAGACGGCTCAGGTAACAAGAAGAAACACGACTCTGGGCGAACGACTTCCACAGGGACGTCCACTATAGCTCCTCGTAAGAAAGCTCCCCCTGTCTTTTCACCGGTTTCTCTTCCTCGTGTGCAGCACATCGCGCTCCAAGAGGCTATGGTTGCAATCCAGCGCCATGTCTCAGAGGTTTATATTCGCCTCTTCGAAAAAGACAATGATCCTAGCTTCTGAGTTGCTCATCTAATCACGCCCTTGGATAACACTTATACCACCTGGGTAAGATTCATTATGTTTTTATTCATTATTCCCTTACTAAAGTCCTTATTACTTTCTAGCACACATTCTATGAAGACTGGACTTCTGACAATGATTTTCCTTACTACGCAAGATGTTTTTGGTGGTCTATCTCTCGTCTAGCTTGGCATCTACAAGATACCGGCCTTTCTGACTTCGAAACTCTTGAACCAATGGTAATCCCCAAAGCAATGCTCCGTGAGCTAAAAACACTCAAGTTCAAGGTTCGTTTTTCTTATATCCTTCTTTTTGTATCACTACTTACGACTCTTTTTCAGCTATTTCCTTTATCTTGTCAACTTCCTCCCATCGAATCTTATCGCTTTCAAAATGAGAACTCCTTTGACTTCTCCCTTCCGGAATTTGATGTCTCGGCGCTTTCTGAGCTTCTGTCCAAAGCTTCTCCGAAGAAACTCAAGGAGTCGCCTCCCGTTGAAGAATCTTCTGACGACGACGACTTTGATGACAAAGAAGAAGAAAAGGATGAGCTGGAGTCTCCGCCAAAGAAAAAGGTGAAGCGTGTTCCTTCCCCGGCACTTCGATCGCAGATTCAAACTCGGTCAACGACTTCGATTCCTACATATACCCGTTCCGGTGTTTCACGCAGTCGAGATCATCCCAAAAAGATCAAACCCAAGGTAGGTATCTTTATTCAATCATTTTATTAACATTATTTTGACTAACTAATCCCATTTCTAGGAAACGGTTGAGGTTAGCGCTGGCAAAGACGACGAAGTAGTCGAAACCGTTACTGTCAACCCCTACGGAATTACATACGCTACCAATGCAGTAAGTTCCCCTTTATATCTTTAATCTTGTTTCTTAACTGCTCTCGTTAGCCAACTGGCAGCAAGAAATCCTTTATCAGAGATTCACGCCTTGCCACCTCCGCAGCTATGATTCCCTTCAATTTCGTTGATCCTACTGGCTTACGACACAAGTTCAAGGACCTCGTCACCGTCAATCGGTCTCTCCAGGGTTACAGCTTGAATCCCATCTGCGCTGGATGCCTAGCCGGCAATCTCAGTCAGCTGTGTGTATGGCGCGGAGAGGACAACAAATGTAGCATCTGCGAGAAATGGAAACGACCTTGTTCTTTTCAATATTTGCTTGACGGTATCACAAAGGTGCGTGACCTTGCTTTCCAGGAAGGACGTTAACACCCCGCTGGTACGTAGTCCCGTTTTTAATCTTTTTCTTTCATTCTAATTTCAGTTGTATTAGCAATCAACACACACATTTCGAATTTACTACAACTTCACGCTGAGTTCGACAACCTCATTCGACAATCGAATCAAACTCGCGAGTCCACCAAACGTTTGAGTTCATTGATCCAAACAGAACAACAGCATCTTCGTGAATTGTGTGTAGATGCTCGCAGCGTTCTTTGTTCTCTCAAGCCGGATGTGGAATTCTTAGCGAATAAAGGCCAGATGGAATTGCTAGCCGCGGCTCTCGGGTGGCAAGTCGACGACTTTCGGCTTCATAGCGCAATCAGCACCAACAACCAAGGCAAACCGATAGCCGTAGATCCCGTGTTTTTAGACAAGGCTAGAGAAACTGCAAATCAAAGTGCAGGAGTTGGGGAATCACAGGAGGTAAGTCCAGAAGCTTAGGCACTGGACTTACACTTTCTATTCATTCTATTCACCCCAGCTCCTTCTTTTGAACGTGTTTATCTCTGCCTTTCTTGACGGTCTTATTTCGTTGTAGGTCACCACTCGTCGAAACGAACACTTTATACGAACATTATCTTTACCATACCGTTGTTTGTACCTAAATTTAAGTTCTACCACTTGCTTGTAGACACTTAGTGTACTGACATATCATTCTTCATTGTGCTTTCTTTTATTGATTATGAGTAAATTTAAACCTTAAGATTCTAAGAAATCGAAGTCGCAGCTGACTTTCTGAAGTCCGGCTGAAATTCAAAATCAAAGATTGACGCTCAGCGCTTAAATTCCATATTAAGAAATGACCACAACATTCAATATTACATTCTTTTTACTTCATTTTTCCTTCTATTCTTTATGTTTCTTTTAATTTGAGGGACAATTATACACCGGATAATAAATATATTCATAAATTTTCCATAACTTGTCACCCTCTCCCCCAAACTAAAAATTTCAGCGCCCCCGCTAAACATTATACCCCTAAGATAATTTGAAGACAATTTTTCGACCTCAAAAATTTTCAGCCAGGTACAATACATTTTTCAGCTATAAAAGAACAAATGTATGGATCATAAATTGCATCGAACCATCATTCATCTGTTCTATAACTCGTTATCACAAGCTCTTACTTTCTCAATGGCCCCTACTCCCACTTTCATCAAAGAAGACTGGCTTGCTTTGCTGGAACTTCGTCGCGGCACCTTTGACCGTGCTCGTGCTTGTAACGTTCCCGATGGAGAGATGTTCCAATTTGCTAAGACACTTTGTGACTTCTTGGTATGTTATTTCATTTTTAATAATCGTCTGGTGTTTAATAATAAATCGAGTTTAAGGTTAAACCCCTTGATATGGCTACTACGGCTGCCGACGACAAACTCTTCAAGAAGTTTGAAGACAACATCACTGCCCTTCAGGCGGTTATGGCGGCTCAACCTCAAATGTCACCTCTTCGTTCTGTAGCCGGACTTCAGAAACACCTTGACCGTATGGTTCAAGAACGTCTCAAGAATGCCGCTGCTGCTGCTGAAGCAGTTGCTAAGGCTAAGGGAGAAGGTAACAATCGTAAATGCAAGGTACAAATATCTACCGGACTCATATTCTTTATCTAACTTTATTCCAGGGCAAGGAAACTCCCAAGTCTAAGGCTGTTTGTGACGACGACAACAACATTGAAGTCATTATTACCCCTTCTCTCGACAAAACTGTCGGTGAAGCACTTGTAAGTAATTTCCACCCCGTAATTAATAACTTTGTACTAATATTTTGTACACATTGTTCTTACAGATGACTGACGGTACTAAGGGCTCCAGCAGTGCTAAAAAAGCTGTAAGTCACTCATTATTTTCAACCGGGCATATATTAATTTGTTACTAGTTCCGTAAGGCAGAACTTATTGCGAACCAACACACTGTTGTAAGCATGCCATACTCAGCAGTTCCTGGATTGGATCAATCCTCTGGTGCATACAGGAAGGCTAACCACTACATTTCGAAGGATTTTGCGACATCCAGCCAAAAACGACTCAAGCTGGAAACAGCTGTTTCCAAACTTAGTGAAGAAACTGACTGTAAGTACACACTTAATAGTATTCATTATACATTCTGACATTATTCGTTATAGTTGAGAAGGCCCTACGTGATATGGCTCATACCAGTGTTCTTAAGACACTTGTGTTCGTTCCATACTACGATTACAACCAACTCACGCTCAAATCTCTTAAGGCTATTCACAATTGCCTTCGTACCGAGTGTTCCACTCTCGCACACATTGTTCAAACCAACGGTGCTCGCTATCGTGACATGCAGAAGCTAGCAGACAATCTTTCCTTAGTTATTAAGAGGAAGTCCATTAAAGGTAGTTCCGATGTTGATGGAGATGACTCCATGGACTCTGTAGATTCTACCTCTACCACTGACATGACTACTGACGAGTAGTTCCCTTGGTACCCCTTATTTACAACGTTCTTTTAAATGTCCGGCATATAATATATATACCTAAACACTGTCTTTACTATACATTATGTTCATACTCAGAGTCGTGCAGTGACTAGATAACTTTGTAATGAAGGATACTAGTTGCAACTTCAAGTTCAAGTCTGTCTTTTTGACCTGGTTTTGACTCCTTCGTCCCAATCTGGTTCTTCATTGTCTTCTAAGCCGTCTCCAAGATCTGAATCACTGTCTTCTTCATCAGAATCGTTCCCTTCAAGCCTCAGATTGGGTATGGCATCAAAGATATAATCTGTATTTTTGACCAAGTCTTTATCTTCATCCTCAATCATAGCTTCCAACTGCTTACTATCCAAGTCTATTAGTTCATGAATATTGTCTGGCAATTGTATAGGTTCGTATCTGGCTGCATGTGGTAGGACTCTAAATGCTGCAACTTTTTCTTTGAGCACTGATCCATCCATTTCTGCAATAACATATGATCCACCTTTTGTCCTTCTTATTACAATCATGGGACCCTTATATCTTGGATACATCTTTCTGTCTAAGCTCTTTTCAATCTGAGTATACCTGACTTGAACCAGAGTTCCTGGTTTAAAGTCATAATCCTTTATAGTATTTCCATATTCTTGTTCAAACTTTATCAATGCTTTCCTCTTGTTTTCATCTACTCTTTTCCTCATTTCATTCACATGAGTTCTATGCTTAGCTAGAGCTTGTGCTCTGAACCCAAGTAATTCTTCATGAGTCAGAACTCTGTGTGGAGGTTTAACCAACCAAGTTGATTCCACAATATCCAAAGGTAGTATTGGCTCTGCCCCAGTAACTATGAAGTATGGAGAACATCCAAGACTTCTTCTAACAGTCACTCTATCTGCCCAAAAGACATGTTTCAGAAACCAGTACCATCTCTTCAAATCTCCACCAGTTGCTTTTGCCAAAGCAGTTCTGATATCAAAATGAGCTCTTTCTATCTTCCCATTTGCTTGAGAATTGTATGGAGATATAGTAATACCTTTTATACTATACTTCTCTTCCAACCATCTCAACATTGCTCTCATAGCTGGGGCATTATCAGTGATAACCTCATCAGGGCAACCCCATCTACAGATAATGTCTTCAAAGAACCATTCACCCATTAACCTGGCTGATTCTGATTTCAATGCTCTACCTTCTGACCAAGAAGACAATGCACATCTACCATGAACAACATTTGAACAGCCATTACTAGGTGGTGACACTTTAAACACATCTATATGAACCTTTTGAAACAAAGAAGGTGTATAAGTCAGAGTGGGTGGTATTTTCAGAAGTTCCAACTTTCTATTTTGACAAGCCTGACATGATTGGACAAACCAATTAATATCTTTCTCCATATCTGGCCACCAAAATCTTTTGTCTATGACAGCTTTAGTTGCAAACATCCCTTTATGACCCAAATTGTCATGTGCAGCATGCATCATGTACATTCTCTTTGCTTTAGATACAACCAACTTGTGTTGACCATCTAGTTCTTCATTCCTTCTATACATTTTACCATCTTTATCAACAAAGAACTTAACAGCTTGTCTTAGAAAAGATTTCTTTTCAGTTTTATTCAAACTTTCTTTTAATAACAGCTGAGTTCTTGTCTTGATGCCAATCCTTTATTAAAGGTAGAAGATCATCCATCTTCTTTCCTTCATCCCTTCTATGTACTTCACTATAAGGATGAGAATTACTCCACTCTGGATCTCCTGGTGGAATTACTAAAGTTTGAGCAAAAGCACTCTTCACCATTCCATGAGCTTCTAAAACTCTAATCCTATAACATTCTGCAATTCTTTCTTCTTCTATGCATTCTTGCAAATCATCTTCAAAATCATTTTCAGAGTTTGCCATTTCAAAAAGATTACCACCTCTATTGTCTATTTTATCTCTGAAAGATTCAAAGTCTAGTGGTATATCATCTTCTTCATTTTGCATTCTAAACTGTAATGGTTCCCCATTGTCTTCATCTACATAGTCTTCATCAATCAAAGGTGGTCTTTCAGTTGTTATACCTCCAGGACCCCTTCTAGATAGACCATCTGGTCCATGTAAAGTTCCTTTAACATGTACCAATGTAAACTGATATTCCCTTATATCTTCTATCCACCTGTTTATAGTTGCATTAGGACCTGAACTGGGATGATCCAACATGCCCTTTATATAACTAGCATCTGTTTCCACAGTCAAATTCCTACACCCATAAATCAAGTAATAAGAAGCTTCTAAAGCTAATTTCAGACCATACAGCTCTCTTTTTGGTTGAGAAAACCTTGCTTCCCTTTCATTCAATGTAATTGAACCAAAGTAGTTAAAGTACTTCTTCTTAGGGTCTTCTGGGTCAGTCTGATATATTTCTCATATAAACAACGGTGACCAACAACCATGCCTTCTTTTACACAAATGAATGCCTTTGTACCAGAAAATGTACCACCAACATATTTCATTCTTTGTATCACTCTATTCATATTCTGCATATGTTCCCATACTAATCTCCTTATATCATTGTTTTGAGGAATAGTTTCATATCTGCCATCTGGTAACTCATATTTTGTTGCTGGACCCCTTACAGGTACATCATCAACATAAGGTATAGTCACATGTGGAATTTCATCTCTTAGAATAAAAGTGACATCATCATGAACGATAGGTACTGAGTTAGTCCAACCCATAGGCAGTTTTACTAGTCTATGTGGCCCAAATGGTGTTTGGAAGGTGGTTAAGTCTCTAGAATCATCATCTATCAACCTTTCATCATATCCAACAAAGATGTCCAGTGTTCCTAGACATGCTCTTCCTGCAAAGTTTCTAGCAACATCTGCAGTAGCTGGTGGAATTCCTGAATGTTGTATAGTAACTTTATTCAATGGTTCCAGACTATGCACCAATCTCAAACTTTTTCCATCTTTCTTTAAAACACAAAACCATTTTGATCTATAAGAAGAACTTGAAGGTTCATAAACTCCAGAATCAATTTTTGCCTTTATAACTTTACACACATCATCAAATATACCAGGTGGTATTGGAATGTTCCTTTCAACCCAAGGTACATGTGGTAAGACTGGAAATTTCACAGGTGGGAAGAAATCTGTTCTAAAGTTTCCTCCTTCTGCAGGTTCCCAAGCAAAAGCTTTTTCCTGTTGTTTCATCAAATGATGAACCAACTTCATTTCTTCTGGCCATAAAAAGCCTTCATCATGATTTTTGTCTATGATATTCTTTCTTTCTTCATTGTATCTTTCACCTGGTGTAAACTTAGGTGGATTTGGAGATAATTCCGGCATTTCTGCTAACGGATCACCAAAAATATTCCTTTCTACATGGAACTCAGCCAGTAAAGTAGCTTTAACTGGTCTAACTTTATCCTTTACAGATTTGTACTTTCCATACACATCTACAAACTCTTTATTATTTTTCTCTTTTCTATGGTTCAAGAACTTTCCTCTTGAAACATAGTATCCTTCTTTTCTTTCAACTCTTCTCTCCAACTACAGAACACTTGCTTGTCTTTTCCTTTACTCTTTATAGTAGTAGAGCTTATATAAGCATCTAGCACTTCTGCAGCTTCTTTATCTTTTTCCACATACTCTTCAGCAGCAAATACAAAAGTTTCTGCCAATTCTTCTTTCTTAAAAGTTCCATCTTCATCAGGTAGTTTATACCCATCCACAAACAATTCACCATTTTCTTTCAGGCCAACTCTTAGAGCTACCTCTCCCTGAGGGCCAATCAGATCATAGAGGTCTGAAAATTTACAACCCCTTCTTGTACATCTTTAGGTACCACAGGTGGAGGTCTACAAATCTCTTTAAGAGTAGATCCTTCTTTCTTCTGTTCAATTCTAACACCTCTTCCTCTCAGATAGGTTCCAATAGTACACTTGTAGCCAGAATTTAGATCAGTTATGGTTATCTCTTGACCTCCATCCTCAAAGTTCTTTATTATACTTTGGATGTTTACATCAAAAGGTCTTCCAAGTAAAACTTGATATGGAGCTTCTTCCACAATATGAACTTGCAAGTAGACTGTTAAGTCCCCAAATACAAAAGGTACATTTCTAGTCATATCCTTAGTAGGCTTTAAACTCCCATTTGCACTTTGCATGTGAATCACTACATTCGGATCCCATGACATTCCAAGTCCCATTGCTACCATTTGATCCATTGATATGATCTGAGAACCACTATCTAGAACAGCTTCCACAGTTTCATCAGAGTTATTGATTTTTGGGAATACCACTCTAAGTCCTTCTGATTCTCTAGCCACCAGTATAACTTTCTCTTTCTTGTTAGGACCTAGATCTCTAAGGAATTGCTCAACTACATCTTGGTGAACAATAGTACCAGCTTTCAATTCACCAGTATCTTTTGTCAATGTAATGAAAGTCTCTTTTAAAGACCAAATATCCTCAACATTTACTTTCTTTATTGGTTCCACCTCAGAGTCTATTTGAATAGGGCTCAAATCATTCTGATTAGGTTCTATCTGCAAGAAAGCCTTTTCTGCTCTCTCCACAACCCTTCTATTTCTAGCTTTTCTCAAGATAACAGCTCTAATGCCTGGAGATACAGCCATAAGGTCTCCAACTGGAACAGTAATATCTATATTGAAAATCTTTTCTGCCATTTCCTCTTCTAAACCTGGTTTAGATAAAGTAGAAGCATGTCTAAAATCTCCAATCTTTCTAGCTGTTTCTTTATAAACTATAGCATTCTCTTCATTACTTTCTTTCTGAACATTTCTAACTTTTTCAACCACTTCATTTACAACTTTGTTCAAAGCTTGGTTACTAGGAATAGGATCTCTTTGTAATGGTTCCACTCTATCAAATGGCCTTTCTTTAGCAGGTTCAACATTAATTTCTTTTTGACCTGGTTGAATAACCATATCCTTTATAGAAGGATCCATTATATCCTCTTGATCTCTTAGCAAAGCCTCTTCATTATCCTTTGTTTCTTTCTCTAACTCCTCCATTCTCAATGATGGAGGTACATACAACCTTTTATCAAATCCTTTAGGCCCTATAATTTCTACTTCCATTCTCCTTTTAATACCAACTCTTTGTTTATCCTCAGGGACCTTCTTTGCGGTACTGTACACATTTCTAGTACTAGATCCCATCATTGGAACACTTAGTTTCCTGACTGGTTCAAGTAAGAAGCCTGACCATTTGAAGTCTGGCTTTTATCCTGATTTTCAATTCTGTCCAATCTTTCTGAAATCTTCAACAAGGTGTTGGTAAAGACTGACATATCAAAACTATTATGTTGAGATTCAGAAGGTCCACTAGGCATATTATATCCCATGTCACTTTCTTCTGCAAAGATGAAGGCATTTTTGCCAACTTCCTTATTCCAACCCTTTTGTTTAGCAATAGCTTCAATTTTGTCCTTTCTAGAAGAATGCATATCACCTGATGGAGCCACTTGTCCATCTTTCATGACTATCATTCCTCTTGCATTCCTAACTAAATATCCCTTCTCAAACTGTGATTTCTGGTGAGGACAATTTGTAGCAATATGCCCTTTCTCACCACAGAAATAACAAGAATATTCTGTAGGTCCTTGTGGGTTTGCATATCTATTACCACGGTTCTGACCCATAGCAATAGATTGCAGGTGTGGTATATTCATACCATTGTTACCACCTAATGTTTCTGCAAGAACTTTTTGAACTTGAGAGATCAAGGTAGCTTGATTCTCTTCAAATCTAGATTGCACCTGTTTCAAGGCAACTTCATGCCTATCCATTGTATCAGCAATCTTTCTTTCAAATTCATTTTTCTCAACATTCTCCCTTTTAATATGAAAAGGTGTGTAACTTCTTTCTCTTTCTGTTTCAGAAGCTAGAGACATGCCAACTATTGCAAAACCATCATCCATGTTATTCTCACAGATGTGGGCAGCAGCAGCTATCACATCCTCAATAGGATACTTGTCTTCCCTTCTTCTAGGATTATCTGGATTAGCTATATAAGTCTTTTCCAGTCTATCCTTTACTTTATCCCAGAAAGCAGGTTCTAAGAATCTGCAAACAGAGTTACTGCCTCTAAATTAGAGATAACAGCAGGTGGCTTTGCAGCTTTCTTATACTCATATTCAAACAGCCTTCTAAACTTAAAGAACTTATCAAAGTTCTTCAATGAAATATACACATACTCTGAATTTAACTTTCTTAACTTAGTCAGAGAACCTCCTTCTTCTAGAGAAGACTCTGGAAAGTTTTGCTTCAAAGCATCTTTGAATGTTCCCCACTTTCTAGGGTAAGCTTCAACCCTTTTCTTTGTATCATGAGTCATCCAGTCTATAGCTAAGTAAATCTTTGCTGCATCATCTTTAATTCCCATTTTCAGGAATATTTCTTCCACTTGTTCCAACCAGCTTATCAAACTGCCAGGATCTACATGGTCAAAGATAGGTGCCATTTTTAATTTCTTAGGAAGCTTATCATTCTGGATTTTCTTCAATGCTTCTGGGAAAAGTTCATGAACTCCCACAAAAGTTGTCCTTGTATTTGTAACAGACTGATCCCATAGCCATGTTAACCGTTGTGCCAAAAGGCCGGCAATGCTAGATTCATTCTAGCATTGTGGGATCTACTATATAAGCAGTATTTGGACCTTGCTCACATTGCTGCGAGTTGGGCACATGCCATTTTATGACATGTCACTTTTTTGTGACACTGTCCCAGGAGAAGCTGAGAGCTATTCTAAACAAGAAATATAACCTGAGTACAAATCTGACCAAAAAGAGATGTATAGGGGTAAAACTTGAAATAAACAGCTACTGTACCTTACTGTGGATGATAGAAATGATGAAGCATGGTCTAGATAAGCTCTAGAGCTTCTACACAACTCCTAATGCTGCCCTAGTAGAGGAGAATGTGCCAATTTTGGAGAAACTTATAGGGGACCAGATTTGCAATGCACTGAGGAGAATGTCAACTGTCATGATACTGGTTGCTATTTACATGTTCTGGACCTTTATTTAGACTAACACACCTAGAACGCGGACAAAGCGATATATTTCTGTTTTTATACCAACCTATACCCAAAGTTCCTACTTTTTGACTATCTAACTGGAAAATTACCTAGAAAACTACCTAAAAAGAATCCAATCTCTGCTCAATTGATACTTACTTACTTTTGACTCATTTACTGTTCAGATTACTCTTTTAATTTCAAGATATATGTTTGATTTTATGATTTAGTATATATAGCTTACAGAGTATCTATTTAGATTTTCTTAAGCAAGTACTGCCCAAAGCTACAAGCCAAAGCAGGAAACCCTTCTTAGACAAAATATAGCCTGGCTCTTTAGAGTTCAGTTTGAGAAATATCCAGTTGTGAAAACTTCTGTAAAGTCCCTTGTGGCAGATAAATTGAAAGAGATACTGAATCTTTGCTGAAACTGCTATTCTGTCTGTGCTGAAACTGCCTGCTGAAACTGTCTGTGCTGTATCTGAAACTGTTCCCTGCATTGTCTGACCATTGGATCGAGTTTAACTTTGAGATTGATTGTCCTGAATCCCTCCTGAACCCTGAAAACCACCCTTACCTTCTGTCTGAATCTTGTGTTTTGAGATACCTTCTGCCATTTTTCGCCCAGATTGAGATAAAGACATCTGTAACTCTGCAGAATCGAAGTTCAATTGTTGCGTCTAACTGTGCGGAATCTCTGACAACGCCAGTCACACCTCACCCTACATCATTTTTGATTTGAGTTGGATTGTGCTCATTTGAGTATCTCTCTCGTTCATTTCATAGTCACAACAACGGTACCCTCCGCTTATCAGACATGTGGTTTAAAAACTTCATGCTCCTTTGTACTGTTTCCGACAGGCCAAAAGCGCATCACAAAGACAATATAGTTTCATGGGTCAAAAACATAAAGTCATTGAATGAACTAAAAATGATACAAAAATTTCTTATTTCTCTGAACTTTTTGTAGACAAAGAAACCTAATACAAACAATAAACTCATTGACATAGAAAATTTCACAAAAACATTAGGTTTTAGGTATGTTTTTGGTAATGGAGAAACTTAAAAGTTTTCAAAACCCGAAAACCCTTTCCAAAAATGAGTACTTTTTTATTTACGTTTTTACCCCCCAAAAACTCACGGGCCGCAGCCATGACTGTGACTATTCAACGAGGTAGTCAGGCTCCCGCTTATGTGGTGTACTGTGGTTTGAACTCTGCACATGGTCTCTTCAATGCCTGGTAAGTCTGATATTCATTTACATTATTTGAAATGGTAACATGATCATATCCTCAGGTCCACCGTCAATGGTGCTCAAGGAGCTTCTAAGCTCTGTGACACACATCAACATTAACATTTATTCAAGTTGTTGATGAGAATGAAACTGGGAAATGATCTGCTAAAGGGCTAATGAACAAAAACCCAAAAACAACCAAAACAACCAAGTCACTCGAAAGGTGCGAGTCTGAGGGGGTGTTGTCAAAGGTTCTGCACGACCAAACTTATGGCTTCTTTATTAGAACTTTATATCTTTATCACAAGGACTTTATAGTTGAGCTTTTAAAATGCACTAAGGCAAAAAGTAGCACAAGATGGTTTTGAACAAGACAGGTGTTCACTGCACAATCACAACCAATTGACCACAAGATCAAACAACCAATTCCAATAACACAACCAGTTCAATTCAACCAACAATGATCTTTATACAATATCACAATAAACACCGGACTATAAACAGACCAGGGCAACTTTATGTTTTTGGTAGGATTTCCCTTCACAGGCACGATTCACATTATAAAGACGATCCCCAGTGACCCTGTGACTCTATGGTACTCTCCTGGATTTTCTCTCTCCAGGTTACTGCCCTTTTATACATACTGCCAGTCCAAAATTAATAAAAACGGAAATTATAGCTAAACTGTCCTGTTTTATATATATACCTATATTTGTGTATGTAGGTTGTAAGTATCTGTGTCAAGTATGTCCATTATTACTTGTTATAGATCTCTTTTATGAGGCAAACCTCAAAAATGTGTTTTAATTCCATTATTTTTATTGTGGGCAATATTCAGCCTCTTTATTTCATTTTTACGGATTTCCTTGACATTTCTAGGGCATCCGTATTCCATAGGATTAATCACCTGATAGAAATTATACCCCTCAAAGTATCACATTGTTCCGTCAAAGGAACTCCTTCAATTCAGTAGTATTCCGAGAAATTTTACTAATCGAGTTTTTACACCTCCTAACCGGTTTCTTGTCAAGCAATTTTCACCGGACAATTAATCGAAGCAAATTTCCTCGATCAACTTTTGTTCCTGGCGATTAATCAAGGAGTAAATACCCCAAAACTATTCTAGAACCTTGATACACATGTTGTACCGTAGGTAATAGAACATGCTTTATTACTCAAATCACAACACATTTTGATTGACAAGGCGGGCACCTTTCAACCCTCTATACCCCTCACTGCAAATGCCTAAAATGATTAATCACCTGGCTTTTAATGCAGGTGCCGAAAATCGGCACATCATCGTTCAGCACTGTTGAGCTTGCTCTACAGTTCTACTCCGAGTTCATTGAGTCTGGAGCCTCAGAGGTCTTGACCGGCCCTCCTTCCACCAACGAACACTTCATTGTGTGTGAAGGTGTTAAACCCAGCGTGTACTCTACCCATAAATCCTTTATTATTGATGGCTTGCAAAACCGTGGGTGAGTGGTTCGTAGATTTAAGGGTGGGAGAGGAGATGCATTAAAGATTTTTGCTGAGTGGCTCGGAGCAGGCTCTGGTTCGAAAAATTCATGCTGTTCGAGAAAGGTCTTGATTCTTTACTTGTCTATTACCTGTAGTATGTATATGCTTATCTCAATGAAAGTGTTTGTGTTGTACTCTCACTGGCATGCATTGAAACAAGGGCAATTGATTATTTCCTGATCATACATTAAAAAAAGACCTATAGTGACAAGTTTTTGTAGTCTATAGTACTGCCTGATTGATCAGCCTCTTCTTTCCGAAAAGCTTGCACAAGTGATTTTCGAAGGTCAACATTTCGGTGAGGATAATTATTCCGATATTCATTTTCTCCATGCTTCGAAATATATTCTCTAGATTGATTGTATAGTCAGTGAAACTGAATGACATTGTCAGCGACTCGAGTTATCAAGCTCAAATAACCAAACACAAAATCTTAGTTTCACACGAGTAAGAGAAGAGCAGAAAATAGAATTTGAGAGAAGAGACAATACAGAGAATATGCTAAGTACAAGTCTAAACTCGAGGAGTTATTGACTATATACATGAATAAAACCCTAAACCCTGGGCTATAACCCTTGACTAATCCACCGTGTGTCTACTATGAGTTCGATCACCTCAAGTGTTTCATTAATGATTGTGATCGCCTTGAGGTCTATATGCTTGATCTCGATCATCATGCTACCTACGTGTGTATTTAATATAACCCTAGATCTATAGTTTAAGATGCTATCTACTGATAATAAAAGTGTCTATATGTACAAACAATGAGATAAGATGAAAAAAGAAAGTGTTCGTAACATGACCCCCTCCTTAGGGACGATGTCCCCATCGTCCTAACTTCACTGCTAATGCTTCTGTCAGCATCTTCTTCATTTCTACTACTTCCGTACATGCTTCAGGGATAGGTCATAACAATGATGTCAGGAATAAGGAAATTGGGACCTCAATCTTTCTTAACTGAGGTGGTCGTGGTTTAGTGGGGAATTTTTTATGAAACTCTTCAATTGCTTCTTTTGCGTTTGCAAGGTTTGCTAATGGTTTCCATGTTTGTTCGTGCCGCAAGTATCCCTTCCATTGGACTTTGTATCCAAATCTCCCTCCCCTATATTTCCCTGAATCTACTATCTCTTCCACTTCGAACTCCGGTTCTTCTCCTTCTATCATTGGTGGCGGATTATCATTCTTAGGCTGCTCAGGGAATTCAGGCGGATGATAGGGTGACAGTAGAACTTCGTTAAAGACTGGATGTATTCTCTTCCAAGTCTTCGGAATCTACAGCTGGTATGATGTCGTTCCAATTTTCTTTACAACTTCGAAAGGACCAAATTGTTTATCATCCAACTTCTTCATTGGTCGATCAGAAGTCAGATTTGTCGCTTCAAGCCATACTTTGTCATTAGGCTTGTATTCGACTGATGGTTTCCTTTTCTTGTCGTAATACCAAGTCATGTCTTCCTTTGCCTTTTTGAGTGCTGCTCCTACTTCGTCCCTGATCTTGACCATCTTATCGGCAAATTCCTGTGCTGTGGGGTTTGCCGACGGAGTTTTTGGAGCTGTTCCCTTATACGGATGTCGTCCCATATCCGCATAGAACGGAGTGACACCCATAGCTGAGTGTATCCTATCATTTAACACGAACTCTGCTGTTGGTAACCATTCATGCCAGTTGTTCTGATGTTGATTGATGAATAACCAGAGATAATGTTCAATCTCCTGGTTCATCCGTTCCGTCTGTTCATTCGTTTGTGGATGATATGCCGTTGTGAAACTTCCTTGAATGCCTAATAACCGGTATAGTTCCTTCATAAATCGGGAATGATATTGGGGTCCCTGATCATGAATAATCTTTCTCGGTAATCTGTGTATAGGAAAGATTTTGTCCCTATAGATTCTGGCCATTCCTTCAGACGTTAACGACATGTGTGTGGGTATCAGACATGTTTGTTTTGTGAAATGGTCCACAGTCACACTTATGGCATTAAAACCTCCAGCTTCCGGTAGTTCTCCGATCAGATCTGTTCCTATGATTTCCCAGGGGCCTTGTGGAACATTATTCGTGACTAGTGTTCCCATTGGTTTGGTTTGATGGATCTTAGTGGCCTGGCACTTTTCACATCCTCTAACGTATTCCCGTACATCCTGAGTGATTCCTGGCCACCAATAGTTTCTCATCACCAATTCCATGGTTTTAAACTGCCCTGGATGTCCCGTCAGAACCGTATCATGATGCAATCGAATGATCTTTCCTCGTAACCTATTATCAATAGGCACGTAAATCCTATCCTGCCATGTCACAATTCCTTCCTCTGACTCAACCCAATCCTTCTCTTTTCCTTCTAAAGCCTTATTCACTAGATTATCCCGTACTTTCGACTTCTTCTTTATAAGATCTAAGATCTCGTCCTCGGGCATCTCTAATCTGTTGATCGAAAAAAGTTCTGGCTTTAAAAGTACCACATCCTCATTGTCATTCTCCCCCGTCTCATGATTGGCCATCCTGGACAATGCATCTGGCTTTCCCATCGACTTTCCAGGTTTATGAATCAATGTAAAGTCGTATTCTGATAATTCAGTGATCCATCGGGCTTGTCGACGATTCAAATTCTGAGGCTTTTTGAAATACTGAAGATTTTGATGATCTGTATAGATCTCAAATGACTCTTCTGCGCCCATCAGATACTGTCTCCAATCTGCTAGGGAATCCATAATGGCCATCATTTCCTTATCATAGATCTCGTAATTACGTTCTGTTTCATTTAGAGATCTAGATCTGAATGCAATAGGCCACCATTTTTCATCTATCTTTTGCAATAAGACAGCTCCGTTCGCATAATCTGATGAATCTGCCTCGACTCTGAATTGTCCATGATCACGGGGTATGGTTAAAACAACTTCTTCAGCAATTCTACTTTTGAGTTCCTCCAATGCCTGCTGTTATTGATCTGTCCATTCCCACTTTGAATTCCCAGTCAGTGATGACAATGGTTTAGCCACTTGGCTGAATCCTCGGATAAATCATTGGTAGAGGTTACAGAAACCCAAGAAGGACTGTACTTCCTTCTTGTTTCCTGGTATTTTCCATTCTTTTACTGCTTTGACTTTCTTTGGATCCATCCGCACTTGTCCATTTCCTACAAATACTCCAAGGTACTCGACATTACTGGTCTCGAATTCGCACTTTTCAGGTCTAAGATACAACTTGTGTTGTTGTAATATATCTAACACCTGTTTTACAATTGACTCGTGCTCTTCAATTGTATTTGTGAAAACCAAAATATTGTCTAAGTATACCATGACATGACCTTCGTTGATCAAATCCCTTAAGATATGATTCATGAACGCCTGGAAAGTTGCCGGAGAATTTGTAAGACCAAAGAACATAACCGTTGGTTTAAAGAGCCCCCGATTAGTCCTAAATGCTGCCTTCCACTCATCACCCTCTTTGATCCGGATATTATTGTATCCCTATCAAACATCCATTTTCGAAAATACTTTTGAATCCTTCAGCTTATCAATGAGTTCTTGAATGAGCGGCAACGGATACTTGTTCTTTATCGTTGCTTCATTCAACTTCCGATAATCCTGAACAGGTCGAAGTTTCCCATCTTTCTTTGCGACAAAGAAGAATGGTGAGGCCATCGGTGATTTTGATGGTCTAATTTGTCCAGATTTCAGATTTTCCTTGATGAACTCATCTAAAACTTTCTGTTCCGAAGGATTTAATGGATAGACCTTGCAATCTACTGGTGTAAAGTCTGGTTTTAGTTCAATTGCATGGTCCCAGGGTCTTCATTCAGGTAAATTTTGGAAATCGGCTTCATCAAAAACATCCTTGTACTCATTGACGTACTTGTCTGCTTTTGACTCAGTCTTTTTGCCTTTTCCAAAGTCCATACTCCGAAGATATCCATCCCAATTCAGGTAAAACAACCGATCCCCTTCTTCCAGTTCTCGGACTTCAGCATCAGATTCAGGTTTTAGGTAATACGGTATGTAACCACACTTCTTAGGACATCGGTCAAACTTTAAAGTCGAGTCATTCCAATCTATATTGGGGTTATGACGTCTTAACCAATCGAGTCCTAAGAAAATGTCTGTTTTGCCTAAATTTGTAACAACAAGTTCAATGCGTTCTGCATGATCTCCCATTACCAATCTGACTTCTATGAATCCTTCAATTGAACCATCTTCATTTAAGGTACCATCAGCATTGTATACCGGCATCTTTACTGGTAATTTCTTAACAGTTAAGCCATGTCGTTCTACGAATTCTTTATTGACGCAAGAATCTGTTGCTCCACTGTCAAGTAATGCTGATGTCTCTATCTGCTTGCCACTCTCGATGTCTTCGATTGTAACAGACAGCTTGAGATCTCTTCCTTTAGTACCTTTTACGAACCGCAAGTTTTTCTTAAGTGACTTTACAGCTGTGACGGCTTCGCTGATGTCCAATGACTGGATCTGGGCAACCATTTCTTCTGATGCTTCCCTGGCCCAACAGGTTGGCATCCATGCTCTCAGAATTCCCACCGCTCATTCTGACTCATCCTCCCTTACTCTCTGCGCTATCCATTCTGGTGAATTCGGCGGATAACGTTCTCTCACAGGTTTTGAATCGGACTTTGTAGATACTGACGCAAATTTATTCTCAGGATGATTAAATACAAAGTGAAAATTGCTGTCCTTGTGATCTACACTAGACTGTTCCAATTCTAACTCAGAAGGACCTGTATTCACTTCTGAGCTCTGACAAAACCCGTATCCGATTTCAACCAGTTCGAGAACCAGCTCGGTGGCTGTTCTTCTTTCTTCTCTTCCTCCTGCATGTTCAGCTGTCTAACTCTCTGACCCCGCTTCACTGGACAATCTTGCGAGATATGCCCCTTCTGTCCACAATTGAAACACTGCCCATTCCTTCGGGCCGCGTCAATGTCCATGGGTTTACCTGTACCCCCAAAGGTCGTTCCTGTGGCGTCTCTCCGATCACCACTTCCTGCTGCTTGTTGCGGACTTTGTTCCCTTCTTGGTGTAAACACCGGTCTGTTCTGGTTCTTGCGCCATTCCTGACGCCTTCTCCATAGCTGATCAATCTTGATCACTATGTCTTTCCATTTGTCGTACACTTTGGGTAACTCATTCCTCGTGTAAATGGCATCAATAGTCTTCTCATTAATGCCCTTCTCGATGAGCTGCACCACGTATGGGTCATCCTTCTTGTACTCCACCTCTGTCAACAGTATCTCCAGCTCCTGGAAATACTCCTCCGCTGTTCCTGCTCCTTGCTTCAACAGCTCCACTTTCTCCTGTGCCGTTCTCTGCAGACCGGAATCTAGGAACACCTTGTTCAAGGCTTGCTTGAAGTGCACTTAGTCCTTCTGCCACTTCTCGTTGTCTTGGTCGAAATGGGTATTGTAGTAATTATTGACCCATCCGTCTACAAGCTTCCCATTCATGAAGGAGATTGCAACATCGATCCTTTCATCATCCGTCGTGATACCATTTTTCTTATCATGGATATAGGTAAAGAGTCTCCGTCGCCAATTCTTGAACTCAGATTTGACGCCGGTGAAGTTGTCGGGTTTGTTGAGGGGTGATTTTCCTTGCGAGGTTTCGGTTTCAGACATTCTGATAGGGGTAGAAGGTCGGGTAGAATATGGAGATGATGTAAGAGATTTGTATGAAGGTGTGACAGGTGATGGGATAGTGGTTTCTTCGAAGAGACTGCTAAAGTTCCCCCAAGATTCCGTAATGGTAGAGTTTACTTCGGTCCGTCAGTAACCTCACGAAGAGATTTCGGGACCTTTTCTGCCTCTAATAAACAAGTTCCTAAATCTGTGCTCACTTGCTGAGTAAACCTGGGCGTGCCTTTCTAGGAGTGCACCTCGTTCCCCAAGCGCAAAGTCCCTTCTCTGAAGGTCAGTTATCAGACGATGCTTTCTGCTGCCAGTACAGAGTCGGACTCAACGTTACTCTTTTGTACTATAGGCACAATTACTCTATTAGAGCACAGATTCCTAATTCGGACGGAAACCCGAATATCAAAGGGAGAAAAATGAAGTAAGCGTGTGAAGGGTCAAGAGAAACTTACTTGCTACTGAAATAGCAACAAGAAGGCGATTTGAATTTGTGTTGGTCGGGTGAGTTGTGTAGCTTTGATCTTATGTCAGCGACTTGAGTTATCAAACTCAAATAACCAAACACAAAATCTTAGTTTCACACGAGTAAGAGAAGAGCAGAAAATAGAATTTGAGAGAAGAGACAATACAGAGAATATGCTAAGTACAAGTCTAAACTCGAGGAGTTATTGACAAGATCGAAGCTAAAGAAATATCTACCTAAACGGACTTGTTACATACATGAATAAAACCCTAAACCCTGAGCTATAACCCTTGACTAATCCACCGTGTGTCTACCATGAGTTCGATCACCTCAAGTGTTTCATTAATGATTGTGATCGCCTTGAGGTCTACATGCTTGATCTCGATCATCATGCTACCTACGTGTGTATTTAATATAATCCTAGATCTATAATTTAAGATGCTATCTACTGATAATAAAAGTGTCTATATGTACAAACAATGAGATAAGATGAAAAAAGAAAGTGTTCGTAACAGACATTAGATAAAACACATTGCATTTGAGAGAATTGAGTTGTGATTTCTGTGGTATCTCTTTGAGTGAGTATAGGAGAAATTATTGAAGACTACATACTTATAGTAATAGTTCGCACTATACTGTTGCTGCCTTTTCTTGGCAGCAGCTTTCTCTTCCTTGGTCATAGCTGCTCACTTTTTCACTATTCGTTCTCGAGCCTTCTCCGGTGCTTCACGTTTGAGCCTAGAATGAATGTGATTAGTTAGTGAACTAGAATGTACTTCAGGATAGAGAAATTGGAGAAAAACTTAAGATTGCACGATAGAGAGAACGTACTTGCGGCGATAGCGCCGATCTGCCAAATGACATCTATACTGCTTTTCCTCTTCTTTGTTTCAAAAGGTACATGTAGATGTGTTTAAAGTGTCACCACCTAGTAATGGCTGTTTAAATGTTGTTCATGGTAGATGTGCATTGTCTTCTTGGTTAGAAGGAAGAGCATTGAAATTAGAATTAGCAAGGCTAATGGGTGAATGGTTCTTTGAAGACATTATCTGTAGATGGGGTTGCCCTGATGAGGTTATTACTGATAATGCCCCAGCTATGAGAGCAATGCTGAGATGGTTGGAAGAGAAGTATGGTATAAAGGGTATTACTATATCTCCATACAATTCTCCTCAAGTGTCTCTTCCGCTGTACAATTTGCCTTGTCAATAGCAGAAGCTGTACATTTTTGAGGTATGCTGTGGCAATCAATGAAGAGATGCCAGTGATGATGGTTGAAGCAAGAGGCAGAGCCTAGGTAGAGTTATATGTGATATTTGAATTAAAGTCTCAGTTGTGTTCTTGAGTTCGTTACATCAAGGTCTAATTTTTGGGTTCACTTGCCACCACACTTTTTGTCCAGAACAAAAGTGCGTAATAGATTCAGAAAGCTAATCGTAACATAGCTGGATAGTTTTTTTATGTAAACTCTATTGTGATCCACTGCAATGGCATGGTGAAGACAAGGCATATCAGAATCTTGTTTTATGAGTTCACAATATTCATGTACCAGGTCAAATTCATCAATATATTCAAGGTTACTTTTCCTTTTCCTTAATATATACAAGGCAGTCTACATAGATTACAGTTTCAAAAGCTCTAAACCTTCCTTCCATAAATTACTATGATACTTGTTCCAACTCTTCAACATTTTCTTTGGCGCTCTAGACTTGAACTCCTTGTCTGACATCCACACCATTATGACACCAGTGAAACAAACCAGCAGCGGAATAAAAAATGAGGGAAGAGCGTGTTTCGTCAGAGCCTATTGCCACATTTGAATGTTCAAGCAACGCGGAAGGGAGTAGAATTACAGTACCAGGGGAAAGCTCTAGTACCAGGCTCAGGTCCCAGTGAACAAGATGTCCTCCTTGTTGATGGCTGTAGGTTCCTGTGGGAAAGACGGTGTTGCGCTGAAAACACATACACATCTGAAATACCTGAAATTAAACGATTTCTACTGTGAATATGATGGGAATAAAGGGCTAGACTATGTCCCATAGTGCTAGCTAAAACATAGAACAAGAATAGTTAAAGGCTCGAAGTGAAAGGACTACAATGTACGAGTATGTATCAAGACCTTATGGCTGATATGCCTCTAGACCTTTGACAAAGTAACTACCTGCTGCGAGACTGTACAGTATGGTCAGATCTACCCTGCCTGGCAAAAAGCCCTTCGTCTGGAAGTTGCTATTCAAGTATCTGTGTAATCCACGGGACTTAGGAAGGAAGAAACTACACACACACGGGCATAATAGCCTCATGAGCCTGAATAACGGTGAAAGGACAAAGCTAGAGGTATCGCCAAGCCATCAAAATGGTTTGTTTGAAATTAGCCGACCTCCTAGAACCTGCAGATTGATGATATACTGGAGATAACACTTTATGATCGGGAATATATGATGGACGATTCCGTTCCGAGATACCAGATGGTCAAAGCTATGAAAATGATCGGTCTCGATGACTGTGTAATAATTTGTTAGTAAAGTAATGACAGAATTGACCTTCAAGCGCTGGATATTTGCATATCTACGAGGTGCTATGGGGTCTAGATGTCAAGATAGGAGAATATACGGAAGCCCGACGGGATAAACAACTGGAAAATGCCCTCGGTGCCCCTATAAGTACACTGTAAAACAGTTACAAAGATGAATAATAACAAAATGCATAGGAGTAGTTCGTTTAGAATGGCTTGAGCACATGATAAGAAGGGTCTAGATGTACCAAAAACATCACTAAAACATAATACTTACACATATATACCCAAGAACTGCACATAATTACCCTCTAGATGTGCCTACCTACCCAACTCAGTCATATTGTTTCTGTTTATATCCATTTTATACTCAATTTTATCCCTCTGTTTCTTTTACTTACTCCACTCAGTTTTCTATCTATTTATGAAATACTTACAAGCAGTAGAGTACATATACTGTCATGTATAGGGTCGAGCACCCCAGGTTACGACTGCCTGCCAAATTGGAGAACTTCACATATCTTCTAGAGTGTTAAATTGCAGAAGGCCTCTTGATTGTGAACGTCAGGCCCCGATTCTTCGAGCTGGTAGAGGCAGACTACTAGGAATTGCAGTGCTTTAATAGAGTGCTAAATATCTGAACATCTGTTGTGTTTGAACTGTCTGTCTGTCTGTCTGTCTGTGTCTGTCTGTCTGTGTCTGTCTGTCTGTGTCTGTCTGTTTTGCTGTTTCTGGTACTCGTCGAAGGGTCTAGACGGTGATCTTTCAGTTCAGTTAGTCTTTCCAACAGTCTAGCTCGACTTAGTCAGTTTTTCTGCGTACAGAATCTTTGCCAATGCCAGACTACACTTGCTATTACAAGGCAACCTTTGAGTCTAGACGAGTTCTTACATCTTAGAGTGCTCAATTCGCTGCTATTAACAGCACACATGCCAAAGATGAGATTCAAGAAATCTCGGTGCAGTCGAGTCACCGCACGTTGGAAGTTGATGTTAGCAGCGGCAAAAACAGAGTTGGCGAAGTTTGGTTCGAAATGCGGATCATTGTGGTGAATTCGGGTGAGGACGTTGCAATATAAGTTGTGTAGTTTGGGGAAATATGATTCAAAGTAACCTAAGAAGCCATGAGAGACTGAGCAAAGGAATTGTTAACTTATGATCAACAAGTCCAGCGACGCGAGACATGGTGAGATCCGCGCGCACATCTTTCAGAACAGCAGCATTGTGTTGATCATGGGCAAACATTGCAGGCCGTATCTGGTCCCCACCAAAACTTTCACCTGTGGGTACAGAGAGGTATGTGCCACAAACATTGAGCTTGACCTTGAAGGGTGCATGGTGAAGACAGTTGTGCGTGTGATTGAACACTCGGTCAACATGTAGGACGACTTGATTCCAATCTTCACTACGGGGACGTGCTCCCATAACGATCAGAGATAGGCCAGTGGCATCTTGAATGAGTTTCGTTTCACTAGAGCATTCAGTCAGGATCTAGTATAGCACAATCAAGAAAAGGAGACGTACCTGCCAGCCCACATAATGAGATGCAATCCCATGTCCAATACCCGTTGCAAAGTGTACTCCTGCTCATCTTGTATAGCCTTCTTGCCAATCCAGAGATCCTGTGGAGGGCAAGTGTAGTTGGTTTGAATAGTATGAAGTCATGCACGTGCAATGTTAGAGACCACGCAAGCTTTGAGAGAGTTGTGGGAAGCCCACTGCATTTTCCGTCGCTGCTGGTCTCAAAGTGAGTGAGATCAATGATGTGATTTTGCAGATTTGCGCTTTCGAGGAGAGAGATCCATTCATGGAAGGTACGGTCCACGTTCCAGAGATGGTGGAAGGCGGAAGGTTAGTGGTTGGGCTAGATGTTCAAGGGACATGAAGTTAGGTGGAGATGGATGTTGTTGATACGGATGAATGGCCACAGGTATTATGTTGTCAGTGTCCTCTCTGTGGTGCTCTTGATAGTCCAATTGTTGAAGGTACATGTCTTCAAGTATTGACTTCAGGTCCAGGTCAACCTTGAGAAACTTGACATCTGGCTTCGATAGACCACCATATCCCTTATTGTTTTGAAGAACATGTTGTAGACCTAAGCAAAGAATGAATGAAGATCCGATAAGGTAGGTGGTATCATTAGGTAAGACCTGCGACATGTGAACGTGAAGTCTGCCACCAGCTTTCCGCTGCCCCAGGGCCGGGTCTGCATACTCACGGCTTGGACACGAAGTGAATAGTATTTACTGAGACACTTACCCAGTGAAGAGGAATCCATTTGTGGAGGCAGACAGAATGTGCTGCAAGTCAAGGGGTATGTATATTCTGAAGAGGATTTATCAGGTGATCCAGACAAGTCTATTGTCAACAAGTGGCTGAGTGGGTCAGTCTCAGCTAACAATGGGAGTCATCTGCCAGAGGGACACTGTGCATGGCCCTACACGTGCTCTTACCAGACATGTGGACTCTCAACTGCGCTCGTCTATCAATTTGTACTCCCATATCTAGGTGCTTAAGTATAAATGCAAGCTTGAAGAAGCTAGAGCTAAGGAAGCAGTGAAACAGTCTCAATCCAGCAACAACTCCATTGTTGACTTTGGTGCATACCTCGACATGTACTGCAACGACTATGAGGACAATCTAGGAGCAGCCTCCTCTCCACCGGTGGACAATAGAGCGTCCCTTGATGAAGCCCAAGGATGTATGCAAGATCAAGTGGAGGATTGGGAAGACATAGAAGATAAGGAGACTTGGTTGTTCCAGGAGGCCAAGTTACACTATATAAAATTGCAAGTCCTTCAATTTGGGCTCATTGATCATTGATGACTACTGGAAATGCTAGATACTACAAGGAGTATCAAAGCAGGAGAGACAAAATCTTAGTGGATCAACAATGTTGGGCAGTGCAGATTCAGGAAATGGCGGATGCATATATAGACTATTGCTACCGAAGGCAGACTGGAACTAAGTATAAAGATGAGGTGGTGCTACTGGAGACATCCCAGGTCACAGACGTCTTCGGTACGAAGGCAAACAGCTGGCCGCGAGTATTTTGATCGGACTTTGAAATTTGATGATCGGCATAGTCCAGCAAAAGCAATGAACAGTGTACCACTGCTTCGGCGAACTCTGAAATGTGTGTGAATAAGTATTATATAATCAACAGGCTGTCTGCAAAGCTTTAGAATGTATCTTTGGCTGTATGACTGACTGATCACCAGACCAGGGACAGTCTAGATTTGGTTTGGGGGAGATGTTGCGCTGAAAACGCATACACACCTGAAATGCCTGAAATTAAATGATTTCTACTGTGAATATGATGAAAATAAAGGGCTAGACTATGTTCCATAGTGCTAGCTAAAACATAGAACAAGAATAGTTAAGGCTCAAAGTGAAAGGACTACGGTGTACGGGTATACATCAAGACCTTATGGCTGATATGCCTCTAGACCTTTGACGAAGTAACTACCTGCTGCGAGACTATACAGTATGGTCAGATCCACCCTGCCTGGCAAAGAGCCCTTCGTCTGGAAGTTGCTATTCAAGTATCTGTGTAATTCACGGGACTTAGGAAGGAAGAAAATGTACACACACTGGCGTAATAGCCTCATGAGCCTGAATAACATCGAAAGGACAAAGCTAGAAGTATTGCTGAACCATCAAAATGGTTTGTTTGAACTTAGCCGACCTCCTAGAACCTGCAGATTGATGATATACTGGAGATAACACTTTATGATCGGAAATATATGATCGACAATTCAGTTCCGAGATACCAGATGGTCAAAGCTATGAAAATGATCAGTCTTGATGACTGTATAATGACTTGTTAGTAAAGTAATGACAGAATTGGCCTTCGAGCGCTAGATATTGCATATCTATGAGGTGCTATGGGGTCTAGATGTCGGAATAGGGGGACATATGGAAGCCTGACAGGATAAATGACTAGAAAATGCCCTTGGCACCCCTATAAGTACACTGTAAAACAGTTACAAAGATGAATAATAACGAAATGCATAGGAGTAGTTAGTTTAGAACAGCTTGAGCGCATGATAAGAAGGGTCTAGATGTACCAAAACATCACTAAAATATAATACCTACACACATATATACCCAAGAACTGCATATAATTACCCTCTAGACATGCCTACCTACCCAACTCAGTCATATTGTTTCTGTTTATATCCATTTTATACTCAATTTTATCCCTGTTTCTTTTACTTACTCCACTCAGTTTTCTATCTATTTATGAAATACTTACAAGCAGTAGAGTACATATACTGTCATGTATAGGGTCGAGCACCCCAGGTTACGACTGCCTGCCAAATTGGAGAACTTTACATATCTTCTAGAGTGTTAAATTGCAGAAGGCCTCTTGATTGTGAACGTCAGGCCCCGATTCTTCGAGCTGGTAGAGGCAGACTACTAGGAATTGCAGTGCTTTAATAGAGTGCTAAATATCTGAACATCTGTTGTGTTTGAACTGTCTGTCTGTCTGTTCTGTGTCTGTCGGTCTGTTTCTGTCTGTTTTGCTGTTTCTGGTACTCATCGAAGGATCTAGACAGTGATCTTCTAGTTCAGTTAGTCTTCCCTACAGTCTAGCTCGACTTTAGTCAGTTTTTTGCATGCAGAATCTTTGCCAATGCCAGACTACACTCGCTTTTACAAGGCAACCTTTGAGTCTAGACGAGTTCCTATGTCTTAGAGTGCTCATTTCACTGCTATTATCAACATCACATTACTATGCAAGTATGATTACACTAAATTCCCAAGAGGAATTATAGCTATTGGACAGGATTATAGATACTAGTACTTCTTAATCATACACTACTTTACATACATGAGCACAGACCATGTATTTTACATATAAAAGTAGTAGGCTGTCCAGCAAGGACGACAAGTCAATACTTAACCAAGTTCAACCTCTACTGCCTATCTGTCTCAAGTGACAATCAGCTACTGGTAAGTAGATGATTACCGTCTTGTAGCTGACCTGTTCTTGGTAGTCCACTGTGACTGTTTCAACAGGTTATGGGCCTTGGCCATCGTTCTCATAGACAATTCATCACCGACTAACGCTCCACTTCATTATTGTTGATGTCTACTATGATGTCCGGCTTGAGGGTAATGACTAACGACGATCATGTAGCAGAAAGGTAACATCGGTTTCACCCATTTGAACATCTCAGTTGTCACATGTGCTTCTCATTCCATGTATATTATGGGTTCCACCTTTCACTTTCTTCTTAACCCAGTGTCTGGGCCGGGCCATACAATGCCTCTGCCAGACAGCTAAAGAGGAGTTTGTAAAACTCGCAAGAGTTTCCTATCTCAGACAACTGCTCAGACCCAAGATTATGATACCATCTTTTATACCTAGTATGGAACAATTTTTACTAGAAATAGACGTAGATAGTAGATTGACTCCGCATAAGTCCCTTCTACGATCACAAGATCTTTTGAAGGTGTAGATCAATTCTTTTACATATACTTTGCAGGGGTGATGAGACCCTGGAAGTTGAAGGAAACATGATCCTCATTAGAACCTCAGTTACCTCATAGTTCCAGAAAGCTCCCGAAATCTCTTTGTGAGGTTACCGACGGAGTTAGTACAGAACTAGTGTTTTGCCCATTGCCAAAGCAATAGTCACATGGATGTCCATTACTAATGGCCTCCTTTCCAGAACCTTCTCAAATATGTCTTCTAACCAAACCAACATCTTCTCTCTTATTCCTCTTCTCAAAATGAACAATTGGTTCACCTGGTCTACTTTTATGCAATCTTTCTTGGAATCTAAAAACTTGTTTTTCACTGTTTTGGAAATTCAAGAAAAAGAAATCACTACCACCACTGCTGGTGTGACTGGTAGTACTACTTCGACTAAGTCAAACATTGAATACAAAGACTGGAAAGATGCTGATACCCAATGCATTGGCTATATCAAAATGAAATTGCCTATCAAATATCACTCTTATGTTGGCAAAAACTCTAAAGAAACCTAGGCAGCTCTCAAAGCAGCTTTTGATACCCCCACTGATATGACCCTGTTTCTTGAATTTGGAGCTATCAAGGATTTCAAAATCTGCGACTCCCACAATATTCTAAAGAGTCTTGACCGCTTCACCACCATGTGTGAACATCTCAAGAATCATAAGAAAATTGAATTCAATGAAAGTTTACAGGTCATGACATTCCTCACTGCTTTACTGTCCTCTTGGAGTACCTGGAGGACAACTATGCTGCACTCCCAGGAATTCACATTCTCTAATATTTGTCCACATGTTGTCTCTGAAATCATGCTTTGCAAACATCAACACGGAGAAACCTTCTCCGCTTTCCCTTCTAAAATGTCCAGACTTCACTGCTGGAACAAACAACCAGCACAGTGGAAGAACCAGAAATCTGGTAAACCCACCAATCAGTCTGAACACCTTCCTTCCTCTTCCCAGAACAAAGGGAAGAAGCACAAGAACAAGCGCACAGGAAAGAAAGGACAATCCAAAAAGGGAAAAGGCAAGGAACGTGCAAACCTTGCTGATGTCATGATGAAAGACATTTTATTCTACAATGATGCTACCGCGGAGTTTGCCTATCTAGCAAACACTGAATCACCAGATCACACAGATACAGAGGAGGAAGAAGAAGAGTCTTCTGAAGCCACTCTCCTCAACACTGAGGAGGAGATCGTTTCCGAATGAGTCAATGCTGAAGCATCGGCACTTTATCAGATGCCACCACCGGAAGATCCTGCCTTACCAGTAAGAGTATCTATTGATCACCCAATTCAAAGCCCTTACGGGCCAGGGCACCCATACTGGTTTGAAGAAGGTCTCCAAGATGCAATCCATGACTATTGCAGAACAGGAGAATGTTCCATCCAGGACCACGAGGAAGAAAAAATTGATATCACAAACTTCCACCCTGAATTTGGTCCAATGCCAAGACACAACTTTGTGGACCTCGCAGATGCAGAAATCCACTATGCATACATCTGGTATTACTGGAACAGAAAGTTTGATCCAGAAAGAAACAACCCCTATCTCTACAACCAACACATCATTGAAGAAGGGGAAGAACCCGTTATACCTGAAGAACGTGAACTTCTTGCGCTTGCTTGCGGACCAAGAAGTGATCAATCCGGGACTAGCGGCTACTTCCTCGAACACATCTTACCACTCAGCTACAGAACCTGGTCCAAATGGGACCAATGCAGAAATAAACTCGGTTTCGGCCTCCAACCTCTCACAGACCAAAGTATTGGTACTACCTCCAAGCAACCCGAGACTGATCAACTGCACGAACAAATCATCAGTTCCTCTGCCGATTCTGAGTTCGAGACCCTTCCTCACGCAGAGGATGAGGGATGCAGAAACAATGACAACTCTGATCCCTAGGCAGACACCTCTCCCTGGGACAACGACAAATCTTCCATCAAATATCCAGTCGCAAGCCAACATTACTATGGAGTCTACTATCCTGCCAGAACTGCTCCATCTCCCGGCTCAGGAATTGGAATTGCAAATCCGAGTCCAGAGCTCTCGCCATTCTCTGATCACGGAGAACGAACCTCCTATGTACCATCAGATATATCCAGGGAGGAACCCAATGACGAGGAACAAGCTGTCGCACTCCAAGAACAATACCAACATTGGAGAAGCTCCCAGCTTGAATCAGACTCAGACAACACAGAGATTGAGATTCAGGTCACAGAGATCAGACCTTCTGCCACAATCATCGCCATATCGTCAACAGAACCATCACCAGAACCAGAGAACCAAGCACCTGGCTCCTCATCAAACCCCATACATATCTTGTCGCAATTACCTGAACCAGAGACCTACAATATCGAGGAGATCTTTGATTTATCTGCATTCACAACCGACAACTCAGCGTCTGCCAATTCCAGCAGACCTAGTGCACTGTTTTCCATGCCAACCGCCGTCTGAGAATCGCAAAATTGAGACAATCAATCTTCTAATTCAGGAACACCACAACTATCAGAGCAGCTCAGAGAAGCCCAGGAGCTAGCAAATCAGCAAGCCGAGACAGCGCATCAGTTCAGAGAAGACATGCAGGACGAACGACAAGAACATCAGCTTCTCCAGCAGATCCTGAACAACTCTCTCCGCCAAACATATGCTCCAGGAGCTCCTCCCCAACATCCAGACATGCGACCACTGGTATTTATATTTATATAGTATCACAGACACATATCATGCACTCAAATCAATGTTGACTGCACATCATGTAACTCTCTCACCTGTTAATTCATTCAGTGATCTACAAGTGTATTCATCTAAGCAGCAATCTAAGTCGGTCATTGAAAAATCTTCTCTTTCCCATGTCAACGGTGCAATTGAATGGATTCTTGATTCAGCTGCCGCGGTTCATATAATCGGAGATAAATCTGATTTTACAGACTTCGAATATTTTGATGTTCCTAAAGTTCTGATGTCTTCTGGAAAGACTGATAAGCAAACACACCTGCTTACGGGCATAGGCACTGTTCATATTCGTGTACGTGATTTGAATGAAAACACTTGAGTTCTTAAACTCAATGAGGTTCATTATCTTCAAGGGACAGACAGGCTTTTCTTGTTGAATAAATATCAACAATATCTTCGCAAAGAAGACCACTTATCTGTATATGATACCAATGGTAATATGCTGCTCATAGGATTTCCCAGTGAGAACCACAATGGGTTATTCACTGTTGAGACCAAAATTATACATCCTGAGCATGCTTATGTCATTAAACCACAACAAACTCATTCCTTTACCATTTGGCACAACAGATTTGCCCATGCGTCATCAGATGTATTGAGACATCTGCCTAATTCAGTTTAAGGTTTTCCAGGCTCATTGAAGCCAATCAATCTTTCCATGTGTGATGGTTGTAATACAAGGAAGAAGCCTGCAAAGTCTTATCCCTCAACGGAGAAGCCACGCAAATCGGAACCTCTACATCTTGTACATGCAGATCTCATGGAGTTCCCTGTATGTTCCTATTTTGGCTTCAAGTATGTTGTCACTTTTCTTGATGATCATTCCTCCTATGCACACCCAATCCTTCTAAAGAACAAGTCTCCTGACACGTTGCAAGCCTTTAAACACTATAAAGTGCTGCATGAGAAGGAAACAGGAAAGAAGATCAAGATCTTTCGAGTAGATCAAGGGACCAAATTCCTAAACAAACCATTCCGTACTTACCTTAAAGAGGAAGGAATCCAAATTTAGTTCTCCACTGCTTATATCCATCAGCAAAATGGACGAGCCAAGCACGTGAATAGAAGTTTGGAAGACAAATTGGAAGCAATGTGACAACATGCTTGCATCCCTGATTTTTGATGGGAATTTTCTGTACTTGCGGCTTCTCATGTCTGTAACCACAGTCCCTCTCATATTATTAATTGGAAAACACCCGTAAAACTTTTCTATAACAAGAAACCTGATGTTTCTTACTTCTGCACCTTTGGGTCAGCTGCCTATGTTCATATTACAAGAGACAAACATAACCATCGTAAACTGACAGCTAAGGCGGTAATAGCAGTGAAATGAGCACTCTAAGACGTAGGAACTTGTCTAAACTCAAAGGTTGCCTTGTAAAAGCGGGTGTAGTCTGGCGTTGGCAAAGATTCCGCACGCAGAAAACTGACTAAAGTCGAGCTAGACTGTTGGAAAGACTAACTGAACTGAAAGATCACCGTCTAGACCCTTCGACAAGTACCAGAAACAGCAAAACAGACAGACACAGACAGACAGACACAGACAGACAGACACAGACAGACAGATACAGACAGACAGACACAGACAGACAGACAGACAGACAGACAGTTCAAACACAACAGATGTTCAGATATTTAGCACTCTATTAAAGCACTGCAATCTCTAATAGTCCGCCTCTACCAGCTCGAACAACCAGGGCCTGACATTCACAATCAAGAGGCCTTCTGTGATTTAACACTCTAGAAGATACGTAAAGTTCTCCAATTTGGCAGGCAGTCGTAACCTGGGGTGCTCGACCCTATACATGACAGTATATGTACTCTACTGCTTGTAAGTATTTCATAAATAGATAGAAAACTGAGTGGAGTAATTAAAAGGAACAGAGGAATAACATCGAGTATAAAATGGATATAAACAGAAACAATATGACTGAGTTGGGTAAGTAGGCACGTCTAGAGGATAATTATGTGCAGTTCTTGGGTATATATGTGTAAGTATTATGTTTTAGTGATGTTTTTGGTACATCTAGACCCTTCTTATCATGCGCTCGAGCCATTCTAAACGAACTACTCCTATGCATTTCGTTATTATTCATCTTTGTAACTGTTTTACAGTGTACTTATAGGGGCGCCGAGGGCAGTTTCTAGTCATTTATCCCGTCGGGCTTCCGTATTTTCTCCTATTTCGACATCTAGACCCCATAGCACCTCGTAGATATACCAATATTCAGCGCTCAAAGGCCAATTCTGTCATTACTTTACTAACAAGTTATTATACAGTCAGCGAGACCGATAATTTTCATAGCTTTGACCATCTAGTATCTCGGAACGGAATCGTCGATCATATATTTCCGATCATAAAGTGTTATCTCCAGTATATCATCAATCTGCAGGTTCTAGGAGGTCGGCTAAGTTCAAACAAACCATTTTGATGGCTCGGCAATACCTCTAGCTTTGTCCTTTCGACGTTATTTTAGGCTCATGAGGCTATTACGCCTGTGTGTGTGTAGTTTCTTCCTTCCTAAGTCCCGTGGATTACACAGATACTTGAATAGCAACTTCCAGACGAAGGGCTTTTTGCCAGGCAGGGTGGGTCTGACCATACTGTACAGTCTCGCAGCAGGTAGTTACTTCACCGAAGGTCTAGACCGGGCATATCAGCCATAAGGTCTTGATGCATACTCGTACATTGTAGTCCTTTCACTTCGAGCCTTTAACTATTCTTGTTCTATGTTTTAGCTAGCACTATGGGACATAGTCTAGCCCGTTATTCCCATCATATTCACAGTAGAAATTGCTTAATTTCAGGTATTTCAGGTGTGTATGCGTTTTCAGCGCAACAGCGGAATTGATGACCATGATTGGATACTCTGATCATTCTAAAGCATGCATTTTTATGACGAAAGATAACAAAGTGAAGGTCTCACCAGATGCTTCCTTTGATGAAACACAGTTCCCATGTTGTAAATGTGAACCTAAAAATGTAACTACTCACGAGAACATCCCTGATCTAACGACATTCAGATGGTACTCCTGAATTTGATGATGACTTCAATCCTACCAGACCCTCATCAGGTCGTCCCAATTGTCCAAGAAGTAGAAGTTCTTCTCCAATCAAGGATTTAGAGTATGTGGATTCTACAGATCCCAACTCACATGGTAGTTCTTCTAAACCTAAAAAGGAAGTAAAGACAGAGCTTCCACCAAGTAGCAAGGTACCTCTATTATGAGAACGTTGTACATGTCGAGGAGTTACATCACCTCCTCTACCGACTGTACCCCCTCGTTCTCCATTACGGTCTCCTCGAGAGACTCTACCTGCTCCTCCTATAGAACCTACTGCTCCACCAGTGCATCTCCATTCTCGACATGCTCTAAGGCCTCCTCTACATGAAGGTAACATATATGGTGAACATAGTAACCCTATTCAGTCTGAACAAATGACTGAGCAACAATATCATCAGTGTACACATGCCATTGACACCTTATGGTGTCAAGAAAATTGGAAATTTGGATTCATGTACTACACCGGATCCTTCTCAATCTGAACCATTGGATGAGACTGCTCGAGAAGCCTCTCTATCCAGATGTGCTCAGGAAGGGGGAGTTGCTTATGTTGCACACCTTATGAACCAATTGGAAATCCCTGAAAGTGATGTAATTAAAGAATGGGATTATAAAGATATATTACGTCTTCCGAGATCAGAACAAAAACCATGGTTCCAGGGTTGTCACAAAGAGATAGAAGCTTTAAAGAAGCGGAACGTTTATGAAGAAGTCGATTTACTGGCAGATTGGAAAGCAATCAAATGTAGATGGGTTTTCAATAAGAAGAAAGACGGCTGATATCACGCACGTCTTGGTGCTAAGGGATTTTCTCAAGTGGACGGAATAGATTACAATGAACTGTTTTCCCCTGTCGTTTGATACAAAACAGTTTGTCTCCTTTTGGCAATAGCAGCTCTCAAAGATTGGGACATCGAGGCGCTAGATGTTAAAACTGCCTTCTTGTATGGCAAGCTAGACAAGAAGATATATATGGAACAGCCTGAGGGCTTCTGTAAGGGAAACAAAGTTTGGAGACTGAAACGCGCTTTATATGGACTTAAACAGGCATCATTGGCCTGGTGGCGCGAATGTGAACAGTCAATGAAGGCATTAGGCTTTAAACATAGCCAAGTTGATGCTGGATTATTCATCTTTTGACAAGGCAAGCAATTGGTGATTGCTCTAGTCTATGTAGATGATGCAATGTTCATGGGTCCAGATAAGAAGCTGATGAGAGAACTCAAACAGCACTTTATAGATACCTGGGAATGCCGAGACCTAGGCAAACCCGAAGAATTCTTGTCAATGTGCATAACCTGTGACCAAAGGAATCAAAGATTATATCGAGATCAAACTGCGTACCTTGAAAAGATCGTGAGATGCTTCAGCATGTGGGATGCAAAGGTCACTTCTACTCCTCTTCCCACAAACTTCAAATAAGGGAAGAATACACAGGATGTTGATCTGAAACTTCGCACTCAATATCAACATGTTATCAGATCTTTGCTCTACTTAATGCTTGGCACGAGACCAGACATTGCTTATGCTGTCACAAAGCTATTGCAGTACTCTATAAATTATTCACAACAACATTACCAATGGGTAATGTATGTTTTATGGTACCTGCGAGGCGCAAATAATTATAGGATGGTTTATGATGGAAAAGAAGGATTGGGTCTAATGGCTTTCTCTGATAGTGACTATGCACAATGTCCTGATACGCGACACTCCCAAACAGGAAATATCATATTCCTTGCTGACGTGCCTATCACATGGAAGTCACAATTACAGAAGGTCATTACCGCTTCCAGCACCGAAGCAGAATACATCTCGCTTAGTGAAGCTGGGAAGCAGATCATTTGGCTAAAGTCTATTCTACTCGAGTTAGGCTTTGATGTCACGTATGTTGCCTTATTAGGTGACAATCAAGGGTCACTGTTTATCGCATCAAAACCTGTTGCCGACAAACATATGAAACACATTGATGTTTGATATCATCAAATCTGAGAATGGGTCAAATCAAAACAAATTGAACTTCTTTACATACCTACTGATCAGCAGACCGCAGATCTACTTACAAAGAACTTAGGAGCTACTTTATTTTGGCAACATGTCTCCTACTTTATTTTGGCAACACGTCTCCTACTTTATTTTGGCAACACGTCTCCTACTTTATTTTGGCAACACGTCTCCTACTTACAGATTGAGTTCTTCAAGTAATTATGCTTTATGCTTATGCTTTCAAACATTATGATATACATGTTCTCAGCAAGGGGGAGTGTTGGAATATCTGCTTAGTGTAGATGTACATGTACAGTAGTCCAACATTGCATTACTATGCAAGTATGATTACACTAAATTCCCAAGAGGAGTTATAGCTATTGGACAGGATTATAGATACTAGTACTTCTTAATCATACGCTACTTTACATACATGAGCATGGACCATGTATTTTACATATAAAAGTAGTAGGCCGTCTAGCAAGGACGACAAGTCAATACTTAACCAAGTTCGACCTCTACTGCCTATCTGTCTCAAGTAACAATCAGCTACTGGCAAGTAGATGATTACCATCTTGTAGCTGACCTGTCCCCGGTAGTCCACTGTGACTGTTAATGTGCAAGAATTAGACTGAGAGGGGGTTTGTGGAGGTGTGGCTGGCGTTGGCAAAGGTTCCACACAGTTAAACTCGACAATCGAACTCAATACTGAGCTAGCAAGTGTCTGCAGTCTGCTCTGAACAGGGTATAAGTGACAGGGCAACTCAAAAACACAAGTTCAAGACAGAGGGCAACTAGTTTCTCAGGGGTTCAGGGGATGGTTCAGGGCAATAATCAGAGTGAACAACTCGATTCAATAGTCCAAACAGTGACAGTATCAATCAGAACAGTAGCAGCAACAGTTTTAGCAGGCAGAACAGCACAGACAGAACAGCAGGGACAGCAACAGTTTCAGTATCTCTCTCAAAGTTTGCCACAAGGGACTTTACAGAAGTTTGCACAACTGGTATATTTCTCTATAACTGAACTCCTAAGAGCCAGGCAATTTTCATCTAGAAGAAGTTCCGCTTTGGTAGTGAGCCTAGGCAGTCCTAACTTAAGGAAAAATATCTACAAGTAGGTAGTTCTTATATACAGGTCAGAAAATAAATATAGTAAATCTCAAAAATGTAAGGGAATCTGAGCAGAGTAAATAGAAAAGATAACAGAAAGACTAATTGAGCAGGGATTGGTGTCTTTTTAGGTATTTTTGTAGGTATTTTTCAGTTAGATACTGTCCAATCGCTTCGCAACTCTGAGATTCGCACGCATATAGCCAGGAAGCATCACCACACAGTGGTGACCATGCATTTAGTGGGAGGGACGGGTAGATGCGAATAAGCTATGTACTACGACGAATGAGTTCGAAACTTGTACTAAGAAAAAACCCGACATACCTAGCAGACGACGAATGAGTTTGAAAGGAGTGAAGAGCTCCTATCCACTCGCCGTCTGCTTTTCTCTTCGACAAACAAACATACACATAAAATTTTTTTAAATGTAAAGTAATGCACGGCCGAAAATGCCATGACTTCGCGGGCCACGGGCCATGATCAGAGACACACGGTGTCAAAGAACGCGGGCACACGGTGCCAGTATTGCAGGCATACGATGCCAATGAAACACGGCCCTCGGTTGGGCGAAAAACCTGAGCACGGCCAGGTGTGTGTGAAAAGAGGTGCTGTAGCGCTTTACTTGCGATTGAACTAGTGTAAAGAAATCTTTAAACCCGACCAATCGCTTCGCAACTCTGAGATTCGCACGCATATAGCCAGGAAGCATCACCACACAGTGGTGACCATGCATTTTTAGAGGGCGCAGCGTGTATGTGCGCCGTAATGGCTAATAAAAAGAGAGGAGATGGAGTTGAGAGTGAAGATGGGAACAGAGACGCAGCGCCGTCAGACAGTGGAGGGAGCATCCCGGAAGAGGAAAGCCTGCAGTAGAACAGGGTTCTTCCGGATGTAAATCTTGAAAGCCTCCGACGACCAGCGACCAGCAGCTTGGATCAGATGAGGCAGAACACCCAGCTCAGCAAGGGCAGTCGCACCGCCAGCGCGCATGGACTGCCCTGCAATACAGGTATCAGGAAAGAAATGGCGTAACCGTGACATGAACCAAGAACGAGTGGGGACTCTGCCATTGGATCGCAACCACAAGTGAGGATGGAGGCGAAACAGCTTATCCCTAGACCGTAGATAAGCCACGAAGGGAGCATAAGGGTCGATAGATGCAGGAAAGGCAGGGTGCCGCCGGATTACAGGACGATTTCCTTCGAAGACAGGGTCTGCCTTATGTGCCGGCAACTCGAAAGAGTATGCGTGGTCGTACCACTGAACAGAGGACCGAGGCGTGAGCTTTCGCAGGTTACGAATTTTCTTGTTGTCCGGCATACTCAACTCAGCCAACCGCAATAGGCCGTGAAAGCCAGTGAGCAACATTGCACGAAAGAGAAGGTCATCATGGCTAGATGAACCACGGAGAGCAGACGTCACCGATGCCAGGTCGTCAACACTCAGAGGCAGTTTACGTTTCACGGGATTACTATAAAGACGCTTACAGCCCTTGAGGGTACGCGAGACGAGGAGGCTCTTGCGCAAGGCACGGATGTGGGGGAAATGTGGCTCGAGCTGGTTGCAGATTCCAGACAGATACGAGTCGACGGTGCGGGGTTCGACGTGACGAGACATGTAGACGGTGTAGAAACTGAGCGTGTCCACCGTTGGATCAATAGGGAGATGGTGTAAACTGCAGAAAGTGATGTAGGAATTGAGTGCAGAGGTATACGTCGCACGAGTGGATGTGTCAATGGCGAAACCCAAAGCCACGGAGCGTTCATGTATTAAACGCTCTAGAGTCCACGGCTCCCGCCGAGGTTGCCGTGAACCCGAAGACACCGCAAAACTCATTTTTTGGCTGCCCCCAGCGCCTCATGAGGGGGTTGAAAAGATGATAGAGAGATGCGCGGTTCCAACTCCCGCACACGCGCGAAGTCAAAACGCGAGAGAGCATCAGCGACCTGATTGTCCACACCTGGAACGTGCAAGACACGGAGGTCGACATTGTCCTGCATGAGAATGTCGACCGCGTACTTCAAGAGGTGGTTGTACTCTGGGAGAGCACGCAGCGAGTTGAAAATCTGTACTGAGTTCATGCTATCTGAAAAGATAACGACTCGGCGAATCGGAGTGCGAGAATAGCACTCGTCACGAACGACATGGTGTAGAGCCGAAACCACGCACAGAGCCTCGAAGAAAAAGATCCTGCTAGAAGAAGTGGATGGTGGGCAAGCACTCCAAAAACCCAGCTGGCGCTCGGGAATCCAGAACCCTAGACCCTCCAGGCATGCATCACAGAAGATGACTAAATCTGCTTCTTTCTCGGACCATAGCAACGAGTCGAAAAGGAAGATGCCGTTAGACGCCTCAAGCCTGTCCGCAAGCCACCCGAGGTCGTCTCTAACACCCTTGCTAACCGCCACCTCAGCGTGGGGCTTCGACTTTCCCTTCATCTTCTCGTATACATGGCAAAGGCCTGGTTTCAACAAGGGGTGAACATTGAAAGACCAGTTAGACCATCCGGCAATCTGCTGAAAACAGTGGAGGGTCCGTCGCCTGGCTTTGACGAATTCACGTAGAGCTACGACTAACTCGCCCTTAGACTCTGAGGACATAGTAGCCGACATCTCGTTGGGGTCGACGTCGAACCCTATAATGGGAAGAACTAACCCGTGCACCTGCTTCGGCATGTCATGAGGAATCCCGAGACGATCCCACAACAGCAAGAGTTTCGTTTGGTTTGACGGGTACGACTCATTATACGGCGCGTAGTGCATGAACTCTTGGTCTGGTTGGAAACCATAGTCATCGTCAACGTAGGTGAACAGGTCTGGTATGTTCTCTACATTCCTCGCAATCCACGTTACTAATGCGTTGAACGATATGAAGATACGTCCCCCGCTCCTGTTCCCAAAGGCGTTATTTCGGTCGACGTTTCGCGCCAACGTGAACGTTTCTCCTCTGTCCACTTCGTCGACAGTGGGTAGGTTCGTCGTTATAACCTGCTTGATCTGCCACAAAGGGTGCATAGGGCACAGCCGATATGCTCCTGATACGTCCGACTTATACATGCGCAGCTTCACGCTCGCGCCATGTCGTTGCCGGTAGGCTAGCAAAGCCGCACCTAAGAGCTGAATGGTGTCGAGAGGTGCACCCATTATGCTCTCACGAGCGATCATCGAGTTTGGCGAGAAACGACCAGCGCTCTGATTCACCACAAGCCTGAACTTGTCAGACCTCGGCTTAGGGACAGCATGAATTGGCGAACTGTACATGCCAGGCAGTAAGCCAGGCCCGAACGATGGTGAGAAATATCCCTTTGACATTTCCACGTCTCTCTGACTATGTAGAAAATTACGCTCGTCGCTGGACCTGGGAGGCATCCAAGAATTATCCCAGGTCTCGGGGTAGCCATCTTGATGACCCGTGATGGCCCATGGCCAGAAACCCTTTCGGAATCCCTCGCACACGGATCTGACGAACGGCTGATTGGGATGCGATGCACACAACTGCTTTAGCACTTCGTGCTTGACCGGCGAAACAATCTTGAATAGCTCAGGGTGTTCTTTAATGGTTTTAACCGCCGCTTCGTTCATAAATTCGTCCCTTCCCGGACCAGGAAGGGGAGGCTCCTTCTCTGTCCAACTGACAGTTTTACTTCCACACCTATCCTCATCACCTTGGAACCAGCCCATACCCCTCCGGTATTTTGGCAACTCCAATGTGCCCACCCCCACTCCGATCTCTTCCGCATTCTGATGACACATGTCCTGGTTGTAAACACCTGGCGCAAACGTGCGGGTATTTACATTTTCCTCCATAGTTGCATAGATTGGCATTCCATTTACGGCAAGCGTCAACCTCGCTAACCTTTCGCATTCTCTTCGCCGCGTAGCCGTCACCTCCTTGGACTCCAATCCCGTAGGTGTCGATGTGCGCGGTCTTGAGATGGAGGGTACATTGGACGTCAGCGAGGGACAAGTCTCGTCGACTCCCAATGTACTTTCGGGCGGCTTTGTCATACGAAATGACTCTCCCATGGACCGAAGGGCTGATGGCTGAGAAAAGAGAGGTGATGTGTTCGTGCCATGTCTCGAGTTCCTCCCCCCGATGTGGGAATGCAAACAGCACTGCTCGCCGGTACATGCCGAAAGCGTTGATCCAGTCGCCCTGGGTCTTGACACTTTTACTGATGTCGGGTTCGCCAGTGACTCTGAGCTCGAGTTTGTCCCCGAGTTTTTCGACGCGATCTTTACTGATGATGGCTGAGTGTAGACTGCTGATGAGAACGTCGAAATTGGCGGCCCTTCCCTCGAGGAGGGATCCCCACTCTGAATCCGGGTAGCTTGGGCAGGTGAGTGCACTAGTGACCTGCTGTTTGCTGAACTTAAGGTTTTTGGTGTAGTTCTGCACAAGCTCGAGGGTGCGCAACTTATGGGGGGACAAGATAGCCGTTCGGATAAGGTCTTCTGCAACCCAAGGGAAGAGTTTCTCATCGACACGTTGTCGCTTAGCCTCAGGAGAAGAGTCTTCCGGAGTGGACGAACGTGAGCGCCTCGATTTGCGTGCTTCACGCCCTCGCCGCTGAGACGACTCGCCAGCGATGGCTTCAGCATCCTCGTCATCTCCGCTGGGCTGTTGCTCATTTTCATTCGCTTGTCCTCCCGACGGGTTGACTCCCATTCGTCCTCCATGCTCGCCCGCTTCTCGCCTTGCGTCGGTGATGCTATCGATGAGCTCCATGTAGGTCTCGATGACTTGTTCGCTCTCGTCCTGGCCCATGTTTTGTTCCAGGACTTTAGCGGTGATGTCTCGCATTGCGGCAGATTTTCTGACCCTCCCCTGTCTGAAATTCTCGACAACAGACTTGATTGCAGAGACGACCCCCGCGTCGAATTCAAGACCGGTGGGTTGCTGTCCACCCGATCCAGTAGGCTGATGTTCACTTGCCTGGGTGCTCTGTTGTCCGGATGCTTGGGTGTTTCCACCTCCATTCGTTGAATCAGGTTGGGTTTGGGAGACATCAGTCATGCTCGACTTTGAAATACGAAGTGTTGATGGAATGTAATTCGATATAGATGCGAATAAGCTATGTACTACGACGAATGAGTTCGAAACTTGTACTAAGAAAAAACCCGACATACCTAGCAGACGACGAATGAGTTTGAAAGGAGTGAAGAGCTCCTATCCACTCGCCGTCTGCTTTTCTCTTCGACAAACAAACATACACATAAAATTTTTTTAAATGTAAAGTAATGCACGGCCGAAAATGCCATGACTTCGCGGGCCACGGGCCATGATCAGAGACACACGGTGTCAAAGAACGCGGGCACACGGTGCCAGTATTGCAGGCATACGATGCCAATGAAACACGGCCCTCGGTCGGGCGAAAAACCTGAGCACGGCCAGGTGTGTGTGAAAAGAGGTGCTGTAGCGCTTTACTTGCGATTGAACTAGTGTAAAGAAATCTTTAAACCCGACATGTATAGGTATCTTGGGTATAAAAATCGTTATAACAATTGCTTTGTCCATATAGTGGCTTGGCAATCAAGTCCAGCGTATCTAACCAGGGTGTACAGCACGCAATATCAGTCCAGAATGGTGCCATATGACAACATCTTTTGTGATTTTGAAATTTGCAACTCTTTTGATTTTCCTAACTGGGGGTTGCTGGTGAGGTTCCTAGCATACCCAGTGGTTATTCCTTTGTCTCAGAGGTCATCTAGACCCTACTCCATTGTTACTATCATCCACAAGCTGTACAGTAGCACATGTGTCTATCTGGTCAAATCTTGCATCTGATTTGTCTCCAGGAGGTACTTCTCCTTTTAGCTGGTTCTAACAACAAGCTATGGGCAGTATTATGTCCCAATAATCGTTTATTCTTCCCTATTTGGGTGTCTGGGTCCAGGGTATCACTCAGTTAGATGTTACATTTCAGAGGGATACTCCAGAATCAACATCTATCTCCATGGTAGGATAGCTTGAGTATCTAACTCCATTCTTCAGAAATGACTTAGAGGATTTTTCCTCTTCAGCCAACAGACAAAGGTGGTTCACAAGTTGTAACACCATCCTAAGCATAGTACCAAATGTACAACATATTTCTCTGGTCAGAACAATACAAGATTGTCTGCATTCTCAGCATTAAGTCTTTACAGCCAACCTGAGTTAGCAAGACCAGCTGGAGTTAGATAGTTCAGTGGACTTAGATGTTTCTCAGATTGAATTGTAACTTCCATCATTCCCTTGGATTACAATCAAACAACACTCATGAGAGTCTCTAGTCTTTAGAGGGTGGGTCTGACCAACTCAACTTAGCATGGAACATTGGTACTCCAATACAAAATGAGAGGCAAAACTAGTATCCCTCTCCATAATCCCATTGGTCACAGTTGCTAAGTACCATATCATGCACTGTAGCTAACTCTACACTCAGGCTTGAGTGACTAAGTGTGTTCTCATGTTTCAACTAGCAGTCTGGGTGAACTCTAGTCCTCATTGTTCAGTTTCCAATGTTTGAACAACCAAAATCTTTCTCAATCTGCATGATTTCAAGCCTAGACCGCTTTTAGTCGCAACACCGTTTCAACAGGCTTTTCTTGCAGGCTCATCAACAACAGCACAGTTGGGACTTACTTGGCATGGCTCTAACTTCTGCTGAAATGCTCCACATCATCATTACACCAAGGGCACAATTCATACTTACAAGTTATGTTATGCGCCTACATGGGATGTGTATGAAGTGTTTGACAGGTTGAGAATCTATCACAGATTGAATATGTGATGAAAAAGATCTTTGGCCTCCCTTTCTTTAATGTGTCTTGATGCTGATGATCACCTACAGGCCATGTTTGTGATGATGAACGATGGCAGAAAGATTCTCAAGTGTTATGAACCGAAGACTTAAGGGCGTGAGAACGAGGCTTTGGAGGAATAACTTGAGTTGATTCAACGACTGAACTATACGGAAATACAAAGCTTTTATAATACAAGTAGATAGAAAAGGAGTCAAATAATAAGTATCAAATGAAAAACTAAACTAAAATGTCCTTGGTGTATCTAAGATGTCCGAGACTACATGTAACAACTAAACACAGTCCGAAATGTCCATATGGTCCGATTTGAGTCCGAATCAGGAGGGAAATCATTACATTGTCCTCCTTTTTAAGCGAGGTTCATAGGTTTAATTTCTGTGCGGGTTTGGATATTCGCCCGGAGCAGGTGGTGGTGTGAGTGGGTGGTTCATAATTTGCACGAAGGTTCTGATGTACAGGTGTAGGTGAAGGAGTGCGGGATGTCGGATGATGTATCGTTGGAGAGTATTCGTTTGATGATTCAGGAATGAGTGTAGTAGGTATTGTTGGTAATGAATGATTTTTGTCGATCATTATGTTTGGTGGCTTTATGGAACGTGGATGTCGTCGATGGAAATGATGTATTATTTCGTTTTGATGAGTCGGTATGTCAGAGAGTGGAATCCATGAATTTTCTGAGGAAGGCTGATCTTTCCACGAGACAAGGTAGTCATAGCGTTTTCCGATCTTTCTGGAGTCCAAAATAGAATGTATGATTGTAGAATTGTCAGCATCAAGGGTAAGAGGAATTGGGGTGGTATGTGGATGAAATTCAGATGGATCATTGTAAGGTTCGAGTAGTGATGCGTGGAAAACAGGATGTAGCCGTTGTAGATATGCTGGTAAATCTAGAACGTATGAATCGGAGTTTTGGACACGTATCTTAACGGGGTAAGGTCCTAATCTTCGATGATCAAGTTTTGCCGAGAGACGAGTTGTTTTGATATTTTTTCGTAGTAACCATACGAGTTGGCCAGGAATATATTGGAGAGCCGATAGGTGGTGTTTGTTGTAGAAATAAGTCTGTTGTTCTTGAGCGTGAACGAGTTCCGCTTTTAATTCGTCATGGATGAGGAGAAGTCGTTTGGCTAATTCATCGGCTGCTGGTACTGTTGTACGTTCTGATATTTTTGGTTCGAAGGTGGGATTGAATCCGATATTTGCAAAGAAAGGGGTTTGCCGAGTGGAAGTATTTTCGAGACTGTTAAATGTGAATTCGGCAAGAGGAAGATAATCTACCCAGTCGTCCTGTTGATATGAAGTATAGGCACAAAGATAAGTTTCGAGAGTTTGATTTGTGCGTTCTGTAAGACCGTCGGTTTGTGGATGATATGCAGTAGAGGTTTTGACCTTGATGTCAAGTAGATTTGTCAATTCTTTCCAGAAATTTGACACGAAAATAGATCCGCGGTCGGAAATGATGTGGGAAGGGAGTCCATGTAGACGGAATATTCTATCTAAAAACAGCCAAGCGAGATCTTTCGCTGTGATGGTTTCATTACACGGAATGAAGTGTGCTGCACGGGTGAGTCTGTCGCAAATGACTAGAATTGAATCATACTGATGTGATAATGGTAGCTTGACTATAAAATCCATGGAGATTGATTGCCAAGGACGGGATGGAATATCGAGGGGTTGTAAGAGTCCATAGGGTTTATGTCGAGCGTCTTTGATACGTGGGCAGATATCACAAGCGTCAACATAGTTGTGAATATATCGAGACATGCCTGGCCAAGAGTAGTCGGACGATACAGCTTGTTCTGTTCGACGCCTGCCAGGATGACCTCCAATGACTTTGTCGTGACGGGAGTAAACAATCTGAGATCTGAGAGATTCCGGAACGTAGATTCTTCCGTGGTGAGTGACAATATCTTGATCTAATTTGAAATCTTTGCTTCCGTTGGCTATGGCGTCACGCCATTGAGTGTCGTGTTGGTATGCGTTTTTAAATTGTTGAATGAGTTCTGAATTGTCCATTGATAAGGTAGTGAGTGCTGGAATTGGAATAGGAATAGGTGTAGAGCTTGAAATGGGAATAGATGGAGAGTTTGGGGTGAAAATGGATGATAATTTTTTAATATGCGAGGATGTTAAGATAGTATGGTATTGAATTTCTAGATGTTCATCTCCCTTTTTAGGGATAAAGTCCGAACGACGAGAAGCGGTGTCAGCAACGTTTTGAGAACCCGGAGCCCATTGAAGCGAGAAGTCATATTCAGAAAGGAACATGGCCCACCGTGCTTGGCGACGATTGAGTAATTGTGGTTTCATGAAATATGTAAGATTTTTGTGGTCGGCAATAACAGAAATGGGATATTTGGAGCCTATAAGCCAGTGGCGATTCTCGCGGAAAGTTTCTATGATTGCGAGTAACTCTTTATCATGGACGTCGTAGTTAATTTCAGCAGGAGTGAGTTTCCGAGAGAAAAAAGCGACCGGATGAAGAAGTTTGTTGGAATCCGGTTGTTGAATGACACCAGCAATAGCGAAATCTGATGCGTCGGTAGATATAGTGATGGGAAGTGATGGATTGAAATGTTGTAATATGGGAGCTTTGAGAAAATGATGTTTGAGGCTGTTGAAGGCGGTTTTGCATGAGGAGGAGAATTCGAAAGGGGTATTTTTATGAGTTAGGTTAGTGAGAGGAGTGACGAGTTTGGAATAGTTATGAATGAAACGGCGGTAAAAATTTGAAAAACCTAGAAAGCCTTGAAGATCTTTGAGTTTTGTCGGTTCTGGCCAATTGGAGATAGTGTCGAGTTTGGTAGGATTCATTTTGAGCCCGTCAGGATTAATGATGTATCCAAGGAATTCTACTTCTTCTTTGTCAAAGTTACACTTGGCGGCATTGGCAGATAAATTAGCGGAACGAAGACGATCAAGTACGAGTTTGACATGACCATCATGCTCTTCTTGAGTCTTGGAAAATATTAGAATATCGTCCAGGTAGACGACACAGACAACATCAAGTAGATCTCTGAGAACATCCTGGATGAAAGCCTGCCAAGCGGCAGGGGCGTTCGTTAGACCATAAGGGACGATGAGATGTTCGAATAAACCTAAATGGGTCCGAAATGCGGTTTTCCATTCGTCCCCTTCCCGAATACGTAGATGACTATATGCACTTTTGAGATCAATCAACGTGAAGATTTTGCAGCCCTGGACACGGTCAAGAAGATCATCAACAAGAGGGAGTGGAAAACGATTTTTACGGGTAATGTTATTGAGTCCCCGAAAATCAACGCAGAGTCTAATCTCTCCAGTTTTCTTCCGCGTAAAAAGTACAGGTGCTCCGGCGGATGAAGTTGACTGACAAATGTGACCGCGTTTGAGATTTGAATGTACATATTCCCCTACGGCTTCTCGTTCAGTGTCTGTGAGTCGATACATACGGCTAAATGGGGGTGATTTCCCTTCTTCAATCTCGATTTCTATATCAAAGGGGCGATGTTGCGGTAATTTTTCAAATTCCGCGGGATTAAAAACTGTGTCGGCATAGTGGAGGTATTTTTCTGGAACAAAGGTTCTGTAGTCGGGTTTGGGAGGTGGTTCAGGAATTGGTGGTTCAGGAATTGGATCGTCGGGAGGTAGTTCAGAAGGTATTGGCGTTTTGAAAGAATTGATGTAATGAAGAGAGGATTTGTCGAAAAACCTAAGGATAGAAATATTTTCGGAAGTATTTTTTGAGATTTTTGCAAACTTTTTTGGGCTAATAATTTTGATGTTAATCGGAGTTGGTGTTTGATCGGAGTTTATTGAAGTGGAAGTGGATGAATATGGTGGAACCGTTGAACGTGGGTAGGGGCGTGACTGGGGAATTGGAAATGGATCAGGGATGGAACGGCCATAGCCATTGTAATGCGTAAAAGCGGATAGAAAGGAGATATGTGAAGATGGTGGAGGTGTAGGCGGTATATGGAAATGATTGGATTTTGGAAAAACAGAAGTAAACCAGGATTGATTGGATGAAAGTCCGAGTTGCGAGATTGATATCGGGGTTGATTGATTCGGACTAAGGCCCGTTTTAGCCAGTCGAGACCTAAAATGATAGGATAGCCGACGGAAACAACGGAAAGAGATATGAGTTCGGAGTGTGTTGAAATAAGGAGTTGCGTGATAACATCTTGGGTGATCAGTCCAGATGCAATAGGGCGATCATCAACAGCTGTGACAGGTACGGGTAAGGATTTCAGTTTACGGGGGAGGTTATGTCGAGTTGCGAATCTTTCGGAGATGCATGATGTGGAGGCGCCGCTGTCAAGCAGCGCGTGAGTCAAGATGGTTTGATTATTGGGTAAACGAAGTGTAACAGCGATGATAAACTGCTGGTCGGTATTGAGAGAATGAATGAATGCTGGAGGAAATTTCGGAGGTGCGAGGGTGTATATGCCATTAGATTTGCAAAGGTATGTTGGTTCTGGTGTGTTAGATTTGTTTATTGGACGTGTCCCTTCGTCTACCGGAAGCCCTGGGACTTGAGAACAACCGGTTAGACTTTTCCCAAAGTGGTGGTCTTGGATGCTGTCTTCTTATTTGGGCATTTATTGGCGTAATGTCCTGAGCCGCCACAATAACTACAAAGATTATTGTCGCGACGACATTGTTTCTCCTCTACTGTGAGAGGTCCTCGGGGTCCTGCAGGTTTGGTAGTTGTGATGGTGTCGACCTGCATAGGTCCACCAGGAGGGAGTGTAACCGGAGTGGAAGTGGAAGGGGTAGGAATATTGACGGGAGCAGATTTGGCTGAATAATGGTTCTTATGTCCAGAATCGCGATTACGTTCACGTTTGCGTTCTTCATTACGCTCGTGAAGTCGATTGTCCACAGCTATAACCCAATCAGTATAAGCTTTGAGAGAATTTTTAGGCGCATCAGTTCTATGAGCAACAGCATCTTTAATCTCAGTTTTCAGGTTTCTGTAAAAGTAATGAATCTTCGAAGTTCCCGTGAGTTCAAGATGAATAATCCATTCAAGGAATCGAGCCGAATAGTGGGCTACAGAACCTGTTTGATAGAGATCCTCGATCTTCGACATGGCAGTTTGAGTAATGTTCGGATCTCCAAAGTGTCTTTTGAAGTCATCGGTAAAGGAAGAGAAGTCGTATATTAATTTTTGATGGTTCGGAAGGGCTTTGTCGTTAATGAGAACAGATTTATACCATTCCTTCGGAGTTCCACTACCAAGATAAGTCGCTAGATAGATGCATTTGTCGTGATCAGTAGTGTATGTGGCACGGAGAAGATGGAGAGTATCTTTGATTTCTTGCAGAAAACCTTCGACGTGAATAGCTTTACCGCTGAATGTTGTAGGCTCTTTGAATTTGAGTGAACCGGTTGAACGGATCGGAGGCTGGACCGGATGTAAAATTTCGATCAGTGGTTGATGCGGGGGATTTGGTTCCGGTATGTGTGGCTGTGTATTGATGCTTTGAGTAAGTCCATTAATTTGGTTCATAAATCCGCCGAGAATTCGTTCCATATTAGCGAATCCTGAAAGGAATTCTCCATAAGTTACAGGTCTGTTAGGATCTTCAGAAGTGGTCGAAGTTGTTGGATCAGAGGTTGAGGGAATAGATTCAATGATGGGAGTTGCCGGGTTAATAGGTTGAGAAATTTCGGTTAGAGGTACAAAAGGTAATTGTGCTCCAGGGGCTCCAGAGATTTGACTAGGGTCGGGGTAGGTTGACATTGTTGAAAACGAGAAAAGACGGGAGAGCGAGGCAGTTCGAGATCAGGAAGATCAACCTTATTGTAAGGTCGAATCAAACTGTTATGAACCGAAGACTTAAGGGTGTGAGAACGAGGCTTTGGAGGAATAACTTGAGTTGATTCGACGACTGAACTATACGAAAATACAAAGCTTTTATAATACAAGTAGATAGAAAAGGAGTCAAATAATAAGTATCAAATGAAAAACTAAACTAAAATGTCCTTGGTGTATCTAAGATGTCCGAGACTACATGAAACAAAGCAAGTAAATACGGTCCGAGACTACATGTAACAAGTAAACACGGTCCGAAATGTCCATATGGTCCGATTTGAGTCCGAATCAGGAGGGAAATCATTACATCAAGCTTGTTTTGCTGTTCCAAAAGCTCTTAATTCTGGGACATAATTCAATCTCCACTATACCTCTATAGTTATGCTTCCTCTGTGTATGTAGTCCCTGACAATACAGGTGTTTCTCTATCATGTCAAGCTTCCTATGATTATTCAAACCATTGTATTTATATTGGAAACAGCAAAGCCTTTCCCATACATTGTTATCTAAGGGAATATATGCTCTCTGCTAGCAGTGCACGAAGAAAGAGCTGGGTCAACAGCATTCAATAGAGTTGAGTGTGATTATGTATTCTGCACCAGACCATCCGTTTTTCTCGAATGGTGATAGATAGTATGTACATCACGCAGTTTTCCAAACTTCACACTTTATACCGACGGCCAGTCCTTGTGAAAAACGTCTGCAAAACGTATACTTGAAACCTATGTGAAAAAACTGTTAAGCAATGGGGTGCAAGAAGCACTGAAGGACAAGAACTGACACCGCCATAGCAACAACAGCTAGACTTTCAAGAATGGCGTACCAAAACAGGCGACTAAATTTTGCGTAAGCAGAGTGTATTGCAATAGAGGTGAGGAATAAATACTTTTGAGTCGACTTCACAATCGAGAATCCTCGGTTCTCTTTCGTATGAAAACTAGATTGCTCTTTCAGTATTATGATAACCGCCCTCTGCAATAGAAATTTACGCACTGTTTCTGTGTCCTCTTTATGTTCATCAACATGCCGTTCAACCGGAAGATACTCTCCTCCAAAGCGCTAGTCTGCTCTGATATCTGACCTGGCTTCGCAGGCGCATCTCGCCTCGGCTCACTCTCGACCATGATATCAAAGTCAATCAACTTTTCGGTTAACGTCGACATATCGTTTTCAAAGCAGAAAGCGTATTCCCCGACAGTGTTGGCAGTGAGGACGTAGTCGCCCTGTCGTTCGCGTTCTCCATCCAGAATGACTTTCTCGTTCGGATCCTTGATGTCAAAATCGATATCGAATGAACCACCGGATTGAACCTGTTATACGTTAGTAGAGTGAATCGATGTCCAGCACCAAAAAAGCACACGGCAAAGTAGAACTAATTGGAAAGTCAGATTCATGACGCGTAGTCACGTTAAGAGCACTTGCACCAATCTTCTCCCCAGCCTTGTCAACATCAGCATAAAAACATAATCTCTCGTTTGCTGAGATTGCGGTTGTAAGCGCGGACCCTCGAGAAAGCAAAGCAAGCCGAAAGAAGAATAGAGAGAGGAATACTATACGGTGAATCATCAAGACTCGAGAGTTTGGTTTGAGCGCTGGTTGTGCGTGGAAGCGTGGATGTTTTCGGAGTCTAAATTCCCAGTCAAGCGCTCGAGCCTCAAATAAGCGCCTCAGCTGCTACCTGGCTACTACTGCACTGCTGCTACAGTATGGATATAGTTGTACCTAAGATCTAAAACTGCTGCAGCCGGATTTCTGAGTATCACTTGATAACGTGAGCACGATACTACTTAGTATACATTGTTACTTTTGAATTACCCTTATTTTTCTTACCATGGTACTTTCTGCGTTAGACCTGCCCCTTCGCTTCCTGGTCTGCCCCAAACAAGTTCTGCTGTTGGATTCTTGCCTATCTCAAATCTCATGACAATGCAAAACAGCGTCATACTCCTCGTTTCTATCGGGCGACTTGAATTCTCCTGACGGCAGATGGAGCCCGGAGCATTGAAAGTATCGGAAAAGATGCGGCAGCGTAAAAGCTCGCCATCCATAGACTGCTTAGCATCAGCAAGTGACTTGACAAGCGCATTGGCACGTTCCAGCCTAACCGGTGAGTCAGTGAGCCAAGGTGGCTCCTCGACGAAGCGATTAGAAAGGAAATGATTGGTGTGGGTTATCACACCAGTGTCGGAAGGATGCAAAAAGGCATTGCCTACAGGTGAAAGCTCGAGGCCAAGTGGACCAGAAGAGTCAGCGATCAAGATATGCTGAGAGGAGGCGACGCCTCCTAACGAATTCAACTTCGCAACGGCCCCTTGAACTGAAGTAGCTTCTAGACAAAGGCGTAGCGCAATGTGGATGGGAACCTTCTTACTATCAGTCGGCCGTGCGCGGATGGCATTGAGGCAGGTGCCAACCGACGACGAGTTGAATCCAATCTTGCCTACTACGCCTGCCTATTTGACAAGGATCATGATCTCTGGAGCGGAACTTCAGTTGGCTTAACGTACCTCAGTGACCATGTAGATTTTCGGTTTACCAGGTTGCTCAATAGACATCAGCACCAAATTTTCTTTCACTCGAGCAGTCCAGTCCCAATTCTGGCCCAGAAAAACTTCACGTTCGGAAGTTTTCCATCCCAAAGCGGTGCATCCATCGGAAAATAACCCAAGAGCTATTTCCGACCGAGCATTAAGCGCAACGATGTCAAGCACATCCAACCCAGCGCCCTCTGCGATGCCGATAATCTCGTCTAGGATTTCAGGCGTAAGACGCTCTAGGGTGTCTTTATAGTCCCTCGCTACGTTTCGTACCGCCGCCCAATCCATCTTTGAGGTCTGCTGGAACATGGCATTATATACGGCAATCTGAGCCCGAATCTGGTCAGACAAGTGTTGTCCGTGCGCACGACCAATCTATATAATGCATTAGCCACCAGTACTGCCGCTTTTCGCTATGAGAGTTACATCTCGGGGAGTCCCTGAAAGCTCAACGGTTCTGGGCGTTTGAGACACTTCATCTGCATTTCGATTCATCGTTGATTGAGACAAAGAGTAACACGCAGCCTGAGAAGGAACTCCGTCAAACTGGACTGAGAAAATCAAAGATGTTACCATTTTAGCCCAGGACCACCCACAGTCATGGTCGCAGGTATTGCACAGTCTCAAATAAACGTTAATTAGCTACTGTCTTGAACATTGCCACAGACATGAATGCGGTCTGTCGCAGAGAGCTATGAATGTACTTACGTAACACGCAGGATCATAGAGGGGCCCTTTTGACCAGAACATCGAAGGGTTGCCCTTCTACCTCCTCTCTCTCTTGTCACTTCAAATATGGCGCTCTCCCTTCGTCGACGAAGTTTATCTCGTCTCATGTTTGGACTTGGAGCTATTCTTCTTGTTCGAACACTTTTCTTCTCTTCCGGCGACTCTTCGTCCTCACACTCCTTCGCGACCCCTCGCTCTAATCAAATCGAGGAACACAATTTCATTGAACGTGCAACGAGACCAGACAAGTCTCTTAATGTCCAAAAACACAAATTTTTGCAAGCGAGAATAGGGAGGGACGAAAGAGATGAGATTCTGGGGGACGTAATAAGGAATGGCATTAATGACTACTGGGACCGTTTTCAGCTGCCCTAGTGAGTACAGTTCGATATGCTCGATGAAGTGTCAAAGCGTTCTAATATAGTCTTAGCATTGTGAGCTCAGAAACCTCCTCTATGGACGCTCAGCATGTTCTGAGCGCCATAGACCAGCTTTTATCTCTCAACGGGTGGGTGGCTGCCCTCTGTCCTACCCTGGCTCGTCCTTTTGGTCAGAATAAACATGACGATGCTTGGGATGACATAGCTCGACAGGATCGTCTTTACTTCTTCGCCATAGTCATCCACTCTGCCGACCATTTCCTTGTTGATCAGCTTGCTGTCATCGTTCAAATGGCCAAACGTTTGGGCACGCATAACATGTTCGTTTCCATGCTCGACTACGACTCGACAGATTCTACTGAAACCCTGATTGATCTCTGCGAGGCCGTCTTGACATTACTTGGTGTACCTTTCAGAATTCGAAGAGTACCTGGAATGACGGAGGATCCCAATACTGCCTACTACCCCCTCGAGGAGGCACACATGAGGAACCTGGCATTGGAGCCACTTTTAGAGCTGCAACAAAGACGGCAGATTAAATTCCACCGTGTCATCTGGCTCAAAGGTTTCACATGTCCCAACGATATTTTGGAGACAATTAAAGTAAGCTTCGCCAATGAAGCTGCCATGGTCTGTGGTATGGACTGGGCCGAACACAACGGATTCTTTATCTTTTCTGACCGGTGTGTAATATGTCGTAATTTCTTTTCCACTGGCACTCAAATTGGATACATTGTTAATAGGTGGCGTACTCGCGATATCGAGGGTGACCAATTCCGTCAATCTAAATCATCCTCGAAACCAGACGCGGTGCCCCCACGAGACAAGGTTGGCGCTGCTCGTTACGCTCAGCATCTTCCCTTCCAAGTGTTTTGCTGTGAATCTGGTACACACGTCGTCGATCCCGAGCAATCTTACTACAAGGGAATTTCCTATCGAGCCGGAACCGATTTCCACAATGTTAGCAAGGCTGAGGGTGTTACTGAGCGCGACCCGGATGCGCCATGCTTGGACAGTAGTCAGGCCTGGTTTTGCCGAGATCTCTGGGTTCGTAGTGCTCGTGACGCGATGGAAGAAGTGGACAAAGCCAACGGTGGAAACCCTGGTGTCAGAAAACGAGATGTCAACCTCATTGACGTTGCCGCGAGGGATCCCCTGATGGAGAATATCGGGAATACGGAGGAGACCGATGAAACTCCTGCGAAGCGAGAGGCTGCAGGAGCAGTGGTTGACCCAGATGCAAATGCTGGTTCGGATTACGATGCCATGTCAGATGAGGAAGGAGGGGAGGTCGTACCTCCACCTGAAGAACCCGGAAAATTGTCAATACCCAACTCTGTCTTCCGACCTGCAAGAATCTTGGTCAACCCCCGTTGTCCTACGACATATGCGGGTGTCAGTCATACGCAGCTTGCTCTCGACTTATTCGGCGATGGGGATGATAATGCAGAAGGCGTTGGGAAATATGTATTGGAAGACTGGGAGGGCGCACCAGAAAGTTTTGTCTGTCAAGAACAGAGGTACGTTTTCTCGTTTTTCACCGAGGTAAATTGCTGAAACCTTTTTCTTAGACAAACGGGCGGTCGCAAGGCAACGAAAACGCAGCGACGGCTTGGGTTCTCAATCCATGATGAGTTGCAAAAGCTGCAGTAATAATCACATAGATGGGTAATTGATCACCATGATATAGCGTAGTCCATGTATAATATTCAGTTATGGGTCCTACTCTTATTTCGCGTATTTTGCATTTTGAGGGAAGCACCGCAGTATGGATTGCTCATGATCACGTGGGCGTGTCAGTATGTAGGCTTTGGAATTTTGTATCCGAGTCTGACTCGGTACTTGGACTTCACGTCGTTCATCGCTCCCTCGTCACAAAAATGTCGGCAGCTCCAGTAGCTAAACTAGTGCCTCCGCGTCTCATGACGCTCGCAGACCTTTCTGTTCCTCAGATACAACGTCTCCTTTCGCATTCATCGTTTTGCAAGCAAATAACGAGACCATGGTTGGAGCCCCAGAGGCCAAGCCTACAGAAGAAAGGCCAGCTTAAAATGCCTTCTCAGTCTCTGTTTAACAAGACTATTGCTTTGATTTTCTCAAAGCGTAGCACTCGGACACGTTTAGCATCCGAGACGAGCGCGTCTTTGCTGGGCGGAAGAGCTCTGTTCTTGGGAAAGGAAGATATCCAGCTCGGCGTCAATGAAACCCCTCGAGATACCGCTAGGGTCGTTGGAGGTATGTGCGAAGGTATCTTTGCACGGGTCGGGGATCACGAAGAGATTGAGGCGAGTATCTTGTTTCGATTAGAATGATTTAACATCTCACTTTCGTGATATAGGAATTGGCCAAATACTCCCCTGTCCCAGTAATAAACGCATTGTCATCGCTTTGGCATCCCACTCAAGTCCTCGCAGACCTCCTTACTTTACATGAGCATGCGGAGCTATTTGCGATTCCTGATCCTTCAGCTCCAAAAGAAGACTTCAGTCAGTTGAAAACTTCAGTGAAATCGCGCAGGCAGAAGAAGATTGTATCACTCTCCGAGCTTCGACCGTTGACCGTGGCTTACGTCGGAGACAGTGCTAATGTTCTGCACGATATGTTGGTTACGTATCCTCGGCTCGGTCACTCGTTGAGAGTAGCCAGCCCAGCCAAGTATCGAGCACCCAAGGAGGTGTGGAGCCGTGTGGAAGAGCTTGGATGTGACAAGGGCATATGGTGGGGCGAAGATCCTAAGGAGGCCGTAAAGGGTGCAGACGTCGTTGTTACGGATACTTGGTAAGTGCACAAGGGTTCTTCCGCTGTTAGTGCTCGTAATAGACCCATCTCTTTCAGGATTTCTATGGGTCAGGAGGCGGAGAAGGCTCAGAGGCTGCAGGATTTCCAGGGTTATCAAGTAACAGAGGAACTCTGCCGAGAAGGTGGTGCAAACCCTGACTGGAAGTTTCTACATTGTCTTCCAAGGAAGCAGGATGAAGTCGATGACGAAGTCTGTTGCCCGCTTCGCTTCTAGATGATAGAACTAATCCACTGCTCAGGTGTTCTACGGCCCTCGTTCGTTAGTCTTCCCGGAGGCTGATAATCGTCGATGGACAACCATGGCAGTCTTTGAGTAAGTATATGCTGTTCGTCGTAATTTCTACTAACATTGCTCCTTCTTCAGCTTGGTCTTTGGGAAGTGGCAGATTGATGTGCCCGAGTCTGCGGCTAAAAAACCGGAAGTGAACTGAGCTAGTAAGCCCGTTCGCAGTGCCGTGGCTTGAAAAGGAGCAGTACTGTAACTTTAACCATGCCTCGAATAAAATTGTCTTCGTCTGCTGACACTGATCAATGATAAAAGTTTTGAGTCTGGTTCGGTTGTGTACATATGAGAGGTCGATTGAAATTCCCACGAAATGACGTCAGAGCTTTTCCCCAGTGTTCAACCAGAAACGGTCCGAGGAAGTTAAATACCCTTGACTCTCTACCACCATCATCTATGGCCACTGATAAGCGCGATGTCCATAACCCTCTGCTCTTTGAATGCGCCTGGGAGGTCGCCAATAAGGTCGGCGGTATCTACACTGTCATAAAAACCAAAGTTCCCGTCACAGTCTCCGAATATGGCGACCGCTATTGCCTCATCGGTCCCCTCAGCTACAAAACTGCACCCATGGAGGTCGAACAGCAGGAACCCTCAGACCCATATCTCGCTGCTACCCTTGACTCAATGCGAGCTCAAGGCGTGAAAGCGCTTTACGGTCGATGGCTTATTGAAGGCGCTCCGAAGGTTTTATTATTCGACACAGGCAGCATGTATCACAGGTTGGACGAGTGGAAAGGCGATCTCTGGAACTTGGCGGGCATCCCGAGTCCTCCCAATGATCATGAAACAAACGAGACGATTGTATTTGGTTATCTCGTCGCTTGGTTCCTTGGAGACGTACGTATTCGCTGGCACCGCCTATTGCTAGGCGTCTGCGCATCAGTAACTGATCCCTGCTCTGCAGTACCTGTCTCGCCAACTCACGACTGCTGTTGTTGCTCACTTCCACGAATGGCAAGCTGGTCTCGCCATCCCGCTCTGCAGAAAGAGACACATCGACGTCACAACTGTTTTCACCACCCACGCTACCCTTCTCGGACGTTACCTGTGCGCGGGCTCAGTCGATTTCTACAATAACCTGCAATACTTCGATGTTGACCACGAAGCAGGCAAGCGTGGCATCTACCACCGTTACTGCATCGAGCGGAGTGCTACCCATTGCGCCGATGTCTTCACCACTGTCTCTCATATCACTGCATACGAATCGGAGCACTTGCTGAAGAGGAAACCTGACGGTGTATTACCGAATGGCCTCAACGTAGTCAAGTTCCAGGCTATGCACGAGTTTCAAAATTTGCATTCGACGAGCAAAGCTAAGATCAACGAGTTTGTGAGGGGTCATTTCTACGGCCATTATGACTTTGATCTAGACAATACACTTTACGTGAGTGTCCGCACTTTAGCTTCCGTGTGGGTATTGCTTATTCCCCTATACTTGTTTACCGCCGGGCGTTATGAGTATCGGAACAAGGGCGTTGACATGTTCATCGAGTCCTTAGCCCGTGCGTTTTTGTCCGTTACTTCGTGCGGATGCATTGCTGAAGAAGGTTCATACAGGACTGAACTACCGCCTACAAAAGGCTGGATCGAATATCACCGTCGTCGCTTTTATCATCATGCCTGCAGCCACCAACTCCTACACCATTGAGGCGCTCAAAGGTCAAGCCGTCACGAAACAGCTACGAGATACTGTTACTGAGATACAAAACCGTATCGGCGCACGTTTGTTCGACCACGCAGCACGGTTTCATGGGTTAGTAAGTTTCGAAGTAAGGTCATGATAGGACGCCTTACACATGATTTCAACAGAGATCAAAAGGCCGTCCCTACACCGGAAGAACTTCTCTCATCCGAGGATATAGTACTGCTGAAACGCCGAATTTTCGCCTTAAAACGCAATTCGCTTCCTCCTGTCGTTACACATAATATGGCCGATGACGCGAATGATCCCATCCTGAATCAGATCCGGAGGGTGAAGTTGTTCAACGATACTCATGACCGAGTCAAAGTGATTTTCCACCCGGACTTCTTGAATTCCAACAATCCGATCTTAGGGCTGGACTATGAGGAATTCGTGCGTGGTTGTCATCTGGGTGTCTTCCCAAGTTATTACGAGCCTTGGGGGTATACGCCAGCCGAATGCACCGTGGTCAGTGTTCCTTTTATACCAGGTGCGACGGGATGAAGACGGTCATTTACAGATGGGTATCCCGAGTATAACAACGAACCTGTCTGGTTTCGGCTGCTTCATGCAAGATCTGATTGAGCGACCGCAAGACGAGGGTTGTTACATCGTCGACAGGCGTATGAAATCTGTGGAGGATTCTGTCAATCAGCTCACCGATTACATGTTCGCGTTCTGCAATAAGACACGGCGCCAGCGCATAAATCAACGAAACCGAGTGGAGCGACTGAGTCCCTTGCTAGACTGGAAGAACCTGGGAATCGAGTACAGCAAAAGTCGGCAATTGGCTCTGAGGAGAGCATACCCTGATCAATTTTACGGCCCTGATGGAGAACCTTACGCCGAGGTGGAAGGGGAAGACTTCGATTACTTTGGTGGTGGAGTGGGAAGGATGCCTCCTATGAGCGTTCCTGCTAGTCCAAGACTGAGAGGTGCTGCGACACCTGGCGATATTGGAACGTTAACAGAGGAGGTGAGCGTTTTAATCTTCCACCTTCTTCCGTCTTGCAGTAACTGATACAATGTGCATTCTAGATGCAGGCGCTTCATACGAGCGACTATCGAGGCTATGGCTGGCCCTCGTCTGCAGAAGACGAGGAGGACTCCTATCCATTGTACGTCATCCAACGAGATGAATTAAATAGTTATACTGATGCCATCTTCAGCCCACTGGTCATGAAGGTTCGCTCTCGTTCTGGGTCTGTCATGAGCGGTGCCAGTACTCCCGGAGGTGGAACATTCAAAAGCCTCAGTGAACGCGACCTTCAACAGGCTGATGAAGCTCTTAGTCAAGTCAAAGGGGAGAATGGTGTCAATGGCACACATTAGGTCGTTGTGCCCCTTGGATTCTCCGCAATCCGCACCAGTATGGATATGCAGACGGAGGAAGGTAACCCAGCTTTCTCTATACTGGTCTGAATCTTAATATGAAAACGCTTTCGTGTCTTACTGAAGTAGAGCTTTTTGCTCGATCCCAAGTATATACATATGTGCTCTCTTACCAATACTCAGAGTTGTTGTAATCACCATCGAAATATGGAAGCAAACTGTACAGTTGCATTTTAGGAAATACCAATGCCTGAAAAGGTAAGTGCTCGATGAATCCGGCGATTGCCGTGACTCACGTGCCTTGTGGCGTATACGGTTACACTGGCATGAGCCATGCCTGCCCTCACGCTCTCAGTAACCCAGCCCAACTCGAGTCTCGAAGCCTGTGCAGCCTTTGAACCCAAGTTCACAGTTCTTCAGTATCTTCTTGCTCTTGCCTCTTCATTCCGCCTCGATGAAGCATATCTATTCTCCTAACGATTCAAATATTCATGTTTTACTCTCTGCTCGGGTCTGCCCTCGAGGGTAGTGCAACTGAAGAGGCTTCGGAGGCAAAATCCCCATCGAGCTGGCTAGACTGTTGCCGTGCAATGGTTGTGATTTTTTTTTTCTTTTGGTTCTCCATAGGATTGGAATTGCGTTGTAGTGGATGCTGGATATGTTTCACTTCTCAATACAGCCTATCCTCCAGCGTTGTCCAGACTCCGAACCATATTCTTTTTCCTATCCTGCAGCGCTGTCGGGCATGATGAAGGATCGTGCATCTGGAAGCTGTTCATAAGCATTCATCCGGTGCGTTCAGTACATGTTTTTACACCTTCATTTTTCATCTTATACCTCGCTAGGACCTGATGAGCTTCCTCGTCATACACAATGGCATATTTGTCCTGATATATGCTACTCGATAGGGACACCCGCACGAACGGGAACGCAATCGTCGTACTCCTTCTCATCGGAGATTACAACTTTCTCACTGAACGAGACTCAACTGCAGGGATCGCTGTCATTAATTTGGATCGTTTCCCTCTTTCTATCCAAAACAGAGTTTATCACACTCACAAGCATGTCTAGTTGGTTTAGAAGGTGCGATAACGTTCCTCTACTCAAGACAGCCCGAACTCACATATAGCCCAGGGCTGAGGTCATAGAATTACCCATGTTTGTGCTTACGTAATTTATTTTCTTAACGCCCAATTGTTTGCCGGTTTCGGCAATTTTTTTTCGATCGCCTTGGCCCCGACACGACAAACGGTATTCGAGTGCCAGCACAGAAGTGCAACCAGCTTGCTGCTCGAGTTTCCGCTCCTCAACTCTCCGTCTGTCTTCTCCGCCCCCTTCTTCTATTCCAACGCCCTATCATATGCCACGACCCGGTCAACCGGCTGCATCTACGCTGAGGAATCGCAACCGGATTACGAATAAAAGCCGTCTTAAAATCGTTCGCGGAAATCTCGATGTTGAACCAATTATTCCTGACGAGGACGAGGAGAAGAACCGTTTACTGCAGAGCGTCGCTGGCGTCGACCAGGAGGATGCCAATGTAATGACTCTTCTTTGTCGATGTGGCTATGCGTTCCGCGGATTGGCTGACTAATCATACTATTATAGGAACACCATTTGCAAGCTGTTCTTTCACAGGCTGCAGTGGGTCGTCCTGGGGATAAGGATGACGCTACAGCTTCCGCGGCGTTTATTCCTATACCTGACCATGCTGGTGTTGCTGATGATTATGAGAAATTGTATCCTCCTAGACGATGGAAGGATCCAGTGTCGTATGTGCAAGCCACGTCTGGTGTCGAGGAGCTGTGTACAGGCGCACTTGCCGATGGCTGCACTTATTACATGGACGAGCGAGACAAGGATTGGCTTGATAGAAACAACGAAGAGGCCCGAGGCGAAGGAACAAGTGCGCAGGGTTGCGTTTCTCCCTCGGGTATCAGAGTATCTGGTGGTCGCAGCGCGAAAGCCAAAGGGAAAGAACCAGAAGAGCAACCAACTGTCATATCTGAAGACGAGTTTGAACTCGTAATGGGATTGTATGAGAAAATTACTCATGACAAGACCGAGTTTTTACATCATGTTTGTACTAACTAGCCCGTGTAGTTTTCTTTGATGTCGAAACTAACATGGAGTGTCTGTTTTACAGGGACTCGAAAATGGGATGAGTTTTCCTGAATTCTTAGAGTATCAAGAAACGTTTTCCAATCCTCTACCGCCTGCTACTTTTGCTGCGTACAAAGCACCAAGCTGGATTCCCGAGTGTTCTCGGTTGCTTTGCCTCGCCCGTATAGTTTACCCGTACTGGAAAGAACGGCGACTAGAACGAGCGGGGCATAGAATCATCCCTGTGCTCAATGTGCGTTTCCGTTTATCTTTTCCTGAGCGATCGACTGATGACCCCAACAGCTCGATGACTCTGATACTCTTAACGAATCCTACGTATGCTTCCGTAGACGAGAAACCAAAGCGATCCGGAAGACGCGTGCTGCGCAAGTGACATCGTCGGACAAGCTCGCACGACTAGAAGCCGAGTTTCATTTTCCTGTTCAGCTTGCCCAAAGTGTACTTGGTCGTGAGCAAGTCAAGAGAGACCTTGCTCGACAGTCACAAGCAGTGTGGGAACAACGCATGAAACTTGTTGAACTTAGAGTCAAGTATCCTGCTCTTGGGGAGAAGACAGACGAGGAGTTGCTTGTGGAGAAAGAACGACCTGGGAAGAAATCTGATGTTTCGTACGTGTTTCCTGTGTTTTGGCTAGCATGCTTAATGACATGTTCCCCTCTAGGCGAGTCCGGCTTGCTTCAAAACACGATTCTGCCCAGGCTCACGCGGCAGCGCGCTTGGAAGTGCCTGGGCCAAGAGAGCGTTCTGCGATATACCAAACCAAGATTGAAACTGTCCTCGGGAAACAAAAGGAACTGGATCAACATTGGGAAGATCATATCGACGTAGGTTCTTATTCAGCTGCTCAACTCTACAATTCCTTCATAAATTTAACAGGCCGGCTACGTAACGCCACTATCCGTGCACTCTTCAAGACTGTTCAAATACATCAACCCAGCGTCAAAGCCACCTTCACCAAGACGACCTATTCGGTTACGCTATGGGCGTGGTGGACGCGCGTTTATTGACCGACGGCACTCGGTTGAGCATCATGTACCAAAACGACGCCGGAGGTTACCTCTCTCCGAGTCGGATGAGGATGAGGACGAAGTTGTACCGATGGAGGTTGATGAAGAATCTGATCGACGAGTGGAAGAACGATGGCGGTTCGACGCGGACGACGGGCCTCATTACGGGCCTGGAGGCTCGGACGAACAAGATCGGATTCTAGTCGATGATTACGATGCGAAGTACTGTCATTCCATTCTATTCTGCTATCCCTTGCTGATATGTCTGGCTATAGCTACCTTCGTCACGCTGTATCCCTCCTCAACGAATCAGACATTACGGCCGTTCTAAACGATCCCACGATACCGCGTATTACGCCAGACGGGAAGAAGGAAGGTTTCGTTCCGTTCCGGTTGGGCGTGTTACCGCCTATCCTGAGCGGGAGGACGTTACCCCCTTCGCCTGTTAAAGGTGTTGCTCCGTCGACATCACCAGTAGTGCAGAAACTCACAACGAACGATCCTCTGCTCGCGACGCAGCAAGTACCGGTTGCGGTGGCTGCGACTCGGGTGATGCCATCACCTCAAGTGACACAGAATGGACGAGCGGCGATGACGATGCCTCATATTGACATGAACAAGATTGGTTATCAGTCAGGAGCAGCAGTCGCTGCTGTAGCTGAATCATCTCAAGAAGCAAAACGTGTCGTTTCTGTGCAGAAGCCGGCAGAAAACGTTGGGGGTAAACATTACATCAACGGGTACAACGGGGTGGTGGGTAATACTGCTTCGTTGGCTCATTCACAATACGCACACGCATATCCGACACTCGATGCCCAACAACAGCAGATACAGAATGTGAAGATTGGTACAACAAATGGCATTAACGGGTTTGCGTCAAACGGTAGCAGCGCAAGCAGTGGTACTCCGGTGATGAACAATCGACTCCCAGCGAGTAATGCTACCACGAGCCCAAATCTCAAACTGTCCCCCAGTCAACACGGATTAGCTGGACGTACACCACCTAGTGCGAATGGGAATAGAGTTGTGAGTGGTAGAGCAGCGCATTCTCCTGTTGGTGGGCAACAGCAGGCGCCTGGGGGTATGACTGTGGGTATAGGTGTAGGCGTAGGCGTGAATGTGGGTGTTGGGTCACCACTTTTACAGCATCAACAGCAGCAGCAAGCTGTTGGGAATTCGCAGGGGGTTTATTGAGGAAGAGAGAATTATTATTAGATTATCAAGACTTTGACATTGCTGTTCATTGGACATTCGCATTTATTGTATATACTTCATGAATATGATCATCATCACTCAATGGAATGTGTGGTTCCGGTTAGTTGGGCTTAAATGGCGAATTTCACCAAGTCATGAACATTGCTTACATCAGCGGGTCCGTGAAACTTTCAACTTCAAGTGGTCTGCTCGCGACCTCCACCCACGACGACGATGTCCGGTAAAAAGCAGGACCTTTCTCAGTACAATTATGGCGCTATCTCTTCTCTCGTCCTCACTGCTGACCGGTCAGTCCTCCCTCGACGAGATAAGGAACCAGATGGCGCGCCCACTTCCTTAGCTGGGCGAATTGACCCTCGCGAGATGGGTTCTCGAGTCGTTCGACAAGCGCCAAAGGATCTCGAAAAGAAGAAGAAAAAGGCTTCAGACCGTCAAGAACCTTCAGAAAAACAGCCTAAACGCAAGGCTGACACTGCCAACACCTTTGGGTACGCGGATATCATCGAGGCAACGCAGGATGTCGAAGGGTTGACGTATCGTCCTCGGACAGCTGAGACCCGTGAAGTTTACGAGCTCATTCTATCTGCTGTTCATACTGCGCTTGGTGGGCAGGCTCAGGATATCGTTCGGAGTGCAGCCGACACTGTGCTGGAAACATTGAAAAACGAGGGGATGAAGGATTTCGACAAGAAGAAGGAGATTGAGGAGGTTATTGGACCCTTATTGAGCGAGGATTTCTCTCAGCTCGTTAGTTTGTCGAAGAAGATTACCGACTACGGCGCTGAGGATGAGACAATGGTTGACCCGGACATGGAGCGGAAGGATGCTGAGATTGACGACGAGGTCGGGGTTGCAGTGGTTTTCGATGAAGAGGAAGAGGAGGAGGAAGATGAAGAAGGCTTTGAAGTGAGAGAAGAGTCTGACGAAGAGGAAGATGAAGAAGCTGCCGCTGAGGATGGTCACGCAGGTGGAGAAATTGGGGAAGAGGAGCTCGTCATAGGCGGCGAATCTTCACAGAGCAAGAAGGAAAAGGCGGATAAAGACATAGTCTCTCCTCATGCGATAGATGGTTTCTGGGTTCAGCGTCAGATATCCGAAGTGTACCCCGACCCTGTTACCGCTGCCGACAAGGCCGCTTCCGTCCTCTCTATATTGGGCTCCGAGTCTAGTCTCCGTGACTGCGAGAATCAACTCATGGAGCTGTTCGACTACCAGTCCTTCCATATTACTACCAAATTTCTCAAGAACCGTGACGTTATTGTTTGGTGTACGAAGCTTATGCGGAGCGATGCTGATGAGCGGGTGAATGTCGAAGTTGCCATGCGCGAGAAGGGCGTTGGTTGGATCTTGAGGGAACTAGCTGGCGACCGACAAACGAAGGCGCGCCCTGGTGATGCGATGGATGTTGACGAACCTGCACCAGCTCAGGTTTCCAAGAAAGCGACGCTCGCACCGGGGTCAACCGTGCAGCCTAAACGGACAGTAGACTTGGAGAGCATGGCTTTCAGTCAAGGCGGTCACCTAATGTCGAACAAAAAGTGTAAGCTTCCGGAGGGTTCGTTTAAGCGAGCCAAAAAGGGATACGAAGAGATTCATGTCCCTGCTCCGAAGTCAAAACCTGTAACGGAAGGAGAAATTGTGCCCGTCACGGATCTTCCTGCTTGGGCTAGGGACGCCTTCACAGTCCCAAAGCTCAATCGTGTTCAGAGCAAACTATTTCCGATTGCCTTCGGAACCGACGAACCCATCCTTCTTTGCGCACCCACTGGGGCTGGAAAGGTATACCTTCGAGTTTTTCGTCTCATGTTTCAGAACGCTCACATTTCTTCGATTGACAGACTAACGTTGCGCTGCTTACTATTCTCAATGAGCTGTCGAAGTGGCGCGACGAAGAAACCGGCGCTTTTTCGCTCGACTCCTTCAAGATAATATACATAGCGCCAATGAAAGCTCTCGTCCAGGAAATGGTTGGGAATTTCACATCTCGACTTTCTTCCTATGGTATCAAAGTCGGTGAACTCACTGGAGACTCTCAAATGACGAAAGCGCAGATTTCGGAAACTCAGATTATCGTCACGACGCCGGAAAAGTGGGATGTCGTCACCCGCAAGAGTACGGACACCAGTTACACAAATCTCGTACGACTAATTATCATTGATGAAATCCATCTGCTTCACGATGATCGAGGGCCAGTGTTGGAAAGTGTTATTGCTCGTACGATTCGGAGAATGGAGCAGACTGGAGAATACGTTCGTCTTGTCGGTTTGTCTGCCACTTTGCCAAACTATCAGGATGTCGCTACGTTCCTTCGTGTCGACGAGTCGAAAGGCCTCTTCTATTTCGATGCATCCTACCGGCCGTGTGGTCTGCAGCAGCAGTTCATCGGCATTACCGAGAAAAAGGCTATCAAGCGGTACCAGGTGACAAACGAGGTCTGCTACGAGAAGGTCCTTGACCAGGCGGGAAAGAACCAAACGCTCGTCTTTGTGCACTCTCGGAAGGAGACGGCGAAGACGGCAAAGTATCTAAGGGACACAGCCATGGAGAAGGAAACCATCACGCAGTTTGTGAAACCTGACGGAGCAACGAGGGAGATTTTGACGGAGGAGGCAAACAATGTCAAGGATCCCAATCTTCGTGACCTACTTCCTTTTGGATTCGCCATTCATCATGCTGGTATGTCGAGGGAGGATCGTGGGCTCGTGGAGGAGCTCTTTGCAGATGGTTCTGTCCAGGTGCTCGTTTGTACGGCCACTTTGGCATGGGGTGTCAACCTGCCCGCGCATACTGTCATCATCAAGGGTACACAAATATATAATCCAGAGAAGGGTCGGTGGGTGGAGCTGTCCTCGCAGGATGTGCTTCAGATGCTCGGTCGTGCGGGGCGGCCTCAGTATGATACATTCGGCGAGGGGATCATCATCACGAACCACTCAGAGCTGCAATACTACCTGAGTCTGCTGAATCAGCAACTACCCATAGAGTCGCAGTTTGTTGCGAGGCTCGCAGATAACCTCAATGCTGAAATTGTCCTTGGAACGATCCGGAATAGGGACGAGGCTGTTCAGTGGCTTGGATATACCTATCTGTAAGTCTTTCATCTAATACATGAGTATGACTTGATATTTATCTCTTTCGTAAACAGTTATGTGCGGATGCTGAAGTCTCCAGGATTGTACGGTGTCGGGGTTGACTATCAGGAAGACGACGTCGGACTGGTTCAAAAACGCGCAGACATCATCCACTCGGCAGCAGTCCTACTGGAGAAATGCCAATTGCTCAAGTATGAACGTTCGTCTGGTCGATTCCAGAGCACAGAGCTAGGCAGAATTGCGTCGCATTATTATGTGACGTATAATTCTATGATGGTATACAATCAGCACCTGAGGCCGACGATGTCAATGCTGGAGCTCTTCCGAGTGTTCGCGCTCTCCAACGAGTTTAAACTCATACCGGTTGGTGTAAATTTATCCCAGTCGTTCGGTGTACTGACACTCTTGTTCAGGTGCGTCAAGAGGAGAAGCTTGAGCTTGGGAAGCTGCTCGAGAGAGTCCCCATTCCGGTCAAGGAAAGCGTGGAGGAGCCAGCTGCCAAGATCAACGTCCTTCTACAAGCATACGTGTCGCAGCTGAAACTGGATGGTGAGTTGAGATTATGCGTGATCTTGAGCTGTCTGATGACCTATCTCAATTATAGGGTTTGTTCTCGTAGCAGACATGGTCTTCGTGCAGCAGTCGGCTGGACGGTGAGCGATCCTTTCCTTATTATCTTCCTTTATCTGACGTGCGCCTGCAGTATCATCCGCGCCATGTTTGAGATCTGCTTGAAGCGAGGATGGGCCGTTCCCGCCAAGGCTGCTCTCGAGCTTTGCAAGATGGTGGAGAAACGAATGTAAGTTCAGATCACATGCTTTATCGACCTTATGTGACGTTCATGCGCTTTAGGTGGGGTTCCATGACACCTCTGCGTCAGTTCAAGGGTGTACCTGCGGAAGTTGTCCGAAAAGCCGAAGGAAAACAATTCGTGCGTATTGTCTACCCCTCTCTCGTGGTGGTCAACTCATTGATCGTGCCTTTAGCCTTGGTATCGCTACTTCGATTTGGTGAGCCGTCTTCAAACGAGAGATTTTCACTTTTCACTGACTTAATCTTTCAGAGTCCCCCCGAAATTGGAGAACTGATTGGTATGCCGAACGCTGGTCGCCTAGTTCATCGGCTGGTACACAACTTCCCTAAGCTTCAGTTAGTATCACTTCTATATCTTTCTCGCTGTTGCTGACCAACCAACTAGATTGACTGCCCAAGTTCAGCCTATCACTCGGTCGCTACTACGTATCGAGCTTTCGATTGTCCCCGACTTCCGATGGGATGAAAAAATCCACGGCGGAGCGGAAACCTTCTGGATCATGGTCGAAGACGTCGACGGCGAGATAGTTCTCTTCCACGACAGCTTTGTGCTCCTTCAGCGTTACGCGGAAGACGAGCACATCGTCACGTTCACAGTACCAATGTTCGAGCCCGTCCCACCGAACTACTTTATCTCCGTCATTTCCGATCGTTGGCTGCACGCTGAAACTCGATTACCGATATCCTTCAAACATCTCATTCTTCCCGAGAAATTCCCGCCTCCTACCCCTCTTCTCGAATTACAGCCACTTCCTCTCTCCGCACTGCACAATAAGGATTTCGAGAGTATATACTCTTCTACTATTCAGACGTTCAACAAGATCCAGACACAGGTTTTCCAGGCTCTTTACACCTCGGACGAGAACGTTGTCATCGGTGCGCCTACTGGGAGTGGCAAGACTATTTGCGCGGAATTCGCACTTTTGAGGTTGTGGAGCAAGCGCGAGCAGCCACGTGCTGTTTGTATTGAGCCGTACCAAGAGATGGTTGATATGAGAGTGAAGGAATGGCAAGAGAAGTTCTCGGGTCTTCAGGGTGGGAAGGAGATTGTGAGCTTTACTGGGGAGACTACTGCCGATCTTCGATTGCTTGAGAAGGGAGATGTTATTGTTTGCACACCGTCACAGGTATGTCGGAATTTCGTTATGCCTTCCTCAGCCGACTGACTGACGTCTTGACGTAGTGGGATGTCATCTCCAGGAGGTGGAGGCAGCGGAAGAATGTCCAGAATATAGGACTGTTGATTGCAGATGAGGTTCATCTCGTTGGTGGCGAGGTTGGACCAACGTATGAAGTCATTTTATCCCGTACACGATATGTCTCGGCGCAGACGGAGATCAAGACCCGTATAGTCGCTTGTGGTGTCTCTTTAGCCAACGCACGAGATCTCGGGGAATGGATAGGTGCACCTTCACATGCTATATTCAATTTCTCTCCTAGGTACGTATTGTCTACTCCCCTACCTTCATTGCCTCTAATTCTCCCTACAGTGCCCGCCCATTAGACATGGACATCCATCTCCAATCCTTCACAATCCCCCACTTCCCCTCACTCATGATTGCAATGTCCAAACCCGCTTACCTCGCAATAAACGAATACGCGCCACACAAACCAGTCATCATCTTCGTTCCTTCGCGGAAACAATGCCGACTTACCGTCGACGACCTGCTTATACATTGCGCTGCGGATGAAGATCCTGATAGGTTCCTTAATGTCGATGTGAAGGATCTCGAGGTGCATTTAGATCATCTTAGTGATGAGGGATTGAAGGAAACTCTTCGGCATGGGATTGGTTATTACCACGAAGCGCTGGATAAGCAGGATAAGAGGATCGTGCAAAGGTTGTTTGAGAGTGGAGCTGTACAGGTGTTGGTCGCTTCGAAGGTACGTTTATTCCATCGGAAATCCACTGGGTAACATAACTGACTAGTTTTTCGTATAGGACACAGCATGGTCACTCCCCGTCGCGAGTTACATGGTGATAATAATGGGTGTTCAATTCTACGAAGGCAAAGAACATCGATACATTGATTACCCCGTCATGGATGTCCTTCAAATGATGGGGAGAGCATGTCGACCTAGGGAAGACGAGCGTAGTCGTTGTGTGTTGATGTGTCAACAGACAAAAAAGGAGTTTTACAAAAAGTTTTTGGCGGAGGGGTTGCCGATTGAGAGTCATCTTCCGACTACGTTGCATGATTATTTCTTAGCGGAGATTGCTGTGAAGACGATTGAAAATAAGCAGGATGCTATGGTGTGTTTTTCTTATCCCTCCCCACCTCCCTCCTCTGTTAGACGTTAAGTTACTGATTTGGTGATTTTTGGTGTAGGATATCTTGACGTGGACCTACTTCTACCGAAGGATGACTCAAAACCCGAACTATTACAATCTGCATAATGTTAGCCATCAACATTTGTCGGATCATCTTTCGGAGCTTGTGGAGAATACATTGAACGACCTCGTCAATTCGAAATGTATAGCTATCGGTGAGTTGTTTGCTTTCCTAGTCCTATGATGTTATGCTTATATTGTTTTTTAAGAGGACGAAATGGACGTCAGCCCGTTGAATTTGGGTATGATTGCAGCATACTACAATATTTCTTGTGAGTAAAAAAGGTTTATTTCCATGTTTCGTAACGTATCTGATGGACAATTTTTCCAGACGTCACAGTCGAAGTGTACACCCTCTCTCTCAAAGAACGCACGAAACTCAAAGGTCTCCTCGAAGTAATATCCTCCTCCGCCGAATTCGAAATAGTCCCAATCCGTCGACACGAAGATAATCTCTTAAAACGTCTCTACGACCGACTACCCGTTAAACTCGAAGCAGCATCAGTAAACTTTGAAGCGCCTCATTTCAAGACATTCCTCCTACTTCAAGCGCACTTTAGTCGTATTCACCTTCCTGCTGATTTAGTTGCTGATCAGAGGGTCGTGTTGGAGAAGGTGTTGAACTTGCTTTCGGCTTGTGTGGATGTTATGAGTAGTAATGCTTGGTTGAATGCGCTTGGGGCAATGGATTTGGCGCAGATGTGTGTTCAGGCTGTTTGGGATAGGGATTCGCCGTTGAAACAGATTCCGCACTTTGAACCGGATGTGAGTGTTGGGTTTTTGGATTTATGGGGGGTTTACTGATGAGACTTCGGTTTCTTTTGCGCAGGTCATCAAAAGATGTACGGAAGCTGGTATCGAGTCTGTGTATGATATCATGGAGATGGAGGATGATAAGAGGACGGAGCTCTTACAGATGACTTCTGCTCAGATGTACGTCTTTGTTTTTTTGCAAAGACATCGACTAATCATACTCCTAATCCTCCAGGCAAGACGTCGCAACCTTCGTGAACTCCTACCCAACCCTCGACGTCTCCCACGAACTAGTCAAAGGAACCTACACTGCCGGTTCCCCAATCTACCTCCAAGTCTCACTCTCCCGCGATACCGACGACGACGACGAATCAACACCCGACTCCGACTCCTCCCAAACCGTCATCGCACCATTCTACCCTTCAAAAAAGATGGCGAATTGGTGGCTAGTCGTCGGTGAACCCTCTACGAAACAATTACTCGTTATCAAGAGAGTAACGGTATCGAGGACTCTGGGTGTTAAACTTGAGTTTACGTTACCGAAAGGGAAACATTCTCTGAAACTCTATGTTATTTGTGATTCGTATGTTGGTGCTGATCATGATATTGGGATTGGGGAGGTCGAGGTCGAGGAAGGTGAGGAGAGTAGTGATGAGGAGGAAAGTGATGATGCTATGGAGGAGTAAGAGATAGATGTATATAAACTGCTACATATTGTACCTATAGATTTTCGTGTAATCTCAGAGGTTTTTGAAAAATATCTCCTTGGATTGGATGGTAACGCAAGGCCCATGATTTGACGATGAATCTGATGTGAAGTGATCGGATATTAAGCGGACAGTAAACACGTGATCGGGTGAGACCGGGGGAATGAGAAAGCGGGGAAGGATACTTTTAGCTCTTTGGAGTTGAACGACAACGATGAGCAGCGTCAATTTCAAGTCCATGACGATGCGCGCGATACCCCGCGTCGTCATCTCGCCGTTGTACACATCCGCCTCATCACCCAAATTGCTCTTCTTCGACGTCCCACCCCCACCACCTCCTCCTCAGTACCACCACTCAAGGCAACCCAATACACCGAATCTTCGTGTCCTCGAGCTTACTGAAGCTCAGTCTCATTCACAGTCTCACAGCCAGGGAAAGGGCGAAGGAAGCCAGTCTTCTTCCTCGTCGTCCTCGTCGTCGAGCAATGGTCCTTCAGCCTCTCTCGCTCTCACCTACAACTCCACCCCTGCATCTCTCTCTTCCTCATCTCTTTCATCATCTCCGTATGCTTCTTTTCTTCCCAATTCTCCCTCATCAAGCGCCCCTTCTTCATCTCGTGCAGAAGGTACGACCAGATCAGCCAGCCGTGAAAGGACCAGACAGTCAAAGGACTGTTCCAGCAGGAAATCCAGAGCCAAGTATCAGCTCGATGTAGGCGCGTATGGTATTCCAAAACGATGTCGTCCAATCCACACCTCATCCTACGACCCCAACTCCTCTCTCTCGGTCGGTGTAGGCGAAGATGCTTATTTTGTCCGTAACAACGCCATGGGTGTTGCTGACGGCGTAGGTGGTTGGTCAAGGAAATGTCGTTCATCAACACCTGCTGCTTCACCCAGCGCCCTTTTCGCTCGTCATCTCATGCATTTTTGCTCTGCAGAGCTGGAAGCTGCTACGACGTCGACTTATCCACCTCGTCCGTATCCAACAACTACAACTACAGAAACTACAAAAGAACAAGTTCCTCTGTATTCCTCCTCACGAAATCCTCCCCCTTCTTCTATTCTCTCCGCAGCTTCAGGCTTTGGTCCCTGCGTGCCCTACACGCCTTTCTCTCCCCCTCCCCCTCCTTCTACTTCGCCGCAGACACAAATAGATCTAGACCCTGGCATTTCCGAAATTTACCCACCTTACGAGTCATACGCGGACGTAGACCTCGAAGATCAACTTACAGATGAGCTAGAAGAGCTTGAAGATGGGATTGACGTCTTGATGATTCTTGAGAGGGCGTATCAGCAGACGCTCGGTGCCCACGTTGTTACTGAGGACCCAAAGCCAGAAAGACTCTTTTCGTCACCGCTAACATCACCATTTCCTCCACCATTGCCTCCGCCGGCATTGGAAGCGTCCACATGTCGATACCCACCCCCTGACCAATCTCATTCCAATACGACCACTGTACCTCTCCTTTCTGGTTCTTCGACTGTACTCTTAGCTGTGCTCGATCACGTTCCGAAAGCGTGGAAAGAGGACGAGAATTCCGAGTCTAATTCTGAGCCGTCATCATCCGACGAAGCACAGGAAACCAACACCGAGACTGAATACGAAGCTGTCGTCAAAGTAGCGCATGTAGGCGACTGCATGGGTATGCTCATCCGAGGGGAACAAGTAGTTTGGAGGAGTGAGGAGATGTGGTGGAGTGTAAGTCTTTTTTCCCGCCTCTTTATTGTTCCCCTCCCTAACGCTTCATGCAGTTCAACACCCCAGTTCAACTCGGTCCTTCATCACCCGCAACACCTTCAACTTCCGCACACGTGTTTACCCTCCCTGTCCAACAAGGTGACGTGCTCATCCTCGCCAGCGACGGCCTAAGCGACAATCTCTGGGACGAGGACGTCGTAGACGTTATCAAAGGTGTCCGGAAGAGCTTTTCCTCTGTCTCCCCTGAACCCGACACAAAAGTCCTTGCGGCGCAGCTGTCCGAGGCGCTATGTTCACGCGCGAGGAGGGTATCAGAACGCCGAGGGAACAGCGTCGTCGTTGGACGCGTGGAGGCGATGAGGCGGCTTGGGGTCATCCCGAAGGACGAGGATGTCGATATTAGCGACAAAGCTGCATCGATGAAGAGTACGATCGCACAGGCTGCGGCCGGAGCATTCAAGTCGCAAGTGCAGGCTGATAAAGTTGAGATTGAAGATGAGGTACCGTTTGCTAGGCGAGCGAGGGAAGCAGGGAGGGTATTTAGAGGTGGTAAGACTGATGGTGAGTTGTTCTGTTTGGTTGCTTGTGTTCGACTCAGTGAGGCTGATGTGGGTGTAGATATATCGGTCATTGTAGCTGTTATTTCACCTGTTTCGGAAGCTTCTGTTCCTGCTACTGCGAAGGTGTCAGAGGAAGAGGTACAGGGTGTGGGTAGATAGAGCTTTGTGTGAGTGGTTTTCTTCACTGTTCCTACATTCTTTTTTGTTCATTTGTGGTGGCAGATAACATCATTCGGGATATAATTTCTTCTCTGCATATACATACACCTACATATACACATGTTTTCTCGATTCCTGTTTCACGTATCATTATTCTAGGACTCCCCTACTCGTCGGCGTCGTTTGATGTTCATTGTCAATGTTCGTTAATTCTTCCTCTTCCTCTTTCTTATTGATTGCAATTGCTTTGGCTCGTAAAACATACTATTCATACCTACATCTATCATTTCATGGTCTGCATGATCAAAGTCATTTACTTCCTGCTTGTACATACCTACACCCCTCCGCAAAGCGCATGTATATACAATAATAATGTACAACTGCTCACTCACTCACTAAACAATGTAAATCAACAATCAAGTAACTTGAGACTGGGCGCAACTGCCTTTTTTTGTGAGTACGTATGGAAGGGAGTTGAAAGGACTGGGATTCGGAATAGCGATCAGGCTACATGGTTGCTTGAAGACATGTACCATTGTCAGATACTGTGGTTTACCCGCTAGAACGATTCGTGCTTAGGGGGCAGGATTCGCTTTCTTAGATACGAGGAATTTCAAGGTCAAACAATCAAAGGTGTTATTTCTCTTCCTCGACTACATATCATGGCACTGACAATGACATAACACATAACACATAACATACAGCACGAGATTTGATCTGTTCTTTCTAGTCGACCCGACCGTTTTACATTCCAATTGAGGTTCTACGTAGCCAAAAGAAAGTTTAAACACATGGAGGAAAAGTTGCGGCATACCGACGAAGAATCCAGAGGGAACAAGGAAAGAAAATCGAAAAAAGGGAAATCAGGACAAGGAAAAGAAAGCTCTATGGAAATGTATCAAATGAGGCGCAAGGAGATGGAAGAGACATAACGAAACGAAACCATAGTTGAAATTGCAACCAGAAACAAAGAGGAAAAACACAACAGCAAAAAGACATAGAACACAATAAGCAACTTTACTTCACTCGATACTTGAGCGTAACTCAGAAAATCAGTCAGTCGCAGTCGAGACAAGCCTTCTGAGCTTCTCGAACACTTCGTCTTCCTCAAAGACATCCGTCTCTCCATCAAGCGTCGACGTGGAATGGCACGCCGCTGCATGTTTCCACCTAGACATCAACCATGTCAGGCCTGCATCACACCACTGGCACCACAACGAAGCGAGTGAAAAACCACGCACCAAAACAACTCCTTCACCTTGACCTCAATATCCTTGATTCCTTCTACAGGCACCCATTTCAAGCATTTGTGGCAGTTGCCCTCTTTGATCACCGACTTTTCCGTTTTCTGCGCCGAGGGGCGGTTGACGGTGCGGAAAGCCAAAGGCGGAGAAAAGGGAAGAGAGGACGAGGCGGAAATGCCTGCAACGATGAACCGACAAGAAATTTATTGTCAGGATCAAGAGGATCTCAAGTAAGGAGACGACGCACCGTGACTATATTGCATATGGTAGCTAAAAATTCATTAGCTTGGACAACCTTTTGAATCGATAAATTCACTCTGTACAAGTCGAGCGTCGATCAGCCAAAACTATATAAACTTTCGCCAGGTAGTGACATACCACTTGTATGCTGAAAACTTCATAGCAAGCCAGATTTTCTTCCCTTCTCCTCCTCTCTCTGTGCTTTCAATACAAATAGGACAAAGTCCGATCTTCTCCTTTCCTTTTCCCTTGACAAATCTAGGCGTGTACAGGTCGAATGCACTACGAGGACGATTGTACGTCCCGCCCGGATGAGGTACCTTGAATAGAGCGCATTCGGAACTAAACACAAATGCATGAAGAACGAAGAGGCAAAGGACCGGCGAAATACACTCACTCATCCTCTTCAAGTCTGAAATACGAGCTAGCAGGAAACCGTCTGTAGAAAAGCGAGAACTCGTCTGAGATTTCAATCAGCCCAAGTTTTGCTCCCTTTATATCGAAGTCTTGCCCAATAGGTTGTCGAGGGAACGTGCGTTGAGTAAAGACGAAACCTCCGAGTCCTTGGTGGATCGTGGCGTCCGTGAGCTTGGAAACAGTTGATGAAGCACGTTCAGGAGAAAACAGCGACGCAGGTAGCCTTCCTTTTTTACTCTTCGCAAGCAAAATTTGCGAGTCAGGCCGGGCACGTTTCGTGGGGTAAGAAGGGGTCGGAGATCCCAGAGCTCGTCGTTTTCTTTTGCTGTCCGGGACGTTGTAGGGTGACGAGTCAACAGCACGCTGGTCAACCGGCTTAGAGCTCTTCAGGGATCGAGAAGCAAGCCGTCCATCGTCGGTCAAAGGGGTCAGAGGACTCAGCGGGGACGAGAGTGTAGACGACTCGGAATTTTGAGATCGTTCGGGTGTGCGATCAACAAACGGTGATAAAAGAGCGTCTATGCGTTCACAGATCGACATTGTAAAACTCTTCTTCCTTTGGGGAGTAGATGGTTGAGGATGTTGATTCTTGATCATTGTAGTAAAGCTATGCCTGTCTAGAGAAGCATCTGAAGTCCGCGACAGAGAAGGTCGTGCTGCAGCAAGCGATCGAAATCCAGGAGGACTAGAAGCACGTATAACCGGAGAGAAATAGGGCTGAGCGAACATGGCTTGGTATATTTCATCATAAGCATTTCCCGTCGGCGAGGAAGAATAGAGATTAGTGATATCTTGTAGGGGTGAAAACGCTCGGAGGGACGACGAAGAGGGAGACGATGACAGCGAAGAGCTTGGTAGCAAAGCGCAGCTCTTGAAGGGAGATGAGGCATTGACTTCTAATTGTCTTGAGATTGAAGGTGAAGACGAGAAACCCAAAGGACCGTGGTCTCCTCTGAGAGTTCCGTTGGGAAAAGCAGCAAGTTCAGCATCAGGTGAGTAAAGAAAAGGGGAAGGAGAAGCGTCAGCGGTTGAGTTGAGCCGGATTTCATGTACTGCCGAAGGAGCACTATCAAGTCCAGATGCTCCATTATGTGAGAAGACGTGGAGAGAATGAGGTGTTAGCTCGGCAGCCTGAGGATGAGATGAGTATATGGGAATGATTTGAGGATCAAGAGTACAATCGTCAAGCACGTGGTTCTTCTGCATCTTGCGTTTGTCTTCAGTCTCCAGGAAGATACTGGAGCGATAGCAGCCAACAAGGTTGCTCGGAAAATCGATGACATTTTCGTCCAGTTCCAGCGAAGGATATTGAAATACCATTTCGTCTTCGTGTAATAAGGCCGCACATTCCGAGCTGAAACCTTCGGCTTGATGATGCCAGTGAAAATGATCTTGAAGGTCCAAATTTAAATCCGCGTATGATTGACCTGCAGCAGAGACCACCGAATCAGGATACAAGACACGGAAAGTTCTTGAACGCTCTCTAGGAAGAGTAAGGTTTATAGAATCGTTAGCCATCGCAATGTTGTGAGTACTGTTTGGTCGAGGGTGAAGCTGCAAAAGCGCAGTGTCATCGCGACTCCGATTTTGGGGGATAGCCTGTGTCACGTGCAATTTTGACATCGAATCGGAAGACAACCCGAACATACAGCCTAGTCCAAATACTCAACTATACATTAGAGACGCTGTAGTCAGCGGTCTCCATTCGTATTGAAATGTATGAGAACTTATACAGAGAAGAAACTGCTTTACGTTTCCTTCTTCTTTGCATCCGATACAAGTGCGGATGAGAGCCCCTGTCACCCTCAATAGTTGTCGTAGCAGAGACTACTTACGTTGTGTCGCCAGCACCATGTTAAAGAGACCATTTCGGCGCATTTAGAACCAACTACTTACCACGGGATCCCAGGATCAGGAATAGCACATCCTAAACACAAACTGAGGCTCTCTAGGAGGTAAAAGCTAAAAGCACAATTGATAGTATTGTGGGACTTTTAATCAAGCCCGGTCGCGTCCTGCACGATCCGACAATCGCTATATATGTCTTTTGAGACAGTCGTGGCAGGTCGTGGCAGGTCGTGGTATACAAAAATTCGGTTACACGGCTAGGTATCGTTATCAAGTGAACGAGTCCGACGTAAAAGTCCTTGTCAATTTCTTTTCCGTGCCGGTAATAAACATCGATTATGTCGGACGATAGTGATACGATGGGCTGGAGAATATGACATCAGAGGTTCCGGATGCCGTCGCAAAATCAGCGCTGGTGCGTGATGCTGGTGCTGGTGCGGGTTCGTTATTGAAATTCATGTTGCTCTCATTGACGGCAACCGAGGTAAAAATCAGAGGAGATGGCGTTCTGGCTGTCAACTCGTTTCTCTTGCGTAGAATCAAGAACATCACGCGATTGCAGAGCATGGAATGAATCACACGTTGTGGCCTATTCAAAGGTACTCATGAGCAGTGGCATCAATTGAAGAAGAGAACCACGATACATCGTGAGCCAGGGTCCCATTGACTTGGAGGACAATTAATAGCTTTGAATCGAAGCAGGTTTGCCACTTACTGGGACTACTGCAGAGCTGCAGATATTGCCGATGGAAAGCGCTAGGCAGTTCGAAGGTCGTGAGACAAAAACTAAGTATTACTGTGGGGAAAGGAACACCTACCGAGAAGATACAGGTAGAACAGAAGACCTGTTTGCATTCGTCGTATACATTCTGCATTCAGTCAGAAATCTAGTGACTCACCCTCTCTATACAGTTGAATCACCCAAGGTGAACGTGTGCGCCGGACTGGAGCAACAGTTAGTTATCCGTTTTGGAGTACTCACACAACTCCTTGGTAATGCTCACGATGCTGGTACCCCCTGATTGCCATGAAAACCGCGATGACTAATAGAAGAATGTTTGAAAACCCATCCTATCCTTTAAGATCACAATTGTACGCACAAGTTTCGCACACCGCCAACAATACGAAAGCAATGAAGATTTGATTTCCTGCATCCAGAAGATCACACCCTCGATCAGGTGTTGGTCCATCTGCGGTTAGTCCAGCTTCAGTCCAGCGCCGCTCATAGGAACAGCGAGAGTAGAATGAACGCACATTGTAATGATTGTATCTCTGATCTCGTGAGCACCACCGCAGGTACCATTAGGAGCTAGATGAGCGAATAGACAGTCAACGACGGAACACGGAGAATACAAGATACTGACTGTAGCAAGGCACGCGAAAACGATGAGTATAGACCTTTTGCAATCCCAAACAGCGTATGTCCGCAGCATGAGCACAACTAGCAGGTCGTATGTTGAGCTATTGCCATTCTTTGAATAGTAATGCACATACGTTCTGAAATGGATATCCCCTGTGCTAGGTCAGCAGAGGTATTCTCTAAGCCGTGAAATAACACCAACAATGAGCGCTAGCCCTACGAGATGGAAGAACGAGAACTGGTCAGAACCAGGCATGCAGATACGCAAGTAATTGATACACACATATAATGGCTTTTGATTGTGCACTACACTCCTAAAGCGACGTGTAGAGTTAGGCAACCCATTTCTCGAAGGCATGCTTTAAAATGAACTAACCTCAATCGAGACCATCGCGAATTGTACTAGAATCAAGCTGAGTTAGCAATCCATTGAGACCGGAAAGTGGCTGCGACACGCTCACGATTAAAGGACATAGTCATATCAACAAATGGAAGGTAGCGATTAAGAAAAAACATACACGACCCCAAACTCAGGGGCTGCGACCAAACATATTCTACCTACATAACGCAAGAGGTTTAGTCGATCTTCACGATGCGACTCGGTGTAAAGCACGTACCTCTTGGTCCAATGTACACAGGTAATCATATACCTATCATATGTGAGAAGGGTGATATGGCACACTCTAATGAAGAGTTAGTTTTCTTACCAGCAGTGTCCCGCTGACAAACAGATTGCTTGGAATCAAACCGAAATACTGAAATAAAAGAAAGAGTTGGTACAAAGGTATAGAAACTCAACACAAACATATACCGTTGCCATCTAGTTTTTCTGCCCGATGAGCATTAATGTTTGGTAGAGGAAGGCCACCATAGGTATGAAGGATTTGCGCAGAAACCACACGGACTTAAATACTTTCACTGCCAAGATTATGTATTAGTATCGGAAGCTATACAGAAGTCTATCAAAATAGGAAATCGCCCAATACCGGTCTTTAGACCTTGCCACGCTCTTTGGTTGCGCTCGCAGCTGCAAACGAGCATTTTTCCACCAATAGCGTCGCCTGCTACAATAATCAAAATACATTGGGAATTCACCAGTACGGCCGCACTTGCAGCGGGCACATCGTTACGTGTTGTATTTATATACTTGATGCTAACTTCATGAAAATCACTAAAACATCCATCCTTGCGAAGACTACCAAGTAAATAAATATGAGAGTTGGAGCAGGAGACATCGTACCTATACATCATCGCCGACGTTTCTTTCCTTTAAAGCCCTTGAACGCATCATCATCCGAGTCATCATCCACAATGACAACAGCGGCTTTCTTTGTCCTAGAAGGTTGAGCCTTCCTTGCAGAACGCTTGGGTGGTGCTGTTGAAGTAAGGGTTTCAGGAATACTTTCATCTTCATCCCCGATCTCGACTATATCATCATCCTCCTCTTTGACCTGGCTCTCATCATCATCAAGGAATAATGGTTGCGTATTTGTTGTAGACTTCGCGCGGGAAGCTTTTCTTGCAGCAGAGACACTCCCTGCCCTAGTCGCTCGTTTGCCTTGTGTTGTGGGGAATGATTCTTCCTCGTCCGAATCATTGACAACCAGTGCGCGACCTTTTGACCGTGAGACTTGTGTGCCCTGGTGACCGTCCCAAGCCTCCTCGAATTGACTCTGGGACTGATTCGGCGCCTGAGAATTAGAAGTCTTCCAGTATCCTGGGATACTCAATCAGATTCGTACTCTGAAGGATTGTACTCTATCACTCACCCGCTCCCAGACCATAATCCTGACTTTCACTGATTACCAACTCAATGGTTGGAGTGCGCTTAGCACCAGCATCTTTCTATTCAGGAAATCAATGAACCTTTCAATCGTGCGGAGTTATTGTATATACCTTCTTGAATTTCTTGAAGTTCGGCTTCCCTTGCCATTGTGTGACAATCTGACTCTGCCGTTCCTGCGCTCGAGTTCTGTCTTTATGAACATCAAGCTCGACGATCACCATAAAGTTGCCCCGAATGTTTGATTCATCTCCAAATTCCTCTAGAATAGCCCATTGATCCTCCTGTTCCGCACGACCTATCTCGGGTTTTGAGATCTTAAGTTTGTTGAACTCGCGATCAAATTCATCTTCTGTTTTCTTGCCACGCTTGCTAGATGCCACGGCCTTCAAGAAGACGGGATCAGTGTCTGGTTTTCCAGGAGCGGCACCCGAGGCTTTTCCGGGTTTCGAAGAGGACGGAGGATTGGAAGTTGCGAGATCAGGCTGTGGAGGCGCGACTGCGGGTACAACCGAGTTCATATTTTCGATAGCCTGCCTCTTAGAAGGCGGAGCTACCGACCCGGCCCTCGTGCTAGAGGCAGTCCTAGCAAGCGACACCTGGACATCGTCCATCTCCGCGTCTTCTGAGCTTGCCTTTCTTTTACGACTCTGGGTTCGGGTCTGGGTTTGGGTCGCCGTGGCTTGTGATTCATCAGACTCTTCAGGCACTGTTTCCAGTGAACGCAGAGCATCAGTCCTTGCGGTTTCGATTAGATCACCGGATTGGGATTGTGTGTTCAACGTCGAGGTAACATTATCGTCCAAGGGAATTTGACTCAATACGGAGTCAGCACTTTCGGGGTCACCGGTGGCGTCGAACAACGCCTTGAATTTTTTGTGGGGTGGCTCCTCAGCAGAATCTCGCAATGAAGGGAATTGCGACTGGACAGAATCGGTAGTCTCGGTCACACCCACACGTCGTTTAAGCCTGGAAGATCGCGCAGGTCCAGGTGCCTAACAGTACAAAGCTTAGTGGGTCAATATTATTTGTACTGCTACAGAGGACTCACGGTCAGGTCTAGCATCACCGGAGTGGCAGCTTTTGCTGGCGCTGGTAGTTCAGGCGAAATAGAAGTAAGTGATGTATCCGGAGTATTAAGAATGATAGACGGATCGTCAAGGCCAGTAATGATTGGTTTCCCATTGTTTACTCGTCGAGTAAGAACCTTCACAGACCGTATCATTGACAGCAAATGTCTTTCTCCAGGAAGTAAAACTCACCTTACGTGGTCGAGGAGCCTCAGCTACTTCAGAACTTTCAGGTTCAGGCTGTGTATCTTGGGACTGGCTGCGAACCACACGGCGTACAAGTTTCTTCCTCGGCGCCTGTGCCTCGGGTTTTGATTCAGGTTCGGCAGGTTCGGGAGGGATCGTCATTTCTTCAACCAGTGTGTTTGGAACAAAACTTGGCAGTGGAGAAGAGGAGCGGTGACCTAAATCGTTGCTTGTTAATTGGACTGGTTTTAGCAAGTGCTTTCTCACCTTCATCAGCGTCCATCGATTCTTCTGCAGGTTCCGAAAGAGCCTTTATATCGACATTGAGTACAGCTATGATGATGTCGTTGGCTGAGACAAAGCGCCGTTTGTATCTGAATCAACAGTCAGGCATCTGGAGGTGGACAATAGTTTAAAAACACACATTCGAGCCTCTTCGACTAATTCTTTCCACCCATCGTGTCCAATTGCTGCGATAATTCCTGCCTTGTCCCCAACAGTGAGCAATGTCTGGTCTTCTTTGGCAGTACCGCGAGAGAGGGCACGATGCCACTTCATCTTGCCATCTTGTACATCAAACGTCTCTATTGCCCCGCCGCCTGTCGTGATGAGATCACGCAAGCCACTGTCCAGTTCTCTGCCCTTTTCACCCACGCACAGAAAGCGGAAGCCCTCGAATATCCCAGATCGTTGTTCATTGGGTGCCCACACATCAAAAGTTTTGTGTTCAGGAGAAAGTGAAGGAGAGAATGACGGACGAAACTTTGAGATAGATGGCAAGCTAAATTCACGAGACTCGGGATCGCTATTCACACGAATGACTTCATTGAGCCACTCAGGCTTGACAAACTGGCACGAAGTGATGAGAGAGGTAGCAATAGGAGCAGTCGCAGAGTAAACGGAGGTGATATGATGTGTGACTAGATCACTTGGAGAATGTACAACGCTGATGCCCAGGCTGGCGCATGAATCCAGGGAGATTGAATTACTGCGCTGAGGTGAGAGGAAGCAGCACACTGGCTCCCATCGAATCCTTGTCAAAAGTTGAGTTTATACTTAGAATACCAGTTCTGGGGAACTTACCTCACAGGAATTGAAGCTGTTAAGGCGACCTGGTCGCCATCTTGCAAATCGTGAGCTGCATGTCCGTTGATGGCAACGTCCTGGCCATCTCGTTTTATACTGATACTTTTGTCCCTGGTGTTGAATATCTGAAGAGAGGGTCGTTTTGCCGGATCGCTCTGAAGCGACGTGAGCCAACGCGAAGGGAATTTGAGCCTGTTCACTCACGACATCTTCCTTAGAGTATGCTCCAACAGTGAGCACACAATGCTCTTGTGATATTTTCTTGCTGTTGATGACGAGTGGCTGATTCTTTCTGCCTACTGCGTAAGATGAACCAGGCTTCAGAAGTTTCGTTTCTGAGATGCACTGTCTATTAGATCGCGAGAAAGCGAGAAGAGAAAGATACTTGCTACTGAAGTCCAACTGTGCCGAATCTTCACCGTCAAATGGTCCAAGGATAGTCCACATCCTGAGACACAGAACAAAGAGCTAGTTTATGACATTCACAATCACCGTTGTAGTTAAGTTCTGAAATATGAAGTTTTGAAGCCAACGCGTCGGCGACGGGTAGCGTGATTAGGAGAGCGTGATAGGTCACGCGCCATGCCATGACTCATCATGTCGTTCAAAAATGTGAATGAATTCAGAATGGCCGTTGAGATGTATTGTAAAATAAGTGGAGGTAGTGGATGCACGTATAATACACATTCTTTGACTCGTATAAGTAAAAATAAGAAAATTTGCACAAGAAAACGAATAAAATCGTAGATGATAGTATCCAGTTCTATGAAACTGTGACTGTCTGATTATCCTTGTTGAGGACTGACAGGATTACATTCCTCAAGTCCTCGTGGTCCCGTATCAGATCAGCTATTTGAGCAGGCTGTAAAGACGCCAATGCTTCGAAGTCTGTCTCGGGAGCAGAAACCGCTTGCTGTGAAGCTGACTGTATAGGTGGGGAGACGGAAGTACTGCCACCCTCAAAAGGCGAGGTCGGACGAAGGGCATTGCCCTGAGCGGATGGTGCAGAGGTTATGGAAGACCCTAGATCTCTCTGTGTAGGCGAGACCATTTCAGAAACGTCAAAGCATTGCCTCGAATCTGCTTGGGAAACGGAAGCAGAGGGGACTGTCTGAGGCGAAGGCGTCTCTGAATGTATTGAGCTATGGGAAGGTTGAGAGAGCTGTGAAGGCTGAGGTTGGGGCAGGGCTGATTGAAGTCCCCGGTGATATTCAGCAAAATTCGTTGGTCCTTGATAGGGTTGCTGCCAGTGAAGCTGACCAACAACACATTTTTGCTGAGGAATATAGGGATTATAGGCGGGATATGATGAGGGACCCGCTACGGCATTAGGGTAATAATTCCCGTATGAGTACGTGGAAGGATTTGGCGACGCTCCGTACGGCTGCAGTGGAGCTTGTCCATGTTGGTAATTCCAGTAGTCATAAGGATTGTACCGATAATGAGTCGATACGGTGGCCCCGTAGGGTGGGGTCAACATAGTGACTTTTGCATTTACGCTCATTGAGGCTTGGAGAGAGTGCGTAGCATTCACGGGTTCTTTGAGATCAGATCGCCGATAAGCACGACAAGTAACTTTCAATATCAAAGAGAGAACTAACGGGGGGGATCCGGTGCTGGTTCGGATGGTTTCTGTTGAACCGGACCGTCGGTGTTCCCAAATACGACACTACCCCACTTAAATTCTCTTTTCAAGCCACGATCCCACAACACCTCGACGGAACTGGTCTCCTCAATTACTCGTACGAGGGACACCTCAAAAACACCCGTGCTAACGCGAATTTTGATGCGCGACATCGGGGTTAGCGCCAGCAAGTCATTCTTAACTCTATCTTGCTTAGACGCCTTCTTCGCAGCCGCAACAGCCTAAAAGCGACTATGAGTTAAAGTTCATACAGGGCGAAACGGAAACGTACCGGGTTGTGCTGAATACACAAAACTTGCACTTCTATTTTCCTGATGACCTTCAGGACTTGAGAGACCGAGCTCTGGTGGTCCAGAGCAGTGAGCGTGTCCGCGGACATTGCATCATAAGCAGGAGCACCATTAATTGTGGAGTCCACCTGCATCTGATCAGCAGGTGGTTGGGCAAAATTGTCGGTTGGATCGACGAGTACGACTTCTTTCTCCACCTCACGTAAGACGTCAAAGATGATGCCGTGGTCTTTTCCGTCCCTGGCACAGGACACATGAAACGCCTTTGGGCACTTGCCCTTTGTGCATTGAATAGGAGCACCGTGAGCTTTCGGTCTGTTTCTAGTACAGGCGGTACATTTCTGAAAGGGAAGGTCAAACTCTATCCACGAGAGGCAAGAATAAACTTTACCAAGTTCCATCGGTCCTTGACAATTCCATCTACGCCGAAAACCACCCGTTCCTTTTGGCCTGCGGCATCTTCGACCTCGTCCACCCATGTTTCAGGAACCACGTTCGCGCACATCTCATGTGCTCTCCACGTCGTAGGTTTCCCACAGGCCTCAAGTGCCTCCTTTCGTCCAAAGGGTGGATCATGCACGCGTAAGAGCCCTTCTTCGCTCATCGAAACGCACAAGCAGCAGGGGAAACTCTCTGGCTCAGGTGGTCGAGGCCCGAGCTTCAAGGTGATAGATAGTTTAGGTTGCGAACCGCTGGCTTTCGAAGCAGACTTGGACGACGACTTCGTCTTTGCCTTCTTAGCTTTGGGGACACCATCGTCAGTAGGCTCTGCCTTTCGCTTGTTCTTTGATAAGGGTGGAACAATCACGTATACCTCTTCCCTCTTTACTGAGGGAGAAGGGGTTGCGTGCTTCGCAGGCGACTTCTTCGGTTTCACTTGAGGCCTCGCAGGAACAAAATCTATTCCTTGCTCCCGTGCACGGTCCTCTAACAATTGTTCGACATCGATCACGACGCTGGAGATGTGTCAGGTCAAAAAACTCCGAAACCTTGAGCAAAGAACGGACCTGTCAGGGATACATTTGCATGCTTTTGCAACTTTTCCCAATTCAATCCAACTCGTCAGTGCAAAGTTGACACTCTCCGCACAATTCAAGCCTAAGTTGAAACCCGCATGGTATCCCCTGGGGTATGTGATGATGAACTCGCCCGCATGTTGTACAACTTGATTAGGTTTACAGGAAGACTTTGCTAATAGAGTCGGAGATGCCAGAAAGGATTTATGGCGCAAGAATTGCGGACATTGAGATGTGTCCTTTGGGAAATAACCTTCGAGAAAGCAATGAGATGGTCATGAATGATCAAGAACGGAGAGCACTGACTTCGCATGGTATGCTCCAACGAGCTGGCTCTCCCCTGAGGAATAGCGTACCAGAACTTAGGAGCGCCGAAATGTATGTAGTTGATGCTAAAAAGATCCATGTCTTCCACATGCCACGCAAATGTCGCTCGCCACATTCCCCAATACAGATACGGGGTGTTAACGCCAGGCAAGCCTTTATCGCTAGAAGGCAGAAGCCGGGAGAGTTCTGATTCCAAGTGGGCGACGTTCCATTCCTGGGTCTCATCCGTATACAATGAACCTAGGAGGGTGAGGTTAGTGTGATCCGCGATGAAGAGAAAAGACGTGACGTACCCTGCGTGTCGGCTCCGTACCACGGAGGTTTTCCCAAGCCACAATTACGCCAATAGTGCCTCTCAAGTTTGGCACAAAACTCAGGAGTATAGTCCTCAGGTTTCGTATTCGGTGGTAACCAATGTGAGTGAGGATCGAAAGTTTCCAAAAAAGCGATATCTTTTCTTATACGATCAGCCTGCTTTTCTTGACTGCTCAGTTTAGGCTGAGCCTGTCGCCTGCCATTTATTTTCGGTTTTTCCTCAGCATCGGGAGACGCTGAGCTAGAACCGTCGGCGACAATGGGTGTTTGGACAGCACCAGAGCCTTCGTCGTAGCCCATACCCATACCATCGTCGAATGGTTCCTCTTTGATGTGTACTTGACCTTCCACATCAGGGTCGGCTGTTTCGGCTTTGACGGCAAGTGCACTCTTCTTCGTCCGTCGCGTCTTGACTTTCACATTAGCTCGAGCATGAAGACCCAATTCCTCAACCCCCGGCGCGCGAAAGTCCTGCTGACCACATAGCTCTGCCCACTCTCGTACACTCATTACTTTGCGTTTCTCTAAATTCTGTTGACGAAAGAGTCCGGCACGGCCAAGCATGTGCTGTTCTATAGGCGACCTGATCTTGACTGTAGAAAGTTGTTCTTTGAGGGGTGGAAGAGCTTCAGTCCTAAAGTCAATGTTACTTAGATGAGCTAGTTGAAACAAAACGCGATTAAGATGACCACACACCATTCTTTAGGAGGAATGACTTTAACAATTCCGCTATGCATACCCCAACACTCTACTCTATTCATGTACGCCTCAAAATCCCGGAACTCCTCCATTGTCGGTTTGAAGACAGGGATGCCACGAGATGCTAAACGGTCGTCCTCCGGGTCATAATAGGTCTTCCCATCTATCGACCTTGGCGACGAAGGTCCTGGATGGGCATCGTCAGAGTGGTAGAAGTGATCTGGCTGCACTGGAATATTTGGTGGGGGAGACGATCCAATGCTTGGCGTCAGAGATGGTGTCGGAGAACTAGACGCCATCTAGTATTGATGTTGTGACTTAATTCGAAGTGTGGAAATTGCTGGTGCAATACTGATTGGAAGACAGCTGCCAGCGAGAGATGGTGAAACTCGTAGTTCAAAGTTGAATAGTCTGAATGTTGGACGAGTAGTAGAAAGGTGAAGAACCGGGTTACTGTCTTGCTCGTCGTCTACGACGACCCAGGCGAATCTGCCCTAATTCTAGGTAAGGTCTCGGCCAAACGTCATCGGCAACCGACGTGGTCACATGCTTCAGTCAAAGCGCCTCAGCGCCTCAGCCGCGCCTCTCCAGCACCATGTCACCTCTGAATCTGCGTTCACTACGAGCAGCTCATGCTAGTCGTCAGAACATTGTAGGTGTCTTCCCGATGCGCATACGATGTTCTTGACTCACGAGTTAACTGGTATTAGTACTCTTTCGAGAGAAATCTCAACAAGGGCAGCGCGCTGCGCGCAGGCATGAACTCGAGTCTTCTCTCAGCTGTACACCTCTACACAGGCAGCATAACGGTCCTTTCAGTACAATTACATGCCTTACAAGAGCAAGTTCGGTTATAGACCTACTTTTTGCCGCTGCAACATGCTGCCGAGCAACTTCTTTCTCGGTGTTCTGTGGCGCGGAGTGTCGTTGAAGAACCCTGACGCGTAAGTCCTATTTTGCCTCTTTTTAAAGAAGGTATTCACCATCATACTTCGACCTTAGATCTGCTCCCGACATCAAATGCTACTTAACGTGCGGGCAGGTCCTTATATCCGTGCACGGAGATGACCTACGCCCACACTATGAACTAAGGCGTCAAACTCGCGATGTAGGGACTGCACTCGAAGGCCTAGAGTCTGACATTCGGGACTGAAGAGCACATTACTTGCAAAATGGGGTATGAGCTCTTGAAGGATGATGTATACCCCTCCCGATCTTTTCCTTCCCATCAGAACTGCCTCCGCAGTGATTATGAAGCCATTCAACACCCCCTTGGCACCCAAGTACATCATTCGCGAATCTGGGCCAGGAATTCACCCGCACCCACAGCTGTTTTCTTCAAGCACGGTCATCTGCAAATACCGGCTGTATATGGGGATTAGAACCTTTCCCGTGGGGGGTGCTTACTCGAATCAGACTCTGACGATGTGGATAGGTCGCGTATACGCTCCATTTCATACCCCATCCGAAGGCCCAACCTCCGACGCTTCTTTGGGACAGGGGACGCTGAGCCTCAGTGCTTGAACATTCGGGAAATTTCAAATTTCTCTCGCATTTTACCTGGTTGCCTTTGGGAATGCTCACCGGAAATGTTATTCCCGGTGTTCTAAAGAACTATGAAGCATTTACTCTCTTCATACATACCTCCAACCGTAAGCTTATCTGATTCCTTCTTTACACGATCAACGTTCACGGTCAACTATAGCATCCCAGGGCTAAGTGACGGGCTGGACGTGGACCGTGTGCCTTCTGGATCCCAATGACCATATAAAACCTATAGGCGATGTGAATCAAGTGGGTGCCACTGGGAACGCTACGGCTGACAAGGACATTGAGAACAGTACAACTGATCAGCGATAAGATAACTGATATTCGACCTGTCCCCGCCCGCGCGAGGCACGGCCTACCTTCGGCATGGGGTGGCAATGAATTTCCCCCACGGGCAACAACGAAGTACTCAGTACTATGAAGCACAAGTAAGTGGCTACAAGTTGGCGGTTTTTTCATGAGCTGATATCATCTCAACCCCAAAAGATGTCATGTTCATCTCTCTGCCTCACCAGCGGAAGCTTATTCTGCGATAAACGCGCGTTTCAGTAACCAACATACAGCGAGGCTTCCGACACAAGTTCCGAGAGTTAGGAGAATTCCGAGTCATGTCGAAAACATTCTTGCCGTGGTGACTGGCAATACGGAAGTCCTAATTTTGGAAGATATAGACGCGCAGTACTCATGTATCTCGAGTTCTGCTATGTCGAAATGGATCATATATCTTTCAATTAATCGATAATTAAGTCTGTCCAGGTATTCTCTCACTGTCAACTGATCTCATAAATTCCGACCATGCTCCGTTTGTACAGAACCCAATGGCATGGTTCGGCAGACATGTTACCAAATACTATCGGGACACGATTGATTGATCCCTGACCGGCCTGACCACTTATCAACATTCAAATATTCAAACCTTGCTCAATCGATTTCAGGCTCTCTGGACAATGGCAAGGCGTTTGAGTACCGCTCAACTTTAATTCTGCTGCAAGTAATTGATTCGACTTTCACACCATAAGCGATAGACCGTCAAATACTATTCCCCGAGAAGTACGTGCTCAGATATTCATTGATGACTTTTTCCCGTGAACGCATAAGCAGGTGGGCGAGTGATTCATTACCGAAATATCGTTCTCCAGGTGCAATGACTTCCTGATGACTTCATTGGCGGCACAATCCCGAACTATCAGGCGTTTACAGCCGTACCGTGTTACCGACACGCTTTCTTTATGGCTTCTTTCCCTCTCTCACTCGTTTAATGATTGACATAAGGGCGCCCACACTAGCAACTTTTCCTATGCCGTCGGATAGGTGCTTTGCACTGTTCAATCTAAGTATTCACCTGACAGAGATTTACACCTCAATAGATGATTTAGGTCGCTTTTTGCAAGCGTCTACCTGCGCTTTCACTCCGACAAAACTCGTCATTGCCCAAACATCATCCCCAACCTCGTCTTCAAGCTCGTGTTTCCGAGAATAGACGGACATAATGATATGGCTTAATTTCCACGACCATAAAGGCATAAGGAACTTAGAGTTTGGTCGACTTGAAGATTCACGGTGAGTCGGCTATCGAAGCTGATGGCTCTCGAGAAGTGCGGGCATTTATCGCCGTGTCCGAAGGTAAGTACTAAAATGGCAGGTGTTGTATCCTGCAAGCTTGAAACGTGTAGGTGTTCAATATAGTGAAGCACGAGCACTGAACTTAACCTCACTTCTCACTTCCAGGATTCACGCGTACGCGTATGTCTGTGTTCTTGAGACTTTATTCATAGCTCCTTCCCCAGCGGACGTAGATCAGATCTCTTCAGCCAACTTACGTTCAGCGTAAGTTTGCACTAGAGATCTGTCCAATAACTAACAATCAGTAGAAAAGGGCAGAAACGTTCCAGCTCCAAAATCGAGCTCAAATGCAAGTTAGAGTTTTGAGTACATTCTGTAGAAATAATTTTCGACAGCGAAACAAATCGGTCTCAACAAAACATGTGGCGCATGTTTCTGCGCATAACCACTTGTGGTTGCTCAAACGGCCTATACCGTGGCCAACAGTATGTACCATTGATATTGTACTGTAACAGACTACCCCGTACTGCTGCGAGATTGTACTCCAGGAGTCAATCAGAATGACAACATAGGGCAAAAGAAGTAGGGAAGGTACACTGCTATTTCCTAATAAGAACGACAATCCGGTCAACGATCGGAGAGATAGCCTCTTGCGGTGCCAGTACATCAGATCCTCGAATACTCCCATCGGTATGCGGATCCGAGACGATGCCGCTGAATTTGAACGCTTCTATGTACACAAGTCAGAGGTTATACTGTAGTCCCAGGAATAGGGCGCTTGTATGTCGTAGTTTACCAGTCCGTGCCTCATGGAGAGAGAGAGGTCGAATGTAACGGGAAGGGAAGAGTCCAAATACTTGTTCGTGATGTTTCCTGGTGAGACGGCACTCCCTTCCTTGCTTCTCATACGAAAGACATGTCGGAGGCAGTCTCGGGGTAGAGGCGAGACAGAGGCCGTAGTCTCTCCTTCCCCAGAAATGCGTCCGTGAAAGACACAATGCCAATCCGACAAAATACCAATAGAACGAAGGCATTTCACCTCCAGCTCCAGATTCTACAGACAGCTGAAAGATGCTGCTGAACCGATTGAAACCGGAGCTCCCCTGCCCCTGAAAACGGTGAGACGGGTCTGTCGGACGAGAAAATTCCTGTTCTGCGAGGCACATTATACTTACACTGGGAATATTCTTCCGAGCAAAGCAAAAGAAGCGTTCATCGATGAAAGCGAAGAGAGCAAAAGGCTAGAACCAAAAAGTGACATACAAGCTAACCATTGAGTCTTTGAAAGAAAGAAGACAGAAGAATCATCTATTCGTGAGGTCGCATTTTTGGGACTGCAATAGACACAAGACGAAGATCTAGCTGCCAAGCGAGCAACGGGGTACCAATAGCAAGTGATATAGCCAAAAGAGTAGAGCATCAAGCAATGAAAAGACTCGACTCTCAGTCTCGATCATTTTGAAATTCAGGAGACCTGCACTCCTCTGCAGTGCAGATCGATGATCATGCCGGGATTTCTGCACAGAGCAGAACCGATCTACGAGGATATGCTATGTGCACAGAAAAATCGGAAAATGACAACAAAGAAAAAGTGTGAATTTGTGAATGTATGGCGATTTCGGAATATATGCCGTAGGAAAGAAGAAATGAATTTGTTGCTGTTAGCGAAGCAAGGCAGTCAGGCAGTCCTAAGATGACGGAGGGCTGACGGAGGCTGAGTGGAGCAACAAAACTAGACTGGAGGGGATCTGATTGGACGATCTGACCGATTGGTCTAGACCTTTTTGCTTAAAAAGGAACCAGGTACGATTTTGCAATTAAATTAATTTCTTCGATTATGTAAACCCCCTTAAACTTTTATCGAAACATCCAAGAATGGCCATACAGAATAAGAGACTTGATAAATGCCTTTGCGCTTTGATTCGGATCCCCACCTCATACGCCTCTTTCCAGCATATATAGCATATATCCACTCTTCCTGCCTCCTCTCTAACTCTTCTCATTTCCATTGTGTATTTCAATGTACACGCATATGTTCGACCCTGCTGTAGACAATTCCGAGTCTATCCATTCCTCAGGTGTAACAATGGGTGCTCCTAACAATTTCACCTCAAGACACGCGTATTCTTCGCCTTCTGGTAGTCCAATGCCCGTGTCTTTCCATCCATCATCGTATGATCATCACCAGCAAGGTATGTCTGCACAGTTTTTTTGTGTCCTTATCCTTTCTAAAACATTCTTTGCATAGGTCTCACTGACTCTCGGAGTACCTCACATGCAATGCTTGCCTATCACGAAAATCAAATGTACAAGGCAGCTGATTCCGCGTCTATCTACGAGCTTCAACGCCTTTCATCTGGTTAGTTCCCGGCCGCTGTTCAATTAGAGCAGGAATGTTCATCACTCTCCTGAACAGAATCAGAATCGTATACGTGGTCACACAATATCAACGCGTACGTTGCTTCAGAGAACTTTCCTGGTATGTTCCGCTGTGTATCAGCTCAATCGAGTCCTCATCATGTTGGTTTCAGAGCAATCATACAGCTCTCAAGAATATCTTTCACCCCCTGCTTCGACAACACCATTTCAGTCTCCAGGTGATTTCAAACAATATAGTATAATTCAATCTCATTCTGACTGCTCGACTTTCTAGGTGCTGGCGTTCATCGACCCCCTGTACTCTCCTGGCCATTGGAGTATTTCGTCACCAGTGATCCTTCCCTTGTCTCATCGAACGCAGAGGTCATCTCTGACACATACGCCAACTTGACTCCAAATGGATGTTCAACACCAGAATGTTAGTATCTAATCAAATTGGCTTCCGACGTCAACTCATCTTACTACTCAGAATTGCTCTACACTTCATCGTCAAGCTGTGACGAATCTGGCAACGTTTTCGACATGCAATTCGGAGACGCAATAGGTTCTTCCAACTCGCGACCAATCATCAGAGGTTATCCTGATCCACACATGCATCCGCGTAGGATAAGTAACGACTCTAGCGCCTCATCCAGCGCCTCATCTCCATCACCCCTACACGACCTTTCCTTGCCTTCACGACGATCGCCTCATATACGTACTCCATCTCCGTCATCCTCAGAGTTTGGCACTCCTACTTCTTCCGATCATCGTCGTCGCTTTCCTTGTCTTCTGGCGGGCTGCGCACGCAGATTCACTAGCCAGTATACATTGAAAGTGCACATGGAAGCACACAAGCCGAAGCCGAAAGTGACATTTCCTTGCACTCAGGGCTGTTCTGAGCGGTTTTCACGGCAACATGATAGACTTCGACACGAAGTCGCCAAGCATGGGAAGGTTTGCGAGTTCTCTTGTGACGAATGCGGACGATTCTTTTCTACGAGTAAAACGTTGGGTAATCACAAGTGTCCTCTTGCCCCGGGTGGAACTCGATGGGTACACGTCTAGACTTTATGAAGATGTCATTTGTTCTCTGGCATTGGCATACACTACACCTCGAGGTCTTCAGATTGATCTGAGCCTGCTTCATACTTATCGTTATTTCTGTCGATGTATTCTATGGCATGTCTCGTATATAGTTCTCCTGGGAAAATATGGACTAGTAATCGGAAAAACAACACGCACTTGTACATACCACGATCTTTTCATGCAATGCATCATTCAAAACCCTTCTGATGAAATGTGACACTGATAGTATATGTAGTCGAATCAGGTATAGTCTGGTATAGTACATCTACAGTATACGCAATAATTTGCTCTCAATTAATTTGTACGAACGTGAGTAAACACTTAATGTCATCTGCCCCCCGACAGATCGCTCGATATGTTGTTTGAATTACAACTTTTGTCCAATTCACCGCGTTAGTACGCCTAGAAGTAACGTAACCGATAAACACTTAATCTTACTGATCTCAGCGGTAGCAATCGGAGGAAAAACAGCAAAAAAAGACAGGAGGTTCCATGCTGTCTTATGTTCCTCGTTCCTCAAAACGGAAACACATGCACCATGCTAGGGCTTAGTACGGAACATACGGTACCTTGGCACCCAACCATTAGGGTAAAGCTCGCGCGAAATCGTTCAAACAGGCATCTCAAATTCAGCGGAGCGGAGCTAATATGCCCTCGGACTTTACAGATCCGAGTCAACCATACATGTTTGGACCAAGCAATCTTCGGTTATGCACACAAGTTCGAAACTACTCATCCAAGACACGGCGTCCTTCGACCTTTTTCGCAAAGGCGAGTTGTTATTGAAGCACCACCGGCCACCCCGGTCATCGAGCATTATCGTTACCCACCAGAAGCACATATAACAGGGGGGATGGATTTCTTATTCGCTCATCCAACGTGACCCTCATTTTCTTCCCAACTGCTGTTCAAACCATCTTCTCGTTTGAATGGGACTCTAATAACCCCAGAAGGCCTCTCCGAACCGCCATCATGTGAGTGTCAAGTCGTGGGTATCAAGTCTAACCCATGAATCAAAATACCACGGAATGAATTACAGACATACAACATAAATTGGCAGCAGTGCGACGCGGGGAAATTGACGAACTGATGACGTTGCGCAGTCACCATGCTAGATTGCGCATATACCGAGATCAACGTTTACGAAGATATCAAGGGATAAAGTTCTGGCCGCGAACCAGGCTGGGGTATTATGGAACTTCCAAGGCAAGGTGTCGTTAATGGATTTAAAGAGAAGCTAACAAACGAACAGAGTTCGTAGTGATTTCGGTCCGTATGATGTTCTTGATCATTGGTCAGTGAAAGCTTTTGTGCATCAAAACGAAGTGGCCTTCTCGCTCCGAATTAGCGACAGCAAAGACGGCTTCTCGTTCTACGATATCTATATAAACGGTACGTAAACACACGCTACGGTCATAGACAGCCAATAACTTACATACCCTCCTCTCACCGAGCGCATACAATCAGGCGGAGGTAACCTGTAGCTACATATCGCCCAGATGCTCACCGGGCACTACTCAACAGCAGATCCACTCTCCATACCGACTCGTCAAAAGAGTCAAAAGCGAGGAATGCAACGACGTGGTGAAAATGTATTTTCAGAACGGATCGACCGCATCATTCGATTCTGTCGTTGAAGCAGATAGTCTAAAAACTGTGGTCCGACCAAATCTCTTGTCTCGTTACCCCTCGCCAAACAGCGGGAATGTTCCGTGGGCTTACACCTAAAGAAAGACACTGAATCAAATACAAGTCGCATTGGTGAATCCGGAGATTGTTAGTGACCTTGTACAATCCGTCATCAATCGTCCCTGACCAAACCCGTTTGGTGACACCGGTATTGCGTGAAATCTAGGGTGAGTATTCACTCTTCAATGGCCAGGCCTCACAGTAAACCCGTGAACACCGACACCGTGACAGCACATAGTTCATCCCTTCACCCAGGGTTGAATCATCAATGTTGTAGCCTTCTATTCAATGGTTGCAGACGAGAGTCTGGTCCTGAGACACGCAAACCAAACACAGACGGATTGCCTGATATTTGACTCGGATGGGAAGCCGAAGTGGTTGGCCTGTTGAAGATAAGTAAGTACGGTGTTTTTCTATCACATCATTCTGATATAGACATACATACCTTCACCGGAGAACATTGATCAATCTTCTAGCTTGGCGATATACTCCCTGCATCCTTTGGAAAGATACACTTCCCCATAGCGGCAGCACTTCTTCCGTACGCCGATCTCCCAACTTCTCACTCTCGAAGGTGGCCAATAATCTTCTAGGCTCATGACGCCACATCTAGGGGCTGGAGCTGGCCAGGTTATGAGGAAAGGGTTCAAGTCATCCCTGAGGCGTGCAGCAATTGGATGATCGGCTCCAGGAAGTATTCTCGGAGTCGGAGGTTTGTTTTCGTTCTCTAGATTCTACGTCCTCCGTACGGAAGAGACGCTTCACATTTTCAAATTTGCAACAGCCCTTCGTGAATCCCGTTACCAGCAGCCGCCGTCAAAGTGTCTTTTATGATTTGAATGCACCTGAGCTCAAGATCATCAGCGAATAAGGCACAGCAATCATATTCTCAGCATATCTCGACACTCCAAGATACGGAAAATCGGAACCGGAGAACTTTGACTCTTGAGGATGATCTCGAACGAGCAACGGGTATGTTCAAGGACCGCGAAACTAGCGAAACTACCACAAGATGGCCCAAAATCTATTATTGGCGCGTAAGGAGGACCAGGTCATCTATTCAGCTTTCGAACAGCATCATGTGAAGTCGGGGCCGAAAATCAAGGCTGTGAGTATGAATGTATGATTGAAGGAATGATGCATGCTATCGCTACCGAGAGAATAATTAGGCTCGTTAACTAAATAAAAGGCAGATTTCTTGGACGTACTGAAACAACGCCAGTGGTCTAGATCATTGGCAGTTTCTTCCCTAGAAGTGCTTCGAAGACACGATGCATATCTGCATATCCTGCGACTAGGACGAAAACGTTCATGCATTCTAGCCTACGTTCCTAGTATCATCTAGAGCGTCAATAACAGTCGAAGGAGCGGTAGTTCAATGTCGAGAGACTAGCCATCCATCGACGACCAAAATTCGAAAAAAAAAAATAGACTTCGAATTCGAAGCACAAAAGAATATGCCACACATGTCATTTTAGAAGATCATAGCCAAGAAGTATGCTCGTCCTTCAGGAAGAGAAAGGCGTGCATGATGGTTGAAAAGCTTTAAAGCTTCAAATTCAAACCCAATAGAAACTCACCGGAAACTCAAAAGAAAAGAGTTCAACGGTGGTAGGATGCCGGCCGCTAATAGCCTCTAGGCAAGCGAAATGCCGTCGGCGTCCTCTCACCACTAACGCTAAGCGCGCGCGACCAACGGTCAACGTCGTTCTTGGCGGTCTACATGGCTTGTGCCTCTGGGAAAATTCGACTACAGTCATGGCAACCTGAAGGCACGCTTCATAAGATATATGCGATAATAATTCCGAGGTATAAAGGGCAAACTCAAGAGCTATCCGAGCCCTCTATTCCTGTTTCTCTTCTCCAGACTGCCTGTGGCTTCGGACTGGTTCCATTCTTTCCAAGTTCTTTCACTTTCGCTCAGCTCATTCTTTCGTTCAAACCAACTGTTGGAACATGATTTGCGTCTCTCTACTCGTTGCTGCTACATTCTTTGGTGCCGCGTTTTCTGGTACGTGGTTTTCCGATGTCGTTCCAAACTGCCGTCCTTTGAAACTTTTCTACTTTAGCTCCGATCGACAAGCGTGCAAACCCTTGCTTTGTCACTGGAAGTGTTGCTTTACCTGCTGAAGTGTCGGATGGACTCCCTGCGTTGGAGAGTGCTGTAACATGCAACACAGCGGTACGAAAAACTCGTGTGAAATCGTTCCTCTATCACATTCCGACGTTCTTTCTAGGTTCAAGTTGCACCCGGTGTACCTGATGTCACATCTGGTGGCATTGCTTATAGCACTATTGATTTCCAGAAGTCCTCGTCTTCCCCACTCGGTTTCGCCCTGTTCGTTCCCTTAATATTCACCCAATTCGTTGAACAAAATAAAATGCTCATTTGGCATCTTCTCTTAGTAAAACATTCACGACACCCACCGATCCGGCCGATGCAGACCTTGACCTTCTTCAGAATCAGTTAAACGATTACCTCGCCCTTGAGGCCGGCGTAAGGGTAAGTATTCTCATCCTCATTGTAATATACCCATTTTGAAAACTCACCCCCTTTCATAGTCGCAGCCCAACTCTAGCGCCCTGCTTGCAAAACTGAAAGGACCCAAATTTTTCCTTCAATTCCAAATTGCTCGTGTGCAAACTGCGAAAGGCGTCACCTTGAGTGCTGCTGATACTGTTGAACACCAGCTGGGAAAGGTCACAAAGGTCAGGACGTCGCCTTCCTTTTTGCATGATAGTCTCTCATATGTTTATGTTTACACTAGAATGCGGTTGGAGCATCATCAGCTGAATTGGCACAAGTAACGGCGTTGTCTACCCAAACATGAGCATGTAGTGCCTTTTTTTTTTCTTACACTGGCGAGAAGCTCTAGTTGGTCTTGTTCATGTATGGGTCCATTTATTCTTTAGAGCGAGGAAGAGCTTCGAACATGTGAGAGAGGTACGAGCATCGAGCATTGCAACTCCGAAAACCAATTCAATTCTAGACTTCTGCCGCGAAACCGGCTTTTTGTACATTCGTCAGTCATGCATGGCTGACACGAAGCAGATACCACTTGTTGTCTGCTTCGCAAGTACGAATCAACTGTGTAAACGCTGATGATTTTCCTGATCCTCTTCCGTTTCTCTTCCGTTCACATCATAAGAACGATCCCTAACCTTGTGTTTTGTTTCAAAGGCGAGTTTTCAAAGTCCAGAAAGCTGTCTTGTTTGAGCTCCTCCACTCGACCTAGTTCTGGAGAGCTGTGGAACTTCGAAACTTTGCTGGCCCCCTCACCTTCACTATGCATACTCGTCTGTCGCTTTGCAATTCTCAAGGAGATCGAACCAGCAACATCGTCAGATTCATCGCACATTTCCCTCTACTTACAGCCTGGAAGATTGTCGGTCGTTACGAAGGCTCTGGCAAGTTCATCAAGAGAGGATGACGGATATCTACACGTCTCTGCATAGTATCTTTACGACTGTTTCAAGGGGAAACGACGCTCAAGATACTCCAATTAAAAACCCAAGAAAAACCCCCTTTAAGTTATTTTTGTTCGGAAAGGTTGACAAGGGGGTGTGTCCAGCTCTACCCGCTCAAATTCAGCAAGCTTACAGCGTTTCAGCATAATCACTCCTCACTGTCAGCGCCAGTGCGCATATTTTTCGAGGCGATTGATTTAGTGCTGAGATGTGGCTGTCATAGTACTGGCCAATCTTGATCTTGCTGAGCTTCGTACACTATAATAGACCTCTTAACGTTGGGTATTTTGCTGACCTGAATGGTTAAACTCCATCCTCTCGACGTTGAATCTACAACAAATGGTGAGATTGACCATTTCTCTCCCGAAGTACTACACAACAGTCCTTGAAGAAGAATGGAAGAAGTTGGATGAGGAGATACTTTCACGTCCACACTCAACTGAAGGAAATAGTAGTACAAGCCGACCAATGCTGCTTTCATAAAGACATGGCTTAGAGACGACATCAATTGTCGGATAGTGGTTGTGGAATGCGTTGAAGACGCGAGACGCATCCTTGCAGGTCCTTGCACAACCCTTGCACGCGAACAAAAAAATGTTTATAGGCTGAAAAGATACACATAAAATCCCTCGTCCACCCAAGAAAAACCTCCTGCCTTCGGAGGTTACTACCCTCATCACACCTTGGCGCTCGCCACGAGTTCCCTCCGTGTCCCCTGAGATCTGGTAGTTATGTCTTTTAGGGGAACCTTCGTAGCACGATCAACAAGATCGAGATTGGTTAATGACTTGAGGCCCTGTCTACTAATTTCCTGTAACTGCATATTTTCCTTTTCGATCGCGCAAGTAGACCCAAGACGCCTGCGCGTGTTCGGGCTTTTCGGAATCTTCGGGCGAGATGAAGGAGGTTCAGGGGCTGCTCCAGATTTCTTCCTTTCAGACCCCTTAGGAACAGAATCTCCAGGTCCTGGAAGAGCAGAGACAGGTTTTTCCGCTGTTTTGTTTTTCAAGTTCGGATTGGCAGCGAATATGGCGGGAACTATAACGGCACCGGGCTTGCTAGGAATCCAAGGGAATGAGATTCGACGATCATGGGAAAGTACATGACCTGGTATGACAGGACGAGCATGAAAAGGCTTTGCCTGGGGGTGAGGTCCGATGATGGAGTCAGCGATTTGCCACCATAGCGCCGTTCGGGGACACAAGGGCGCGGCGAAATGGTTTGGAACTGGTCTTGCCTGCTTCCATCCAGTTAGACCTGACAAAATTAGACGGGAACTCCGACGTAGCGTGTTTGAAATTGAAGAGCGTTGGTTAAGAATGGGCTTGACTGTGGCGATATTGTTTAACGGAGCGTTGAGGTATTTTCTCAATTCTTGAAGTCTAGAAACTCGTTTCGGTTGGCGATTAGGCGGCACGCATAAATTTTCGGTATCTGCTTGACTGGTTGTGATATTGGCCCCGGTAAACTGAGATGAATACTATGGACTTGGAATTACTTTTAGATCAATTAGCTCGCTGAAGAACTTACCTCTTGTTCATTTACCACTAGAAGTACTTTCTTTCTACGACAGCAAGAACGACCTCCGCGCGTGATACGAGAAACGAGGAAAATGACAACGGCGAGTAGGGAAAATAGGGACGCGAAACATAGGATCTTGATACCAGCGATGGAGTTACTTGAAGCGCTCGAGAGGTCTCTTGTATCGAAGGAATGGGTGAAGATAGGTTGTGTTGCAGTAAGCAGAAACATTGTTAGATCGGATTAGAAATGTCACGGAAAGTTGAAGCAGAAGGCTGAGATGAGTCGTGAAGCAAAGTCACACGCGTATGTAGGTCTCCTATCTATGTAACTGTTGCGTCCGCCCTCGGAAAAACTAATAATTTATACGTTCTCCATGTCACCGACTACGAAATGCAAGGTATCAGACCTCTCCATCGAAGCTTCTGATTCAATCATAAAGGCGCTTGACGATTTCACGGAACGATTGGATGCCCAAGACGCAGAGAGCCTCGAAGTCATGCAAATGATAGCTAATCTCACCACCAAAATAGCTAAAACTAAGGTGTGTTTCTTGTTGCATATCTTCTTTCTTGTTTATCATCTTCTTAGTCCTCAATAGCACACCGCTCTCTCAAATGCTACCAGTGACCTCACTCTATCGAACCTCAATATCCATCCCCGATGGCTCGAACTCAAGCCAGATGGGGAGAAGCGTGCTCGTGAACGAGGTTCTATGGAAGTGGAAGGCAACTTCCTAACGTTGCAGAACACGAAAAACCTATCAAGCTTGTAATGCAGCATGTATCTCGCTCGGTGAGCAGTAAACAGCTCTATCTTTACCTATCTTCATCGTGACACTTTTTTCCACTCAGACCGAAGTCGGTTGTAGGATCCTTACGGATATACTCCTGCTTCGTCTGACATCCGTCCTCAGTAGTGACGATGAACTCCTTGTCATCATTCCAGAGTTCATTGTTCGCCAGAGCAAGCTCGATGAGAAGCAGTCGTTTGGTGGTGTCGTAGACTACCTTCTCGCAAAATATCCGACTGGCAAAGGTGTGGAATCTGGTCGTACTCTTCACGTCTTTCAATCAATAATTTATCTGACAGCACAAAGACTCCTGCATATGCCACAAGGATCATTGCATGAGCCTCAGTTCAGGAAACTCGGATCTTTCAATATATTTGAAACTAAGACGTTAGTCGCGCTCAATTCCGGCATTCCGCAGTGTGTTCTATCCCTGGCGTCTTGGTGCAACCAGTCGGAGTAAGCCGTCCTCGTATAGTAGTAAGGATTTCACCCCTTTGACATTTTGTGAATGATAGTACTGCCAAGATGATGCGAGGTGCCGCTACGGACGGAGAACATTGGGTATTTTTTGCCTATCGGTATGGTGAGAACGGGAGCCACTACGCATGCAGTGATTTCTATACCATTGATGAGGACTCGAGCAAGTTGGATTTTATTCTAGGACTTCTCATTGACTGGGTGAGTCTCCAAGTTTCATGTCCTTCCCTCGGAAGTCTGATTGTTGTGAGATAGGTCGAGAATTCGGAAAGTTATGATCCATTCGAATACTTTGTTGAAGTTTGACATCAAATGGCAATTTATACCGTGTCCATCCCCTACTCCGCATCTTCAAGCTTCAACACTTGTAGCAAGCATAGTACAAAGTCTTGAACATAATAGCGTCATTGTTAATATTGCCAGTACATTGTACATTCGCGCACTACATAGTACAGGTATAACTTATACTATACATTATACGAAACAAAGAACATAATTGACGTGGTCTTTTTACGACCTATGCATCCTTCACCAACTTCGCGTTGTCCGTCAAAATCTTATTCAACCCCTCCCGCTTCAAGCAATTCTCGAATTTAAAGCTCTTCGCCATCTCGTCAAGCTCCTTCTCATCCATACCAACGAAATGCGACGCCCACTCCTTAACCATGAACTCGCTTATCACTATATTCCTCGCCAGCCTGGTGATCCGAGCATCCACCTTCCACACAGGTGCCGGGTACAGATCTTGGAACTCCCGTGGTATCTCCTTGAGTACGTGATCGATGAGTGGTTGATAGACGTCTCGCACAGAAGAATCATCCGCGCCCCAGGCGTCTATCGCAAGTCGATGCTTTTTGGCGAGGAACGACGCGAGCTTTGTCATGTATGGTGTCGATTGAGAAACATAGACCATGCCCTGAAACCCAATATCCTTGTATAGCCTGAAAGCAAGAAAGTTACTTTAATTTTCGGACGTCAAGAGTATGGATAGAATTCTTACCAGATCGACCAGCTCAGACGATCCTAAGAGCATATAGATGCACGAGTGAGTCCATAAGCGTCGAACGCAACAGCAAGAACAAAAACAACTCGCCTTGTTGTAAATATTCAACTGATCCTTCAAGACGCGATAACGAACTTCATTGATTTTATCCGTCGCTTCTCCATCATATTGTGACCTCGCATAGACCGGGCCCCATTCACCATTCCAAACACACAATCCTCTCTCATCCATCCATTCCCTCTTCTTCTCATAGCTTCGCCTCAACCTCCGCTGCTGAATCTCAGTCGCGAGATATTCCTCAGGAGCAGCAGGGAAGCCGAACAGTGAATAGTCATGGATACTATACGCCGTGTTCTCCCACTTCTTATGAACGTCGCCAAAGTGAGAAAAGTCAGAGGCAAACGTGTTTCCGTCAAAAAAGATTGCATGGTCTGGGTCGACAGCACGAATGGCTTGATAAACCCTGTCGTAGAAAGCGACTACACGCGTTTGATAAGGATCAGTTGGTCTGCAGATTCAAAAGAGAATTTGGGTGAGCAACGACATCAAAACGAAGGTGTTGAAGATTTATATGCTGACTCGTTCAAAGGATTGTAACCCGCGATCCATTTATTCCCTTTGTAGTGGGCAGCAAGCTGCTCCCAAAGCCAGACTATCCTATCTTGGAAGTCCTTATGATTCCAGACTTTTAAAAATCAAGGGTCGGTAGGGATATGTAAAAAACGACGGGCAGAGCTTACAGTTGGCGATATGACCTCCATGATCGCTGTGCCAGTCAGTATTCTGCCCGCCAGGCGCAGTGTGCAGATCCAATATCGTGTATATGTTGTGCTGAGCGCATAGATCGATAACACGGTCAAGGTGCTTGAATCCAGCTTCCTTCAAAACTCGCGGATTCAAGTCATCTGAAAGGGGAATACTATCGTCAGAACATAGTTTCACCGACGTGGAGTTGACGTCGCATCTTCAAAGTGTCTGTAATTAAACGGAAGTCGGATACAATTCAGTCCGAGGCTGCTGAAGAACTTGGCGTCCACGTCTTCAAAAAAGTATTCGAGAAACTATTTTGTCCGGAGTCAATACAATCCTTAGCTACAAACCATACACGCACCTTGTCAAAAAAGAATTCAGACTTTTCTTGCCCAATCGTTTCCGCGAGAGCTTCACGGATCTGAAACTCACATCCAGGATATCCTGGATTAACGCACGAAAGATGAGCCCACAAGCATTCAACATTCTCAACATTGTCACCATACCAGAGATGAAATTTTCCATGCTGACAGTAGGTGTGAATTAGTCGAACAAAGACCAAGGGAAATGCATACGCACTTCATCCAGCCACCGAGTCCCGCCCCACGCAGAATAAGCTCATCGCCGTCCTCATTAACGATCTTTGTACCGGAAACCTTCAAAAGAGACATCGTAATGGAATCGTGCAACGCGCGACGCAAGGACAACCCAATAAGACTGCTACGATGCCTTTTATGTCCCCCCATCGCTGGTGATCTCCAGCTTTCATCGGTCCGGAAGCGCAGAAAAAGTCATGGGAAGCTGAACAATTCACCGAATTTCGTCCGCGTATAATCCTAATTCATTGTTTCAGGGGAGGTGGAGTACACCTGAGGAAATTTTCCTCAAATATAGTTGAAGAAGGTGTTGGTGGGCCCCTAGTGGTTTCTGATTCGGTCGTCGGTACCAATATCGACTCGATACTTCATCGAACAAGTCCTTATTAATCGAATTGTCGGCATCTCTGCAAGTGAAAACAGTTTGATGGTAAGAAAAGGACATATAGTAACTGCAAATAGCCTGTATACGCACCGTCGCTCATTATAAAATGGCTCCAAATGTTCGCGCCTCGGGCGATGACTGGCATAGTCCCCACCCGTCTAGCGGTTCACTCAAGCTTTTGAGCATCTACCCAGGAGCACGTCGTAGACCCCAAGTAGAATACTTGAATAGTTTGAGGGCAAAATGGAAAAGAGTGACTTCGACACGCGCAACTGGTGTACGCGAAGCCGGAAATCGGGCCGGATGTTTTTACCATGTAAAAATATGGTGGTAAGTACAGCAGGGTAATCTGTATATCCAGAGGTAAAACATCGAAGTAGGAGAGAGTAGGAGTCATTCTATGGAATGAAATTCTTCTTCGGTGCCCCGCTGTGACTTCGTGAGAGAAAAGAAGCGCGCGCATATATAGGCGCCCAGGTCTACCTGCGCCCTAAAACACCCCTGTCTCAACAACCTTAGTCTTTCGTAGACATAGACGAATATCATCATTACATTGTAAACACTGTCCTACACATGGATGCATCCTCTGTACATTCGAACATTTCGTCTGTATCTGATTGCTATCCATGCTGGCGCTGAGATACATTTGTACATAAACCAATTCACCACTTTTGCCCGCTACAAGGCAAGCTTCATATTTCACGAAAGCGATGCTCTTCTTTACATAGGCAGTACGCTTCAGTCAACCCACACGGCATTGGCACAACAACCACCGTCGGCAAGGGTGACGCGAGCAACAGCAGACGCGTTGTATCCCTCAGATGTCGAGTTCGATAGCTTTACTTCATCAGCAATAAAACCCGAGATGGGACACTCAATATCTTACCTGCCAAATTTCGACAAATCCAATACTTGTATCTGCCAATGCAACATATTTGTCGCTGAAAAAAGCAGGCAAAACAGAATTTGCAACGCCGCCTGAAGTGGAGGTCTCAACTTGCACGAGCTGTTCTGTAATTGCGCCGCTCGCGTCTAACGCGAAAACATTTATATAGCCAGCGTCGGATGCTTGACGGGCGCGAGTAGTCGCCCACAAGTACGATCCAGATGAAGAGATCTGGGCCTCGTCTGACCAATAAGACGAGTTATCTTTGCCTACAGAGCACCGGAATCAATGTTTGGAGCAAAAAAATGTAGGTCACCTCAAGCATACCAGATGGAATCAAACTCCATGCTCCAGCGTAGCTGGGCTCATGAGTATTGACATCGATACTATATTCTGCCACCCCATTGGTACCCTCAAGAACGACGAATAAACGCTCGCCATTTGGGTGTACAACCAAATGCCGGGGGTCAGAGCCGTCGGCTGGGCCTGAGATATTGGAAATCGTGGTGATAGTCCCGTCGTCGTTGACTGAGTGTGTCCATACAGTATTGCCAGAGTCATCTAGGTGCCATATTTGTACCAAGCTTCATCATAAGCTGTCTTACTTACCAGCAGCATATAGATATTTCTCATCAGGGTGAAGTGCAACTCCTGTTCAGGGATTAGATCACACATTGAACGCATCGAATATAAACTGAGGCTAACCATGGACGCCTGTGGAAGTGCTCGGGTACGTATAGTTTTGCAGAACGGCGGAAAGTGCGCCATTGTCGGGGGATATGCTGATAGCATTCAGACAGTCTCCGAAAGGGTTGGCGTACGCGTATTGACTTCCGGCAGTGATAAAAATTGCGCGATTTGAAGAACCTTGGTAAAGTAAGCCTATTGTAAGACTCTGGTACGTACGGAAATTGTAAGCGAAACATACAGTTTCCAGTGAATGGGACTAACGCATCCTGTACAAGATCCGTAGTATTCTTTATCTCAAAGGATGCCCATGAATTGTTTGCAGCTGCGTAAATATGTGTACGGTCGTGCTATAATTCTTTGACGTCAGCATGAATGCGAAAAGTAACAGATAGTAAGTCCCAACGAACACTTAGAGTAATCCATGGATGCTCCTGTTCGGTAGTTATGTTGTTGACCATCGTTAGCGTTAGTGCTTCATCATCGAACTCAACAGCGTAGATGTTTCCATACGTGAAGCCGCCGACGAAGAGGTGATGCTTAGTTGCGGCGACCAACGAAGCACTAGCAAGGTAAACGAACGACAAAGATATATGCATAGAGGAGACAAGGCGGGAGAAAGATGCGTCCTAGTACTGTATGAGGATTATCTAAATATGATCAACCTTGTGGCTGCGTACCTGCTGCGTACTGTGGATGAGGAAATTTCGATGCAGCAGTTGCCATTCAATTACGACAGAGCGGTTGAGCGGAAGGGTTTCACCCTACGACAGCCTACGATGCAAGGCATTCACAGGCGTGATGTCGCTTCAATCTGAGTCCGACACCTCGTATATCACTTGTGTGGAGACATCACACCCGAACCCTTTGCAAGCGGGTAGAGAAATATTATTGAATTGTAGTGTAGTGCGCGTCGAAATCTAAAGCGTGTTCAACGAAGAGAAAAGACTTGTGTGAGATGATATGGCACTCACTGGCCGCATTCGTTATGATGACCATACCCGTCAGCGTCAAGGTCAACCGTAGCAAAGAGCCATTAATCAGCAGAAAATGAGGTTACCGGAAGATTCTTCAAATCTGTCGACTCAGTACGGATGGAGAACAAGAGGCGCCCGGTCTGGAATCGAATCTCCAAGTACTTTCGCAGCACGTGTCGGCGCTAAACGCGTCGTATGTGTGGCGCAGAGCGCCTCGCAGATCGTAGCTGCTTCAAGTTCAGTTCAATTGTGCGGCACGGGACTCACCAATCTGTTACTACGGTCACAGTATAGGAGTAAGATAGATCCAAAGATAAATCAAAAGTATGTATCATCCCGTTACTTCCGTAATTGAACTGTAATTCATTGAATTTCGTTCACTTCTTAGAGTTTCTCAGGCTTTTTGCGTCAAACAGTTCAAGTTACTACATATCTCCGGAGCCTGAAAGACCATTGTCACGGTTGACACGCAGGCTTGAGAGCAACGAACAACAAACAATCGCTGCGAAACCGAAAATGAAAACGAAACGAAACGATAAACAAACCTTTCAATATAAAGCCTTTATCAAGCCTTTATACTCTCGAAAACAAGGAAAGCAATATGCTACATAGTACTTACAAGTAACGACTCGGCTGAACCACTACAATCAACACGCGGCATTCAAGCATTACCGACCAACTCAACAAAGATAGCACAAAGACCCTCCTGGCAAAGGCCCCAACTCGCAACGCGCTCCTCCATCCCTGATCACAAAGAAGTCACAAAAGTACCTATTTCCCGGGGAATCCCATTGATCTTTGACCCTCTCCTCAAGGCCTCAAGGTCTACGTAAAACAGGGTTCGAGGACCCCAATGGCCCTTTGTGTGTTAGTGATAAAGGTAAAATCGTAAAGGTCGAACCGAACAATCCGCTCGTTGCTTTCGGAACACATGCGCATGGATACCTTTCATTATGCGTGGACAAGCACAAGCCTTGGACCCGCTTCAACCGAGTGGGTGAATGAAGTCCATGAATGAAAACATATCCCATATGAATGACAATCACATTCCACCCGAGGTGAGGGTATATAAACCCCTCGACGCATTTCCAAAGTTTCTCATTCTCATTCCAACTCGCCTCTGGTTCTTATACTTGTATTGACACATTCTTCTCATTACTTCGCTTTTGGTGCTACAACACCAACACCACACTCTCAACACGCACCACAGCATATAAAGGTTTTACGAGCCGGATGCCTAAAGACCAATCGTAAGTTCATCTCCTTCAACATCAACGACGCGCTCACTCACGATTTCATTCAAACGACGCAACAGATCTTCATATTACTCTCACTCCCAACCACAGCCGCATTTGCAACCTCACTTCCTAACACCCTACACTCGATCAGTCACTGAGCCTCAGCACCATCACCCTCACCCCCAACAGTTGTCTGAAGTCGGACTCGTCCACTACTCGCAACTCACGACTGTACTCAGTAACCTATGCCACCCCCACTGGTAGTGGTATCTGCAACACTGGACCTCAGGAAGAGTCCTCCGACCTGAACGTGCAGAGGGAGTTAGCCTTCCTCGAATCCTTGTGTTCCGCTTCTGAATACTACCCAACCTCCGCGGAGGTTGAGTGGATGGCTTCGACGCAGGAGGATGGGGTTAACGCAGTGGCAAGGGCCTGGCCCATCGACGCAAGCAAATTATGATACCCTGAACGCGGGTATTGCACGTCAACACTGCAATGAGGAACACGAGAGGCAGTTGTACCATGTACATGCCAATGCCCTTGAACCACTTCGACGTAGGATATTCATCAACATCCTTGTCAAAGGGGAAAGGAAAGCAAGTCGCCTTCGGTGACATTGACCAAATCCCCTATCCAACCCCAGAGAACACCCTATGTTCCGGCACCTCGGGCAATGTGAGCCCAGTCTCCCCGAGCATACATTTCCAATGTTGTATATCTTCCCCGTTTAACCCGAACGACATTTGCGGTTTCCCGATAACCTCAAAAAAAGAAGCAGCCAATCACATCGGAAACTACCACCTCGGGATAGGAGGCCATAGCGGATCGCTCCTCTGTAGATGGAATAATGCCGCCTCCAACCAGGAAGAACGGGAAAGGGCACAGGGGTCTGTAATGCTGAGTTGAAGACCAAAGGGTCTTTTACAAAGCATCATCATACCCACTTCCTTTCGAGGCAGTACTCGCGAGGGGAGATTCACTGAAACGGCATATAAATGCTCAGCATTTATGTCGGTTCTGTGGGGTGATAGCGAAGGGGTAGATCGTTGGATGAGCATATAAAGGCTCATCATCCGGAAAAGGTGGGGGAGGATGGCGAGGACTCGGAGGGTGTTTCGAGGAAGAAGAGGAAGTATAGGAAGATGGAAGGAGAAGGCTAGGGAGGTTGAGGCTGATGTGAGGGATGCTGATGTGAGGGATGCTAATGCTCAGGGAGCGGGATCATCACAGAGCGTTCCTTTGATTGCGGATGGGGGTGCGCGGGGGTGTGGGATTGAATGAGGTTAGTACATAGTACTCGTCAGGCAATGCTGGGGGCAGGCGGCATGGTGGGAGCGTGAGATCGTAGGGGTCTTGATCGTAATGGACTTTCAGGTTGATAACCCTGAGATTTGGGACTTTATAAACTGCAACAGGTTACAGTGTCCGCACTGTGAGGCGGTACTTGCGAGGGAAAGGGAGGGGATTCGTTGAAGCGGCATATCAACACTCAACATATATGGTCGGTATTAGGAGGTGGTAGATAGCAAAGGATGCCTCAACATCCGGAAAAGGTGGGGAGGATGGCGAGGAGGACTTCAAATGCCTCCGTAGATTCCGCGTCGCAGGCGGAAACTCGGCATAGCTACTCAAGCTGAAGATCTGTACATAGTTTAAAATAGCATTAGGTTGAAAGAACACCTATGTGTCGAGTGAAGAATGGAAAGTAAGAAGTAAGAACGCGAGTCTTCATAGATTCAGAAACGATACACACCCTATCGTGACTGCCCACCCAATTCACATCTCTATACCTCCACGCGACCCTACCCGTATAAATGCGTTTTGTAAAGAGCGTGCTTGAGAAATTAAGGATGGAATGAGAAGGAGAGTGGTAGACGGATCCTTAGTCGTGCATCTCAACAAAAGGATAAAGAAGAGAAGAAATAAGATAGACTCAAAAGTGGCTGACATGATCAACTTTGAACTGCCACGTTTTTACAAACACAAAGGACTCTTTGACAGAAAGGAGAAGTTCAAGTAATATACAATACAGATACAATACCACTAAAGAAACCGAAAACACTCAAAATGCGGCTTCAACAATCCACGCTCATAACATCCCGGTAAATTCTCCTTAAGCATTTGCAGTTTTTCGGCAATGCTAACATACACAAGTGTGCCTTGACAAGGGAAACCAGGCTCCCTCTTCCCCTCGAGAGTAATTACCACCGAATCATCATCTGCGAGAGAGAAACCTACAATGTCCGCAGTCTGAGATGACGAGACTTGGAAATCTTCTGGCGAGAAATATTCTTCGTGAGTCCATGTGATTTCGCGTAGAGAGGAAAAGTAGGGTTTTTGGAGGACGATGTCGAACGATGACCAGTCGGTAGGTGTTTCAAGAATGGACTCGAGGGCGGGTATATCGAGAGATTCGAGGGTTGGGGTCGGAGTTGTATAGTTGTGAGAAGAAGAAATGCGGTCGAGGAAAGAAATCACTTGAAACCTCCCTCGTATGTCTAGGACGAGGTGGCGCAGGCAGGGGTTACAGGAGAAATTGATGTGCGCAGTGAGGTTATTGTCTTCGAGAGAGAACTTGTATGAGCCAGCGTATGTTATGTTGATAATGAGGTTAAACCTCACCGAAAGATTCAATATCTCGCACATCCATGGTGAACGCTTTAAACGTGACACTTTCCAAAGATCTGGCTTCGCGTAGCAGACTACCGATTGCGGGGAAGAGCAAGGAAGACTCATGGTCGTCGATAACACCAAGAGTGCACGTAAAACGACGCAGCGTTGGCCCGTATGGTACAAGCTGGTCAAAGAGTTCACGATCCATTTCATTTATGGAAATCGTACACAAATTCTTCGGGGGAGGGCCTCGACATATGTGGCTGCCATCGTGGTTCCCTACCGCTTCCGAATGATCCCTAATATCAGACAAAACCAGCTCTTGAAGCATCGGGAATGAATCAACGATCTTCCCAATATCTCCGGCGTTACCAGTATGTATGTCGAGCTTCGTAACGCCACGAAACCCGTCACATAAATTTCTTTCCGTTGCTCTTTCGAATTCCAATGGCCAGGGCATCCCCGCAATCCGTAACTCCTTCACCGTTTCTCCCATTAAGCTCTTCAATGTTCTATCCCGAGCTACCCATTCTAAAACCCCTCCTACTATACCAGGATCAAGCAATTCAAGTTTATGCACGCGTGCCAGAGAGATTGTACAGAGCGGGCTCTTACATATACGTAGGAAGGTGAAGGCGGATAACAAGCCATCTAGACGGAGATATGAGAAAAGCTGGGAGCGGGTTGCAGTAAGGAAGGAATGGGAGACGAGGCTGCACTTGAAAAGGGTTTTCTTGTCATGAACGAAGGATATAATGTAGTCAATTAGTTCGTTTGGGAGGGTCATCGATATAAGAGGATACGCATATAACCTTGACGCGACGCGCTCAGTGACTGAGCACGGAGTTTGCCGAGCATATGACTCGGCCTCAGTTTGGATGTTAAGTCCACATCGATTTCTGACTCTTGCCCTAAGACCATCCCATTCCTACTTTTCTTTTGCGAGAATGTCGACTGCAAATACACAACAGCCACCATCTGATGGAATCGTTCCCAACTCCAAGAGCGCAGGTTTGAACATAGTCTCCGTTCCCCACTCTCTTCACTTACATTCTCATATCAAGCCAAGAAGGAGGCCAAAAGGTTGGAAAAAGAAGCCAAGCTAGCGGCCAAGGCGGTCAAGAATGCTGCCGCGTCAGCTGTAGGAGCAGGAGGCGAGAAGAAAACTAAAGCTGAGAAGGAGAAAAAGGAAGAGGAGGCACCATTCGTAAATACAACACCCAAAGGTGAAAAGAAAGGTGCGCGTAATTCAAGATAACTATCGGTAAAGGTACATGTTATACCAGATCTTTCGCAACCGATGGCCAGCGGCTACAATCCAATCGCCGTTGAATCCGCCTGGTACGACTGGTGGAATGCACAAGGCTTCTTCGCACCCCAATTGACTCCAGACGGAAAGCCTAAGCCCGAGGGTCTCTTCGTTATTCCTGCACCTCCCCCTAATGTAACCGGAAGTCTACACATCGGACACGCTTTAACAACCGCGATTCAAGACGGACTGATCAGATGGAATCGTATGCTTGGGAAGACCACACTCTTCGCTCCTGGGTTCGACCATGCCGGTATATCGACTCAATCTGTTGTTGAGAAACGGTTGTACAAATCATCAGGCAAGACAAGACACGATCTCGGTCGCGAGCGGTTCATAGAAACCGTCATGGATTGGAAGAACGAGTAAGCACTATTGAATATTTCATGCATGCTGGTTTAACTTTCTTTAGATACCAGGAACGCATCACTAACCAGCTACATCGGCTTGGAGGTAGTTATGATTGGGACCGCGTTGCATTTACTATGAACCCAGTGCGTGTATTCATCTCTACTTCTCGCTCAAGCATTCTCATCTATCAACAGACGTTGTCCAAAGCTGTGATAGAAACATTTTGTAGACTACACGAGGATGGTGTTTTATACCGCGCTAACCGACTTGTGAACTGGTGTGTACGCCTCAACACCACGCTTTCCAACCTCGAAGTCGACCAGAAGCAGCTGACTGGTCGTACATTATTGAACGTCCCCGGTTACGACGCAAAAGAGAAGTTTGAATTTGGTGTGATTACGAGCTTTGCATACCCTCTAGAAGGATCTGGTGTGTTATACTACCTTGTGTTTACTGCTAGTTTTGACTCGAATTTCTGACGAAAAGATTATTGTTGCCACTACGCGTCCTGAGACTATGCTTGGTGATTCAGCTATCGCTGTACATCCCGACGATGCTCGATACAAGGTATCTCGTTTCCTCTTCCCCTTATAACTTGCTGAACGACTGTTTCAGCACCTCCATGGAAAATTTGCTTTGCACCCCTTTATTGACAGACGCCTGCCTATTATCGCTGACGCCATGGTAGATATGGAGTTCGGAACTGGTGCTGTCAAAATCACCCCTGCACATGACCCCAACGACTATGAGGTTGGCGTGAGGCACAAGCTAGAGTTCATCAACATCCTGAATGACGACGGAACGTTCAACTCAAATGCAGGAGAGATATTCAAAGGAATGAAGAGGTTTCACGCACGTGTGGCTGTCGTGAAGGCGCTGCAAGATAAAGGCTTGTTCATTGAGACGAAAGATAATCCAATGCAAATCCCCCTTTGCAGGTAAGTGAGTGAGTTGGACATAGTTTTTCGGTTCCTAACGAATTCTTTATCAGTAAATCTGGCGATATTATTGAACCAATGCTCAAGCCTCAGTGGTGGGTAAACTGTAAACCGTTGGCTGAGGAGGCAATCAAGGCATGTTGTCTGTATCCTTATCTATCAATTACTTCTGACGGTTCGTTATACAGCGTACCAGAGCTGGCGAGCTGATAGTCAACCCTAAACAATCCGAGAATGAATGGTATCGGTGGTTGGAAGGTATACAAGACTGGTGTATCTCGCGACAACTGTGGTGGGGTCATCGATGTCCAGCTTACCTCGTGAAAATTGAAGGGCAGGAACAAGACGTGGGTTGTCTGGGCTCCTGCCTGCAACACGGTCCACTCATCTCCTGATTTTAGGCCAATGATGGTAAGAACTGGGTTGTTGGAAGGACACTTGAAGAGGCCACGGAACGAGCTAAAGCTCTCGCTGGCGAAGCCAAGTTCACTCTCGAACAAGATGAAGACGTACTGGATACATGGTTTTCTTCTGGTCTTTGGCCATTTTCCATCATGGGCTGGCCTGAAAAAGTGAGCTTTACTCTGCTTTTTTGCTAATCATCCTTTTAAATATCTTCTGATCACACCACCTTTATCTAGACGCTCGATTTTCAGAACTTTTTCCCTGCGTCGTTGCTTGAGACCGGATGGGATATTATTTTCTTTTGGGTTGCGCGTATGGTCTTGCTGGGTGTTAAGCTCACTGGTCAAATGCCTTTCAAGGAGGTTTATTGCCATGCTATGATTCGTGATGCCCACGGGAGGAAAATGAGCAAGTCTCTTGGTAATGTGATTGATCCTATCGACGTTATACAGGGTGTGTCGCTCGAAGCGCTGCACGAGAAGCTATATGAAGGGAATCTTGACGAGAAGGAGATTACGAAGGCAAAGGCAGGACAGAAGAAGGATTTCCCGAAGGGAATTCCTCAATGTGGTACTGATGCGCTGAGGTTCGCTCTGTGTGCGTATTCAGGTGGAGGTAAGTTTCGTTTTCTCTCAAGACTTGTTACGCCGTGGCGACGCAGCGAATTTGAGTGATTCTTACGAGCTGATAGGTCGTGATATCAATCTTGAAATTCTACGTGTGGAGGGTTACCGCAAGTTCTGCAACAAGATCTTTAATGCCACGAAGTTCGCTATGCTCAAGCTGGAGGAATCTTTCGTTCCAGAGGCATTTGCCAAGGTACGCTTCGCAGATACCTACCCATGCAACGAAGCTTACAATAGTATCATGCATTAATTCTTGTTGTAGCCCACAGGCAAAGAAAGTTTGGTAGAGCAATGGATTTTCCATAAACTTAACATCGCCGCCGCCGAAGTGAACACGCAGCTATCAGAACGAAATTTCATGATGGCTACTAATGCGGCGTACAACTTCTGGTTATACGAGCTCTGTGATGTCTACATTGTATGAGGACCATCTCATCTGTATTGCTTTTCTGATTGTTCACACACTCTCTAGGAAGCCATGAAACCCATGACTGATGAGACTGCTTCACCTACCACTCGTCAATCTGCCCAACAAACACTGTACACATGTCTTGATCACGGCCTCCGCCTTCTACACCCGTTCATGCCTTTTGTAACGGAGGAGTTGTGGCAACGATTACCGCGAAGGCCAAATGATGCTACACCATCTATTATGGTGTCATCGTACCCAGTATATGTTAGTGTCTCAACCTCGTTTTCCTCTACTGTCGGTTGATTATCTTTATATGATTCAGCGTTCGTGTTCGAGAATGCAGATAAGCAATTCGACCTTGTATTTGCTGTGTTGCGCGCAGGACGATCACTGGCTGCATCTTATAGTCTTCAAAGCAATATACAATGTAAGTTGGGAAGTTTTGTAATTTCATTATAGATGCTGACCTGAGATTCTCGATTCTCGTTAGTCTTCTTGCATATCAAGAACGATGAAGAGGCTGCTTTGTTTGAGTCGCAGACTCCTACGATCGTTACCCTGACAAAAGGTTGCACAAGTGCAAAAGTTGTTCGTGATCAAAAGGATATTCCGGCAGGCTGCGGCAGTACTGTCGTAACATCGTCTATAACTGTCCATACTCTCGTCCGCGTATGTATTTATTTGACTCGCGCGAGCAATCTTCAGAATACTAATACTAATTCTTATTCACGTCTACCCTACAGGGCCTTGTGGATCTCGATGTTGAAATAGCGAAATGTGAGAAGAAACTGGACGTTGCTCGTATTAATCTCTCCAAGATCACGAAACTCGAGTCGCAAGCTGATTATGAGGGGACTGTACCTGAAAACGTTCGAATTGCGAATGAAGAGAAGGTGTGTAAAATGTTTCTTGGAGGCGCTGAAAGAGTAGGATTTGACATTTGACGTTCATTTGTTTTTTTTTTTTCAGCGGAAAACTTTAGAGGAAGAGATTTTGACGTTAGAATCTTCAAAGGCGATGTTTGCTGATTTGAAGTGAGATATATATATTACAGAATAAATTTATTGCTATGATTTTTCTTTTCGTTTTTTTGTTCTGGTTCATTTTGAGCTCACTGCTTCAGCGCTTTAGCATGGATGTCAACACGGAATTGTCATTGTCGACGCACGCGTGAGGGAGAGCACAATGCACATGCTCTTTTGCATTTTAGGAGCCTTTAGAATCCTAGAGGTATTCTGTAATATCTTGGCATGATCATAGATACCCACGTTCGCGGCATCCATGCGGAGGGCACTACTGATAGCATCCTGTATACCATGGCCATGCATATGGCTTGATCCCTGCATTTCTACAAGATTGCTTCTCGCTCCGAGCGGCCAGAAGTGACATATCGTATCCCTTTCTTTGTATAAATAGATAACAGTTGTTTTCCGTGATGGGGCTAGTAGCTTCGCTCTCCCAATTCTGCCTGGTCACCTTCCGTGTAGACATGTTCCTCAAGTATTCGGTCATTGCTAGCGTTCTTGTCTACGTCTTGGGCGCACCTGTTCCGGACGTCCAGCTTCAGCGTCGAGCCCTACCCACTCCTGTCAGTGCATCAACTGCACGTACGTACTTGTCGGAATTAAGTTTTTAGAACAGTTTTATGAACCCTTCCTTATTCACCCATTGAGCAGTAACTGTTGCGGCGGAATCTAATTCCCCTGCTTATTCTCGTGACCAATTTAAGACTTGGGATATCAGTTAGTAATTTCAAGGAACTTTGTAACCATCGCTTCGAAGATAACTGGTTGACTTTCATCAGTCTCCGGCACATGCGACACTCGTGAAAGTGAGTAAATACTTCGACTACCACTGCGCTTGAATTTGTACTGACTCGAAAGGGTACCGGTTCTCAGCTGTGCTAAAGCGAGACGGTACAAAGTACGCTTTTCTTTTCTAGTCTCCCATTCACGTTTTTCAATCAAACACTCGCATGAGCAGCGTCGTGACGGACAGCTCTTGCAAGGCTACCTCTGGTCACTGGGTATCGCCTTACGATGGGGTTGCTACCGACTTGGCTAGTGACCTGGACATTGTGCGTTCTTAGCTCAATTCATTCTCTATGCACATCATACGTTGGCGCCGTTTCTGATCGAGCGTGGATAGGATCATCTTGTACCGCTCAAAGAGGTGGGTGGTTATCTGAATCAAACGTTCGTTCGTTAGCGGGTGTTCCCCACTGACTATTGCACAACCAGGCTTGGTTGTCCGGCGCTAGGAGCTGGACTGCAGCTCAAAGAGAGGCATTCGCTAATGACTTGGTAAGTGACATTTGCGAATATCACCGTCGAGTGAAAATGGCTTGAGTTGATGTATTCGTGCAATCCCCCCAGACCCGCCCTCAGTTGGTTGCTGTCACGGATAATCTGAACGAGTCAAAGGGTGTGTGGCTATAGCTTTCCAAAATCAAGATGATTGATATTCATGTCAACTTTGATTCGAATGTACTTCAGGCGATAAGGGTAAGTCCCTTTTTAATTCTGTGTTGCGTTGCGAGACTAGACGAAATCATGCTTTCACAGATGTCGCGTCGTGGATACCTCCTCTCGACAGTTTTGTCTGTACGTATGTACGGGCTTGGGTGACTGTCAAGCACTATTATGATCTAACCGTCGACTCGGATGAGAAGGCAGCTTTACAGAGCTATCTCGCCGACTGTTAATAAGGGATTCTGCGGGCAAGTCGTGTAGTATCGGATAGTCCAAACATTTGTATGAGAAGATTGTATAACGATCCTGGTTACATTCGGTGCTCGAGCGAGCGGAAGAAGGCGACCTCGGACATGTATGTACACGAAAGCGATGGCCGAATCGCGTGGTAGTCATTTGTCATTTGTATCGACGCGTCATCGGGCCGGATATCTCCCTGCCATCGTAGTCGTACGGCATCGTCAGCGATTTACTTCTCTGTTTCCCCACCTTTTCTTAAGGCTATCGGGATGCCACAGATATAGTCCTCTCTAATTTATTCGGTCTTGCATTCAAATCTTGGAACCTATGTTCCATCGGCTTTCACTTCTGGGCAAGTCTTCGCGACCTGAATTGGCCTTCCGATTCAGGTCGTACGCTTCAGGCGTTCAGAAGGGACCACCCAGTCGAAGTGCAAAGTACCTCCGGCGTACTAGTTATTTGGTACTAGGATCTGGGGGAATTTATCTCGCAGACAAGCAGTTCAATGCTTCTGCTATCACTCGGAATCTTAGGACACTCCAAACAGTGAGTATTTCTGAGTCTTGTGTGTTCCGAATTTTGTGCAATGTATAATGTTGCCCCCTCATAGTGTGTCATAATTACTCTAGATTATAAACTCAATTTCACGCAGGAGAAAAGCGATCAAATACCCCAACTTCATGAACGCGTTGCAGATAGAATGTACAATTTACTCACTTCTAATGGGGGTCTTTACATTAAGATTGGTGCGTTGAATTGGCAACTCTTGAACTAGTTTTCTAGCTAATATAAGTTTGTTAGGACAAGCTATTGGTGCCAATGCTGCCTTACTCCCAAAACCCATGCAGGACAAATTTGCCAAGTTGTTCGACGATGCACCACAAATACCTTATTCCGAAGTTCTAGACGTGTTTCAATCCGAGTTCAAACGCCCGCCCAGTGGACCAGGTGGTGTCTTCGAAGTTTTCGAAGAGCAGGCGGTCGCCAGCGCTAGCATTGCTCAAGTTCACAAGGCTAAACTTTGGCCAGCGGAAGGAGACACCGAGGAAAAGTGGGTTGCTGTGAAGATACAGAAACCAGCTGTTGCGAAGCAAATGGAGTGGGACTTGGGGGCCTATAGAATGGTTATGTGGATGTTTGAACATTGGGCGTTCGATCTTCCGGTATATTTTGTTGTTGGTGGGTATATTCATGCCTTTCTCCAGGAAGTATGAACTCATACACTCGCAGATTTTATTTCGGAACATCTCAGAAAAGAATTGGATTTCATAGCCGAGGCAGAAAATGCGAAACAAACCGCAAAGTTTGTGAGCTCTGAGCCTAGGCTTTCGCAGCATGTTCACATACCCAAAGTATATGACGATCTCACGACAAAACGAGTCATGACTGCTGAATGGATTGACGGAGTTCGTCTGAGCGATCGTCCTGGAATACGACGTCTCATGGGCGAGAGTAACAATGTCACGGTGGCACAGGCTCCTGTACCTTCGTCTGTACTTTCCCCTGATACACCTCCTCCCACCTCATTTGATATGCCACCAAAACCTCTAAAGGGCGGCATGAAAGCTATCATGCAAATTATGGTTGAACTCTTCAGTGCCCAGATGTTCAGCTGGGGCTGGGTACATTGCGATCCTCACCCAGGAAACATCATCATTCGACCCAATCCTTCTAATCCTTCCATTCCGCAACTCGTCCTGCTTGATCACGGCCTTTACGTTCGTGTTGGTGAACAGTTCAGAACGGAATGGTCTGAATTATGGAAGGGGCTTTTGACAGGACAATTTGCCGAAGTAGAACGGACGACGAGAAAGTGGGGCGTGGGTTTGCCGGATTTCTTTGCGAGCGTCACTCTAGCTCGTCCCGTGAGGTTGACGAGAACGGATAGAGAGAAGGAAGCAAAGAAAATTGCTCAAGAAATCAAAGCGTATATGGAGCTCAGCGAGTATGAACAAAGCGTCAGGATGAAAAAGAAGCTGAAGGAGTTCTTGACGGATACTGACCGCATGCCCAAGGCTCTCGTATTTTTACTGCGGAATATGCGGTAAGCAGAAGACAGTGCCTTAGTGCACCAGAACTCACGCTGACAATGATTTCGTAGAATTGTCCAAGGCAATAATCAATCCTTTGGGGCCCCCGTAAATCGCATCAAGATAACGGGTTATTGGGCTTCGCGTTCTCTCACTCGAGCCTCCCATTTGACGTTCACACAACGTCTGGGTGAATACTGGAATTACTTGATTTTCCGTGGCGTGATGCTATCTTTGGATGCTGCCTTTTGGACAACGCGCGCAAGACAGTGGTTATGGGCTATGTTCGGGCGCAGGTCACAGAGCTTCGAGGACGAGTTGCAGAAGAGCATGCATGGGCTCATGAAGAACAATATTGGCGTAAATGTAGATGCTTCTGTGTTTCAAGGGTGAAATCGTTGAAGGTTCTAATAGATTTCTTACTGTAATTCATACGGATAATATATCACTCGTCCTCAATACATATCTTGCATTACTCTAGCCTTGTCATGCAATTATAGAGAAATATAACAAATTATTCGTGTGAGTTTACACTCGGTTTACACTGCCCTGTGGTGCCTTTCCCACCACGGACAAAGCTGCTTCTTTCCCGCCGCATACACACCTCATGTCCGAACGACCAAAGCGGACTACACGAAAGAGCACGAAACTACTTGAATATGAGGAGATTGTCGCCCCTTCAGTTGCATCTTCAAGTCGCCCGAAGCGTAAAGCCAAAGATGTTGAAGTGAACGATGCCAGCGCTGCTGCAGCTGTTGATGATCCCAGTTACCTACTGCAGAATCCAAAAAGTGCTTTAACGACAATGGATATATCAGTGCGTATGTATCTACATCTGGCTCCCAATTAATCTGCTATTCTCCGGTATCTTGTACCAACCACTTGTCGTCCCTTACAGGATCTCATTAATGGTGTCACTTGGGATATGCTTTCCCCAGACTCCCAGGCCGTACTAGCGAGGTTATTACCACCTACAGCTCTTAAAAGCCGTCACTTGAATCTGGATCCTTATCATCCTTCGCAATCTCAAGTAACTTCTGACGACATGGTTGTGGATGAACCCTCCTCTTCCTCAGTCCCCATAACAGACGACGTTGATCCATCGGTATTCTCGGACTCTCATTTTCTCGCTGCTGCACATACTTTCCAAGATCATATCTATTCGGGCTGGCTCAGTGATGCTCATAAAGCTAAAGTGAAACAATATGAAGAAGGCATTCAGGATGGCAGTTTAGCCGCTCCGTGGAAGGATGATGAGTGGGAGAAGGAGAATACAGCGAGCACTAGTGAACCACGGAATGGTTCTCCTAGAATGAGTGGACTTTTATCTGCAGCTAGGGCAGGGTACGTGGAGTTGGGTGCTCTCGAATGCGCTGTTGCTAACTTTGTTATTATTCGGTAGTGAGGCGGCCGAAATTAGACTATACGAGCTCGTACAGAACTCTGTCGTTCGCGTGGGTGATATCATTGCGTACAGACGCCACTTCACTGCGCTCAATCTAGTTATCGAAAAGGACGTTCTTGTGCGTAATCGTTCAACCATCCGTCCTCCCCTTCCTGATTGCTAACCCGAGCCGTGACGACTTTCCAGATTTTCGCTGTAAATCCGAAAGCCAAATCTATGATAGTGTTGCTTGAATCTGGAACGACACAACATATACCTCCAAGTTTACTCTTTCCCGACCCTCCAGATCCCGGGGCTCCAACGCAGAAGATGGAGATCACGTCGCCCTCCATGCTAGAGACGGGCATCTTGGACGTAGACGGTCGTGTAGAGCGTACGAAACGCCCGCATGGAAACGCTTGGAAATCGTTTACGATCTATCGATGGAGGGGCGATGCTATTGAGATGGAGGATAGTAGGGGAGGGAGAGAGAACCATGGAACACTGTTCTACTTGAGAGGATGCTTCTATTCAGACAGATGAAGCAGCAGCGAAATATTCAGGAATTCGCGGCTAGTTGCGTATACGGACAACAGAGTTTTGTGATTATTTAAATAGTAAGGTTTGTTGGCACATCTGTAAAGCATAGTCTCTTTATGCGTGGTACATATCTCTACCTGTTACAGTGCCGGTTATTTGCTTTCGTCTTCACATAAGCGTCCAAAAATGAACATGTACAATGCCATATATGCTGCACGGCTGACTGTGAATATATGCCAATAAAATCGTCCCAGCACATTCTACTTGGTGAATCGTATATAGGAGGAGACCGGAGTCAATGACAGGGCTACAAGAAATGTTGGAATATTTACATGCTGAGAATCAAAGCTTTAGGGAAGCGTGATCCAAATTGAACATTCAGAAATTTTACTATTACACGAGTCGCATTGGACCCCACCATTCTTTGTACATCATACAGACTTGCTAGCGGATACACACAAGAGTCGGAATTGAAAAGAAAAGAACAAAGAGATGCCTCGGTGCCCTCCATGCTGAAGCAACTTCAACCAATGATCGAATGTGATAAGATGGCGAGCGTGCCCAAAACTTCCGAGCAGGACCAGCAGCAATATTAATGCGAGTCTCAATCTATACCTATCGTAGTCACGTTTCGCACTACATGAAGCGCCGCGTCCATTGCCTCTGTCAAGTCCGAAAAGTCCACCGAACGATTGACCTGTCGTTCCCGCTCCAATAAATCCTTCAATGAAGGCGCAAAACGTCTCATGGCCGGGTATTCGGCAACGTCAAGACCACGAACATTTATATAATATCGCTCAGGCTCGTCGTTGTCGAGGTACCCTTGCCACGCTCGGGTGGGTGTCTTCTTCTGTCTTGGCGATTTCAGATCCCTATGTGGTGGACGCTCCGCTTTTCCACGGCCAAGTTCTCCAAAAGTGCCTGTACCCCGAAATCTGACATTGGTGCCCAAGTCCATCAAGATAACGAGATGGTCAGGCTTCCAACGTCGCAATTCCTTCTTCCTCTTGCCGCCCACTTGAACCTCTTGCTCTTCAACCATGACTGGACAAGTCAGGTGCTTGATGAGATCCGACGAGGCTGAAGCAGGACGCAGCTTGATCCGGATTGAGACCAAACTGAAGTTTGGACTGTCGAATGGCTTGGAAAGATCCCCGCGATATACGACCAGGAGAAGGTCAAAGACAGCCTGCTCAAAGACACAGACAAGTGCAACCCCTCGACGCCAACAGAGAGTTAAAAAGTCGGGCGATAACTCCTCAATGTGATTTTCAAGCCGGACAAAGTGGGTGAAATTAAGGCGATAGTTTCCTGCCCATTTCAGAATCTTTTTGACGAAATCCTTTTGTGCTTGCTCTTCTGTATCTCCAGTGGCCAATTTATCACCAAAGAGAGCCTTCAAGAATTCGGCGAGACTGACAGTACGAACACGCGGGACGAATATACTGTCACTGTCGTCAAGGTCAGGTTCTACACCCAACGTCGTGGGTTTGCCTTCAGGCGAAATTGCCGAGTCTCGAGCGAGCATGAGGAGGATCCGTGCTATAAGCTCTCCTTGTAGTCCTCGTTCAAGCACATGTCCTTTCAGAATGAGATCGTTGACTAGCAACTTCGTCGCCTTTCTATAGGTATCATCAGACTCGAGAAGGCAATGAATCGCAGCGATGGCCAACATCGGTTCCGAAGGTGCATACGTCGTTACGATGCCACTACTCGTCATACCAGTCAAGATTCGCATATGGCTCTGTACAGCATCGACTGCTATGTGAGTAGAAGCCTTATCAGTGCTTAGTTCGAGGAGGAGCCTTGCAGAGAACACAGCAAACACCTGCCTCAGATCGCGAGGATTAAATTTAGTCGCACAGAGAAGCTTCTCTTTTGCAGCCACTAGCACATCGTGCGTCGGTAGTGTTGACCAATACTACAATCCTGGGACATCAGTATCACATAATAATATGAAATGAAATACGAACAGGGCGACCATAATTTGCCAAGTACTTCACTCGCAACGCCTCCAATGGTGTCTCAGGAAGAGCAGAGGACTTGACCATGATGTCCCATGGGATGAAAGGATAGACTGGAAGGGGGATGAAGTCGGAACGTAGACGCCTTGAGCTCGCAAGTTCGCCTGTGGTCGGTTGAGCGGTCTGAATACCGGAACTAGTATCTGCGAGGATATGCCAAATATCGAAAGTATCCATGGTCTTGATGATTCTTTTCAGCGTGATTAAGGATATACCTGGAACACCGGCAGCGGTCTTACGGGGAGCATGCTTTCCGCTGCATTTATCGAGTTCCGAACATTCATCAAAGGCAAGGATGAAGCGCGACGGTGAGCGTTGCTTGCAGACCTTTTCGAGAGTTGTCGCATGGTGGTGAATGAAGAGCTGAGAAATTGCCTGTAGCCACAAGACTTCGGAATCGCTTTCCAGAATGGACCGTAGGTTGAGAAGTTTGTCCCTTTCGCTCTTCAGCATATGTGTTGCTTTCTCACGAACCTCCTCGAGTAATTTGAAACGCGGCGAGTGCTCAATATCACTGGGATCATGGATCGTCCAATATGCATGAAATGCGTCAACGGTGTCCTTGTCAGAATCCGATTGATGATCTTGAAGCTTTTCTACTATCACAGCCAGGAGGGCCCCCATGAAAGCGGCGGCGAGCTCTTCTCCCTATTGACAATTTCTTATCATGCTCGGCGACATTTATAAGTACGTACCTCATACCAGATCCCGTCATGCCTTGGAGGGTCAGAAAAGAACTGGCAGATTGGTTTATCCCCCGGAGGCCAACCTGCCTCTGGATCCACTTTACGATTGTTGATATCACGAAAGCAAATTGTGAGCATCAGACACTACAGATATCCACCCAGTGTGAGTGATATTGGAGGAGCAGCAGAGGAATTTCTACGACCAACCTTCTTGGATAACTCCTCTAATGTCCGAGACTTGCCGGTTGCACTACTCTGTAGATAGACTATCATCTTCCCATTGTGAGCATGCGGCCGATACATTCTCTCGTATCTGTCGAGTGCATTGCTCATCCATTGAACACTATCTCCAATAAAAGTCCTCTTGAACGCAGTATTGAGTTGCTGTGCATCTCTGAAGCAAATCACGACCAGGCCTTTCGATTTCGGTAGAGATGATTACTCACTGAAGAGTTCTCCGCATAGAGACAGCCGCTACAATGCCATGTATTTCAACGATAATCAAGCCATACAGCAGGGGTACGTACGTTCAACCCATGCATTCAGCATGAAATCGACAAAATCTCCTGCCTTTACTAGTTCCAATAGGCGCGCATCGTTGCGCATTATTCTACGACATGCCGGTCCCAAGATTATCGTTTTCAAGTCGTCTGGTAGGAGTTCACTCCATAAAAAGACGCCCAACTTAGCTTTAATGTATGAAGCGGTAAGATTCTGCGTTGCTGTGGTGTGGAGCTTGATGAACGCGTATTTAGGCACCTCGCCGGTGCCATCTTCATCTTCAGTCCATTGAATCAATCTAGAGCGAACATTTGGGTGTTTGACCATAGCGATCTTTCGATGGTCGATGTCCTTGGACAAGGTTGGTTTTTTTATTTGGTAAGCGCTCAGGCGCGTCTTTCAACTTTGGGCACCGTTCATGCCGATTCTGATTTCTGTATAGTGCCTAGACTCCAGAGATTGCGAATGCGATACAAAGAATCTGAATACAACAACCGTGCAGGAGGAAGGAAACTGCGGAAGAAATGAAGCTTTGAAGCTTGAAGCTTGAAGGCCTTGAGCTTAGCTTGAAGGCCTATTCATCTAATTCTCCTAGTCGTCGTACCCACTCGTTATCACCTTCAACCTCATCTGGAGAATCTTCGTTCCTCGATATACAGCTCCTCTAATGACAGACCTACATTCTGATAGACCCCTCGTTGCCGATATGTGACTTTCCTACCGAGGCGAAGAGCTGCTCAGCAGGTTCGTTGATTGCGCCAGGTTTAATTTCAGTTTCACCCATTTGCATCACCGGTATCTTCACTAGGACAGGCAATGGTACTTAACCTCTTGGATATCCACAATGCCTATCCAGAGATTCGTATTCGCATCCTTATAGTCGTAGCCTATTGGGTCCGTATGGTAAGTCGTCGGCTTGCTACCAAACTTTCCGAGAGTGCAACTGAACTTGTATGTGTAGATCGCTCAGTTCCGCCGTCTTCGGTTCTAAGCTTCAAGTTTACCCCTCGAGTTGCTTTTCAGCGTGTATATATATAGCTTACGGCTCACCGTCCACGGCTTGAACCTTCTTGAATTAGCTGGACCCCTTCGGGATCACTCGTTGGACGTCCTTCCACTATGCCACATATATCGGATTTCTTGGAAGCACAAGTAAGAAATGCTTTCTCGTCTGCGCTGGTGGAGCGGTCAAGTATCTGATCATGGTGAGTACAGGGTTGTCTTCCGTCGTGTAACCAGCTCATGACTTCCTACCATTGCACTTCCCAATTACAAGTGCTGACCGGGGTATATAGTGTATCGGTAGTGTATCATAGTATGTGTTGTGATCATTTTACATGACTTTGCGAATGTCTACAACATGTATATTTTCAAAACGATTTATTTAACAACGAATGGACACACAAGTGAAGGTATATTAGTGTTATTGTAAGAAACGAAGTCCACTTAGGAATGTGGAAAGCAGCAAAAAGTCCGGGTGAATCAAGCAAAATAAATCGACCGATTCATTCTACACGCTCCTTCACTGAGAGTTCGAGTAGTGCAACCAGTCGTTGAAGTTCGTGTATGGAACAGTATCCCCAGTAGCGGTCCACTCCTTGATAGGAGTCCACCAGTTGTCGATAACGTATTGCGCGCTACTGTTGTACGAGGCAAAGTCAAACCCAGGCAAAGAAAAGATCTGATACGCGCTATCGGGCCAAGTGGTGGAACCAATTGCAGAGATAGAACCATAAATGAAATCAATGTAGTTTTGTTGAGTAATCGGGCACCCGCCTTCTTGCCAGGCACAATCCCCGACAATGGGAGCGTAAATCTATCGAGGTACGTTTCAACCTAGATACATTTATGCTAGGGTAAACGTTGACTCACGTTGGTATAGTCCAGATTGGCGGTATCGGTAGCATTGGGGAAAGTTGGCTGGTCGCACTGAATCGAATCAATCAGAGTTTTCGACTAAGGAAATTACGAATGAGCAAACGATCTAACTTGTATTGAATAGAAGAACAACATACGCCAGTGCAAGTAGCTGCAGCAACACAGCTTCGCTGTCCCCAGACATTGGCGGTTACATTCACGGTCTTGTTCAAGCAGTCATTGATCTATATAATAAATCAGCTTCGCATGTCCAGAATACTATACTCAATCAAATCTGACCAGGGGTATGCAGGCCGCACTAAGGGTATTGTGATACCACCCTTCATATTTCCTGAGCTCAATACACTCCGCTGACAACTGTCGTCGTTCAATGGCAGCAGCAGACGAAGTGACGGCCTGAAGAGCAGCAACAAGGAGGGTAGAAGCAATAAACTTCATGATGAAGGCCCGTGAAAGAGTGACTTGGAAGCAGATAGAGAGACTAAAGTGCCTGAAGGTCAATGTCCTGAATCCTTATTGAAGGGCCCTCCTTTATAGAATTTGGAAAAGCGTAGAAGGGTAAGCTATTCGGCCAGTAAAGACCGCCTTGGAGATATATCCAGATGTATATCAGAACCAGACAATCCTAGAGTACGTCAAGCCACTGCCTGCACAATGCAGCACATGCATTAGTGCGTCGACCTCCGCCGTTCATGGCGGCAGTAAATCGATCGGGCTTCTAAGCTTCCGGTAAGATCTCGTTCTGACACTTGTCGACGAAAGATTTTGAAGAACTACTTGATCCTCTTGAACATGCATATGTCGATCCAGTCCTGAATCCGAGATGCAAGGCACAAACTACGAAATCACGTTGCACCACGCGCATGTCTTGGCAAAGGTAGACAATGGCCGTGTTGAAATAGAAGTTGACAACGAAACTGAGTGGAATATATACACTCAAATAAGGATATGTTTGAATGTTTCAAGGCATGTGATGGGTAGATCCTTGCACCGCGGCGACCGTCCGTGGCTTGGGAGTAGTCAGCTGCATATGAATTTAGTGTTCCAATGGCAACTGCACGGTGCGTAAAGAGGTATATACGTGTGTATTACTCACAAGAATTGCAATTTTTCCGGGGTGAATAGATTCTTCTGGGAGAGTTGGAACTTGAGGAGAACGAGGAGCGCCCGGCCGTACCTTGACACGGGTGCCGCTGGACACCAGTGCTACCTCATTTATAATGAATCACATAGCGCATGGACCTAGCTATATTCGTGCCCAGGCCGCGCTGAAAATTGGTATTTTTTGCATAGCATCAAGTGTAGATGAACACCGCATGAAATTCTAGGAGATGCGGCCTATCCCAGTCGACGGATGAGGACAAGGATACCTGGCATTAAGGTTGCACTGCAAACAATTCAACATAAATCTCGTGGGAAAATGCTAAAGATGTCGTGAAATAACATGAAAAAGTTTAATTTTTCATGTTATTTCACCATATTTTTAACATTTTCCCATGGAATTTATGATGAATTGCTTGCAGTGTTGTTGGCAGAATTCTGCCAATCTGCCACATTCCGCCAAAAGTGGCAATTGCCTGGCATATGCCGGGGACGCCTGGGCAGAATATGGCAGAAATAGGTTACATAATCACTAGAACTGGCCAGGTTTGTGCCAAAACTCGATGAAGTGATGTCTATTTGGGCTTCAGCGGGCCATGGATGCTACTATTACAGTCAAATATTGTAGCAAAACCAAGCAAAAATTCACATGTGAGCATTTATAGGCATCATGCCCCATGGGAACTTTGGGCTTTGGGACCATTATACCGTCTATACACTGTCAGCAAGACTCTTGTAGAGTAGAGAGGTCCAAGTGACAGCAAATGTTCAAGAATGAAATACATATTGTTACTTCATGTTTTTTAGTATCTGGATACCCTCACAGTGTTGAAACAGCCTAAGAATTCTGCCAAATCATGCCACCCATGGCATTTGCCGTTCTGCCGTTCTGCCTGGCAGAATTTGACCAAAAATATTCTGCCATGTACACTACCTGGCATTGGACAAAGACCTCAGTGAGCCTCTGGGTCGGGAGGCCAGGCTTCAAGCCTCTGAATTCGTCGGATTCGTCGGAGTCAATAGTCTAGGATTCAGACATCACGTGGCGCAGCTCGCGCCATCCGCGTCGGGAGGCTTAGACCGGAGCGCTGGCGACCTTCACTTTTCCAACCACCACCAGAACACAAGCTTGCAAGAATGACCGACAAATGACATCAACTCTGACGAATGACGCGCTGTTTCATCATGCCCATGAAGAGGGAAATTCGACGACGCAGATTTTGCATCATGCATAATGCATATATCGACTCTCAGGACCTTAATAACCCGCAGGACTTGCGGCCTCGTAACGCGAAAGTTCCCTGACACACTCTCGTGTCGAAATCTCAATCTCAATCTCTTGACATTCAAAACTGGTGTGTCATTCAGCAATATGTCCAACAAACCAATTACTGCGTACCAGGTGAGCATATTATAATATACAAGTTACAGGTAACGGTCAGCTCTGTTCTAACGTTTCACATTCGGGCCAGAACTCCGTGGATATTCCGAAGCAAAAGCAGGAACTTCCAGGTCTGGATAAAGATATGGATCCACCCGCAGAACACTCTAAAGTCGAATATTGGGATGATAATGGCAAACCTTATCTGAAAGAATACGTTGGTAGTGGAAAGTTGGCAGGAAAGAAGGCGATCATTACTGGTGGTGATAGCGTACGTAGGGCGCTGAGGCTGGAATTACAAATTGTCTAATATGTTGCACTCCAGGGTATCGGAAGAGCTGCAGCGATTTTCTTTGCGCGAGAAGGTGCTGATGTCACGATTACCTATTTGCCGGAGGAACAGGAAGAGTGAGTTTTCCAAAACTCTGATTGTAGTCACGGCTTATGGTATTAACTTAGTGCTGAGGATGTTAAGAAACAAATCTCTTCAACGACCTCACAAAAAGTACATCTCTACCCTGCCAACCTACGAGACTCGAATAGCCCTAAGAATATCGTGGAATCACACATGAAAGAATTCGGTCAGATTGATATCCTCGTGAATAACGCATCACAACAGATTTTGTGTGAAAGCATTGCGGATATCGATGTGAGTCGTCCTGTCGCTGCTTTCAATTTGCCAGTCCTCATCTTCTTATTAGCCTAAAAATGTCGAGGAGACATTTCACACAAACATCCTTCAAATGATATACTTGACCAAAGAAGTTGTACCCCATCTCAAGCGTGGCGCAGCGATTATCAACACCACATCGGTAACTGCATACAAGGTAGTATCGTATCTTCGATGCTTCAGCTGCATTGGTACTAACGTTCTTTTCAGGGTTCTGCTACATTGATTGATTACTCGACAACCAAGGGCGCCATTGTCAGCTTCACACGTAGTTTGGCTGCCCAGGTACGCGTATATTTTCTATGTGAGCGAGCCTCACTCATTAAATGTTAAATAGCTCGCACCCAAAGGCATTCGAGTAAACGGAATTGGTGAGTCTAATCTAACAAATTTCGTTGGAAGTGACTAACATGCATGAAATAGCTCCGGGTCCTGTATATACTCCCCTTCAGCCCGCTACTCGATCAGAAGACAACATGGAGGTATATAGTCAGACACACTCTTTCCCTTCGTTTCCTTATTCTTATACTTCCAGGGCTGGGCAGTTGGAGGTCCTCCGCTTCACGGGCGCCCCGCACAACCAGCTGAGCTCGGGGAAGCATACGTTCTCCTGGCAGGTCCTGGCAGCAACTTTATGACAGGAACAATCTTGCATATCAACGCGGGGGTGCACATTGGTGCGTCGTAGATCACCGGGGTTTTAGCCAAGATATTGTATTAGGAGGACGTGTCTCGTACGTTGTATAGTATTTGTATCAAGTTGATTCAGCGATCTAAGGCAAAGACCAGACGAGTGTGTGATCTCTCTCAATCTTTTCTTCCCCGTCCGTCTTCTCTTTCGGAATTGTGACCGTTCCCTTCTCCCCCATCTCTTTAAATCCTTTCTTCTCCCATAGTCTATTTGAGGCGACGTTCGACAAAAAACAGTCTGCACGAATTTCTGTTGCGCCCATTTGCGGGATAGCCCACTGATTGAAGAGTGTGTCCGTGGCGATAGAGCCAATTCCTTGACCGTGATAAGCGGATTTGAAACAGGCTGTAGTGATAACCAGGTGATAACAGACGTTCAGCCACCGAAGTCGAAGGAATGTTCAGCAAGACACGCACCTCCCATCGAAAAGATCTTTTCCTTCTCCCTCCACTCTTCCCAATGTTCCTTGACAGGCGTCATTCGTTCTTTCCACCAAAACCCATGTCTCAAGTCAACTTCCCCAACGAACTTGTCCTTACCTCCTTCAACCATCTCCCGCAAGATCCTCAACGGGCTTCCCTTTGCCGGACGCCATTCTCCTCTCGCAAACGCAGCGAAAACATCGATTGTCAATACACGTTCAGTTTTGAACCCTTTATCTGCTACTTCTGGCGGGAAAGGAAAAGGTGGGCCGACGATGGTGTATACCACCTTTGGGTCGTTCTATGGAAACTATAGCATAAATTTGGAAGGGGAGAGAAAGGAATGATGGTGTTTGAATAGCTTACCATCATCTCTACTATATCATCACGATCGCTCTTTCTCTGCGGGGTCAATTTGAATCGCTCGAATGGTACCGGGAGAGGTATGTATGGTTCATTGGTTTGTTCGTCGAAGGCAATAGGAGTATGTGTGGATATTTCGAGTTGGAGGTATGGATCGACTATGGTGAATAGGTCTGAGTTTAAAGCGGAGGAGGAGGAGGAGGAGGAAGAGTGGTTCATGATCGTAATTCAATTTGCTATCATCATGATAGGATTATTATATCTGACTACATGTCGGCTCCGAGGCAGTTACAAGACTCATGCTGGATCTATTTTTCTACATATCTTTTTGCCTGTGTTTGACGAACTTCCGGTTCCGCAATCGGAATGATTGAAATCATCGCAGGCTCGGTTGGTTTACTGCACAGTCCGTCACGATCTATGTATGTACGCCTCAACTGCTCTCAGGCTAGAGCCGTCGCTGGACACATGAAAGTTCGGACCTGACAATCTCAAACGGAATTCGGGGAACAAATCTACAGGGAATTGCTTGCTTTTCCAACTTATCGTGGTTGATGCTGCAAACTCTCGGGACTTGTATGCCTTTAGGACCTAGGTACGCACAATCCCAATTCCGATTCAATTCAATACTCGAGTAGATAAGAGCATTCATTCTCGCATGTCACCTTCCTTCCTTCCTTCAGAATACTTTCATCGAGGGCAAACTTGAACTTGAAGCATCAACAAAGAACCAGTCGTCACATCCCTTCGGACTCAAAGAGCAGAGCAATGGCAGATCCTTTCACATTCATAATCGGTTTATCCAACATTGGGTCATTCGTCTGCGACGTTGTTGGTGTCGCCGATATTCTACTGCGTCACAGTAGTCATTCGAAAACTTCCATGCTAGACTTGATTTCAAAGGACTTGGACTTGAACATCCAGCTATTAGCTGAGATGAAGGACTCAGTCGAGAAGTACGGGGAGCAGTCGGTTCAACAAGCCTTTGACGACCTGATTGCAAGATCACGTCGGTGAGTGTCCTCAGAGTCTAGGGTTGAGTTATCGGTGCTGAATGGACTCTCAAAATACCTGTTTTAGCTTCTCTGCAACCTATGACACCCTCCATGCCGAATTCAAGATTCCCAATCGATTCAATCTCAAAAGCCGGCGGAACCACCACCAACTGTTGAAAGATCTTCAGCATTGACAGCAGCGAGTCGAACAAGACAAACATATAATCCTAGTGAGTATTCAAGATAATCTATTCTCTTCACTTCGGAATATAATAATAAACTCGCGTGGTCAGAGTATGTCAAGGAAGATACAACTAGCTCGCTTGACAGGCGAAAAGATGCAACAAAAAACAGCAGGTTCGGGGATCATAGGACCTTTGCCTGATCCTCATTGCAGCCTCCCCGAGAACGATGAATCTGACAAGTTCAGTCTTATATCACGACCCTCTATAGAATCATTTGGTAAGTTTTCCCGGACTTTTTTTCCTTCTAGAACCGACTCGGTCTAAAACGAGGGACAGTCTCGGTTCGTAAACCAAACGAATTAAGCCCGGTGCCAGCCTCAAAGCATGTGCATGAGGTGTTGTTTCCTCGTGTATCTGTTTTTGTTCTGGCTGCTCACATCCCTTCATGGTTAGGATACCGATGGTACCGGTATTCAGATGCTGACATTCTTATCAGGTGAGTGGCTATTTATCCATATATTTCTCATCCTGAACTTTTTTTTACTTATAGACGGGCTTGACTCTGAAGGAAAATGCACATTGACGATGACACACCTTCATGGAATAACACAGTAGATTTTACACCCTAACATGCACAATTTTTGTCATCACCCAAACTAGGATTATGTAGGAGAAGATTTGGATTTTATGTATCAGGAGTAGAATTACATACAATTTGTACGATTTCACCAGGATTGTCGAGGGGATGGATTCTGCAGCACGCAACGTACCGGCTCACGAGTGGAAATAGTTAAACGTCACGAGCCTCAAAACATCCGAGCAGGGACCAGCAGCAACGCGACTCTCAATCTACACCTGTCGTAGTCATACCCCGGAATGGATGAAGCGACTCGTCCATGGCCACTGTCACGTCCGAAAAGTCCACCGAATTGACCCGTCGCTCCCGCTGCACTAGGTCCTTCAATGAAGGCGCAAAACGTCTCATAGCCGGATATTCAGCAACGTCAAGACCACGAACATGAATATAATACCGCTCAGGCTCATCCTCGTCAAGATACCCTTGCCACGCTTGAGAGTGTGTCCTCTTCTGTCTTGGTGATTTTAGATCCCTATGTGGTGGACGCTCCGCTTTTCCTCGGCCAAGTTCTCCGTAAGTGCCTGTCCCCTGAAATCTAACAGTGGTGCCCAAGTCCATCAAGATAACGAGATTATCGGGCTTCCAACGTCGTAGTTCCTTCTTCCTCTTGCCGCCCACTTGAACCTCTTGCTCTTCAACTATGACTGGACAAGTCAAGTGCTTGATGACATCCGACGAGACTGCACCCCCACAGCGCTTGACCTGGATTGAGACCAAACTGAACTTTGAACTGTCAAATGGCTCGGAAAGTTTCCCGCGGTAAGCGACCAAGAGGAGGTCAAAAACAGCCTGCTCAAGAACACAGACAAGTGCAACCCCTCGACGCCAACAGAGAGTCAAAAAGTCCGACGACAACTTTTCAATATGTTCCTCAAGCCGAACAAAGTGAGTGAAATTCAGGCGATAATTTCCTGCCCATTTCAGAATCTTTTTGACGAAATCCTTTTGTGCTTGCTCTTCTGTATCTTCAGTGGCCAATTTTTCACCATAGAGAGCCTTCAGAAATTCTGCGAGACTGACAGTACGAACACGCGGGACGAATATACTGCCACTGTCGTCAAAGTCAGGTTCTATACCCAAAGTCGTCGGTTTGCCTTCAGGCGAAATTGCTGAGTCTCGAGCAAGCATGAGGAGGATCCGTGCTATAAGCTCTCCTTGAAGTCCACCTTCAAGCACATCTCCTTTCAGAATGAGCTCGTTGACTAGCAACTTTGTCGCCTCTCTATAGATATCATCAGACTCGAGGAGGCAATGAGCCGCAGCGATAGCCAGCATCGGTTCCGAAGGTGCATATGTCGTTATGATGCCATTACTCGTCATACCAGTCAGGATTCGCATATGGCTCTGTACAGCATCGACTGCTATGTGAGTAGAAGTTTTATCGGTGCTTAGTTCGAGGAGGAGCCTTGCAGAGAACACAGCAAACACCTGCCTCAAATCGCGAGGATTAAATGTAGTCGCACAGAGAAGCTTCTCTTTTGCAGCCATTAGCACATCATGTGTCTGCAGTGTTGACCAATACTACAATCCTAGGCACATCAGTAGAGCATAATAATGTGAAAAGAAATACGAACAGGGCGACCATAATTTGCCAAGTACTTCACTCGCAACGCCTCCAGTGGTGTCTCAGGATGACCAGAGGACTCGGCCATAATGTCCCATGGGATGAAAGGATAGACTGGAAGGGGGATGAAGTCGGAACGTAGACGCCTTGAGCTCGCAAATTCGCCTGTGATTGGTTGAACGTCCTGAATACTGGAACTAGTATCTGCAAGGATATGCCAAATGTCGAAAGTGTCCATGGTCTTGATGATTCTTTTCAGCGCGATTAAGGATATACCCGGAACACCGGCAGCGGTCTTACGGGGGGCATGCTTTCCGCCGCATTTATCGAGTTCCGAACATTCATCAAAGGCAAGGATGAAGCGCGACGGTGAGCGTTGCTTGCAGACCTTTTCGAGATTCGTCGCATGGTGGTGAATGAGCAGCTCAGAAATTGCCTCTAGCCACAAAACTTCGGAATCGCCTTCCAGAATGGACCGTAGGTTGAGAAGTTTGTCCCTTTCGCTCTCCAGCATATATGTTGCTTTCTGGCGAACCTCCTCGAGTAATTGGAAACGCGGCGAGTGCTCAATATCACTGGGATTATGGATCGTCCAATATGCATGAAATGCGTCAATGGTGTCCTTGTCAGAATCCGATTGATGATCTTGGAGTTTTTCTACTATCACAGCCAGGAGGGCCCCCATGAAAGCAGCTGCGAGCTCTTCTCCCTATTGACAATTTCTTATCACGCTCAGCGACATTTATAAGTACGTACCTCATACCAGATCCCGTCATGCCTTGGAGGGTCAGAAAAAAACTGGCAGATTGGTTTATCACCCGGAGGCCAACCTGCCTCTGGATCCACTTTACGATTGTTGATATCACGGAAGCAAATTGTGAGCATCAGACACTACAGATATCCACCCAGTGTGAGTGATATTGGAGGAGCAGCAGAGGAAATTCTACGACGAACCTTCTTGGATAACTCCTCTAATGTCCGAGACTTGCCAGTTCCGCTGCTCTGCAGATAGACTATCATCTTCCCGTTGTGAGCATGCGGCTTATACATTCTGTCGTATCTGTCGAGTGCATTGCTCATCCATTGAATACTATCTCCAATAAAAGTCCTCTTGAACGCAATATCGAGTTGCTGTGCATCTCTGAAGCAAATCACGACCAGAGCCTTTCGATTTCGGTAAAGATGATTACTCACTGAAGAGTTCTCCGCATAGAGACAGCCGCTACAATGCCATGTATTTCAACGATAATCAAGCCACACAACAGGGTACGTACGTTCAACCCATGCATTTAGCATGAAATCGACGAAGTCTCCTGCTTTCACTAGTTCCAATAGGCGTGCATCGTCGCGCATTATTCTACGACATTCCGGTCCCAGAATTATCGTTTTCAAGTCGTCCGGTAAAAAGGCCGTAGTAATTATCTGGAGATCATTCATAATGCTTGAAGTGGTAGTAGGATTCTTCTTCGTTGCTTCCTGGGTGAACACGTATTTGGCCGAAGCACCACGCCTTTCACCCCATTGCTCCACTCTAAAGCGTATACTGGAAGTATCTTCCATAATTTCGGAAACAGCTTCGATGTCCTTGGACAAGATAGGTTTGTTTATTTGGTTTAGGCGCTTACTGCTGTATGTATACAGGTTTCAACCACCGTTCATGCCGATTCTGTACACAATGTATACACTTTCCAGCTGAACCCTTGAGGTTCAACGCACTTCGCGGAGCTGTGTATCTATCTATCTATCTATCTATGGTAGAAATATGTATAGCATCACTCTGACGGTAGTGGTATTGCGGGAATCCGATTGATAATATAGATCAACTGCCTTGCCCAGTGAAATGGCCAGCGAAAGACGCGAGCAAGGTAATATTCATCCTTACTGACAACTCGAGAGCGCAGCTTCCATGAGCTTAACCTTTGCTTAATCGAACTGAACCGCGCAACCACCTCATCCATGTTCGGTCGTTTAGTTGGATCGTCCTGAGTCATGGCCGCAATAAGATCATGCATGAATTCAAAGCCAAGTTTTGGCGTGTTGCGTTCATCACCCTGCCGTTGACAGTTAGCTAGTGTTGAATGCATTTGTCAACAAGTCAAGACTTACGGTAGTGAACTTCTTGCGAATCATATTTCCCAAGCAATAAACGTCGACGGCGAAAGGATTGCAAGGATCCTGTTTCTTGAATTCAGGAACAGATTGATCTCCTCCATACCCTGGTACGTGTAGCGCAGGACCGTCCTCAGGCAAATACTGGGCTGAGAGGTCATAATCAATGAAGTAGTATTTGACGGGACGCTCGGTACGTCTATGGGGCTTCAAATGGCCTGTCCAATCGCGTTTTCTACGTTGGATAATGGGATGCGGTGGTGTATCATACAGCGGAGTCCAATTCATCATGATGTTAGTGTCCTTCACATCGCTAGAGGGGCATGAGACGCAGTGAAAAGAAGAAAGGCAGGATCACGAACTTGTGAGCAACATGCAGGCTATGCATGAATTGCAGTCCCTGATATCATTGCTTAGTACACGAAACTGGTAATGGCTCAACACTTACCTCAAAAAGTTGACCAAAGAAGCCCACAACTTCTCCAAAGGTATCAAACCTGGGAATTGTCCAAGGTACAAGAAATGGCATGACAACAATCGAATTTTCTGGGTCTTCTGGGATCCTCAGCGTCTCGTATACAGGAACACAGTGATTGCGAGGATCGGAACTTGCAGGCTCGGAGGAGAATATGCTTCCAACTTTCAATTCGTCAGACACGGAGGGCGAGTCTGCTCGTCTGAGCATGACAGTAGCACCATCCCGCGTACGGACTGCATCCAGCATTCTACCGTTCTGCGAGATTCAATTATAGACCGCGAAAGTAATAGCAGGAGTATTCACCAAAGCCATATGTCCATCTTCTTGGAAAAAGGGATGCCTCTTGGTTGTTATCCAGGACGCGACCCATTCTGGATGATATCGAGGGCGAAGTTTATATCCATGTCCTTCGAGCCAGTTGAAATGATCGCGCCAGAACTTTTCGAAACTCTCTAATTCAGAGTCATTGCCACCGCGCTCTGCATCCAACGGGGACGAGGGAGTCATTTCAGCTACCCAAAGGCATTCGGTGACCAGAAGAGCAGCTCAACGAACAAGGAATACCCAGGAAAGACGGCAAAGGCGCAAAAAATGGAGAGTTGATCATCATCAACGAGGACCCACATCAACAAACGACCAACTATCAGGACTTGTGCAATTTACCCAAGCACCAAGGTTATCCATGCACGGCCATTTGTGGCAGCTAATCAGGAAGGAAGAAAGGAATTCGTCCAAGAGCTGAATTGTGGGGTATAGATTATCCAGTGAACTTTCATGTAATGACGGTGTACCTAGACTATTGACAGGCCTACTGAAATAAGAAAGAGAGCGTAAAGCGTTCACCGGGATGCTGCCGGTATCGCAGGTGTCCGTTTTGCCATATAAAAGAGTTGCCGCGTCCAATGAAATGACGTGCGGAAGATTCGAGCAACAATGAACTCGTTCTTGCTCGCGATCCGGGACCGCAACTTCCACTGACTCAATCCTTGTCTTATATCTTTGAACCGCGCAACGACCTCATCCATAGTTGGCCGTTTCACAGGATCGTCTTGAGTCATGTCCGCAATGAGCTGATGCATGAACTCGAATCCTCGTTTCGCGGAACTCCACCTGTTACCCTGAATTTCAAATATGAGCAACCTTGCTTTGAGAATCAGCGTTGAACGTACGGACCACGATGAAGGATTGGCGTATCATGTTTCCCAGACAATAAACGTCGACCGCAAATGGATTGCAAGGTTCATTCTTCACGAATTCGGGAACAGAACGATCACCTCCATATCCAGGAACATGAAGAGCGGGTCCATCTTCAGGGTTGTATTGTTCAGTGAGATCATAGTCGATGAAATGATATCTAACAGGATGTGTGGTACGATTGCGACGAGGTCTTGCAGCGCCACTCCAGTCACGCTTCATGCTCTCGTCCATGGGGTGCGGTGGTATATCGAAGAGTGGATTCCAGTCCATCATGATGTTATTGTCTTTCACATCACTAGGAATTGATATATGAGAACGGTGAATCGATACAACAGTGACGTGACGAACTTGTGTGCGACATGAAGACTATGCATAAACTGCAAACCCTGAAACACGCTGTTCAAGGATGATGTGCGGTATAGGTTCATCTCAACAACTCACCTCAAAAATCTGGTCAAAGAAGTTTACAACCTCCCCGAAAGTGACAAACGGAACAGCTGTCCAGGATACAAATAGTGGCATCACTACGATGACCTTCTCCTCGTCGTCTGGGATCTGCAGAGTCTCGGATACGGTCACACAATGATTGCGAGGGTCAGAACAGATGGGTTCGTTAGAGAATAGTCGGCCCATCTTCAACTCGTCCGAAATAGTTTCCGAATCTGCTTGTCGTAGCATCACAATAGCACCATCTCGAGTGCGTACTGCGTCTAAAATTCGTGGATGCTGGTTAACATTAGAATCAGCTGATGAAAACGCGAATAATGAACGCACGAGCGCAACACAACCGTCTTCGCACTGAAGACGTATTTTGCTAGTCCCTGTCCAGGAAGGGACCCAATCTGGACGATAGCGAGGACGGAGGAGATAACCCTTCTCTCTGAGCCAGTCGGAATGGTCGCGCCAAAACTGTTCATAATCCAAGATACTGTAGGGATTTTGGGGGGATGACTGAGGTTGTTCAAGGCTGGACATGGCATCAGGAAACAATCAAAGAGAGACAGACAAAGAGGGCTATCCGTTGATTACAATGCCTATTCAATTTCTGGCGTTCATATGGACCCACAAGGACTACAAATAACGTACAATCGTGGGAACTGGATAGTATTCTCCTTTGTTCCTATACTATCCAGCTGGGCAGCCAATACAGCAAGTTTGTATACGGAATATGTGAAACGAGCTCAACTCGTGTTGTCATGGAACTCATTTACGTGCGCATTGTCTTCGAGGTGGTTAAATGAGTCGCGAGGCCAAAGCGTTATCTTCCATACCCAACCCTTCCTGCTTGGACGACAATGGCTGGTCTCTCAGCCTGCGCCAACGTTGCCTCAGTCGGCTCTTTTATTCTCAATCTCAATGGCGTAAAAAACTCTGGCCCAGTCTCCACATTCTTGTCGCGGGATGCTGCGATGCGTGGTGTAGCTCAAGACATCGAAACAACAATACACGTGCTCAAGTTGCTCAAAGAATCTGTAGAGGCAGTTGGTACCGACACTGATAAACAACTGTACAGATCTCTCGTCAAACTGTCTCAAGAGTAGGTTCTCATACCCTAGACCAATGTTCAAGATGCTCATGAGACCAAATGATTCATAGAAATCATGCACAGCTACAGGAGCTAGACGTCAGAATTCAGCAAAAGAGCAAGTTCAAGATTTATAGCTGTTGGGGGTTAGTTCAAAGACTCCGCCTTCAAGTTGAGAAAAACTTGAAGTTGGCTCAGGTCAGTGTTCAGCATTACAATTTTTGGTTTCGTGTCTCGCTGCAATCACTTTGTTTAGACTACATCAAGTAGAATCCGTCTTGAGCACCTGAACAAGGAAAGCAAGAAAATACAGGTTGACGCCGGCGTAATATCTCTAACTGAAAGCACCGACTTGTGTATGTACGCCATCGGTCAGGTTGATGATAGGCTCGGTGATGCAGCCTACGCAGCCTCAACGAGTTCTTCTGGGTCTTCAGGTATTCATCGTATGCTCGGATTGCGTATATGACACCGATGATAGTGTAACAGAAACAGCCGCTGTTCTGTCAAAAGGGAAACAGAAGGATACAATATACGGTGTTGAGGTAAGAACTTTTCTGCTTCACTTTACAGGCTTGCTGACCTCCTGAAAAGAATTTCAATATAGAAGAGCTTGAAATAACAACATTCTTACATAGTAAGACATTATTCTTATTGCGTGTCAACACTGCTGAAGGCCTGTGATCCTCTTGCGTATTACATAGATCCATTTGAGGGTGGTCCCTCATCTCGCTGAACAGTATGCTTCTTCCCCGACCTCAATAACGGACACGTATGATGTACCATATTGTGTATGAATCTGTGTATACATATGTATATATCTTGCCTGTATGTATAATGACTCTAATGAGACACTCCAGCTTCACATTACACCGTACACTTGAGTGGTTCATCCTGACGCTGTGATAGGTGCCTTGTGATTCGATAAGCTCACACCGAAAAGCTCAAGCAGCGATGAACTCCAACTTCACTTCAAATCCCTAGTCATACAACAGGTTTACTTGTTGTAGTAATAGTCCTAACCCCTCAACAACATCAAAATCTCCTGCCTCGTCAACTTCTTAACATTCGAAATCTCATTCCTATCAAGCGTAGCATTCGCCATATCCTTCTTTTTCTCCTGCAACTAAACCAAAATTCAAATCCAGATCCAAATATTAGTATCTCAAATCTCAGTCCACAATCCACAAACCAAAACCACAGAAAGGACGAAGAAAGAAGGAAACAGCTTACCGCTAAAATACGCTCTTCAACAGTATTCTCAGCAACAAGTTTATATATATGAACCGGTCTCTTCTGGCCCATACGATGAACGCGCGCAAAGGCTTGTTCCTGGAGAGTGAGTGAATCCGAGAGTGAGTGGTGTCAGTGGGCCTCATTACATCGAATGAAATGAGGATACTATACATACCTCAACTGCGGGATTCCACCATAGATCGAGCAGAATTATATTATTGCATTGTACGAGGTTAAGACCTACGAGAAATTTCAATCAGCCTTCGAGATCAAACACTTTGTAATGGACTCGGAATAGTAAACAACATACCAACACCTCCAGCCATCAACGAAACAAGTAAAACCGTCGTATCCTTATCATCTCTCAGGTTCCTCAAACTAGCAGCTCTCTGAGCTGCATTCATCGACCCATCAACTAATTATCCGAACGATCGCCCTCAGTTCCAACACCACATAAGTGTTACAACAAAAAAGTACTCACAACACTCATACTTAAACCCAGCCCTATCCAAAAACGGTTTAATCTTACACAGCATACTCGTAAACTGCGAATAAACAATCGTCTTCTCCTTCTCCCCCCCGGGTCCCGGCGGTCTCCGTCTTATCCCTTCAAGAATCTCAAGCATCTTAACAATCTTCGCAGAAGGCGGAGGGTCCCTCGAGAACACCTCGGCCATACGAAGAGGTCCTTCACATGCTGTTTTGTGTGCTTTTGCATTGCGTTTGTCTAGAGGTAAGCTTTTAGAGACTATTAGCACTGGTATCAGGTAGTATAGGACGATGTAGGGGGCGGTGTGCGCTGTACGTACCTCAACCCGCATAACTGACAATTCAACTTCGTATATTCCACCTTTTCCTCCACCTCATCTCCAGCATCATCATCATCATCATCTTCCGAACCTCTCGCTCTAGTAAGTATATTCTGCACCTCCTTAGCCTCCGCGTCATATCCCGGTGCGATCAAACTCGGGTGCAGGCATGCTACACAAGAACAAGTCCGTCGTCATCAACACCAACACATCTAACATCAAAACATAAAAAAACCAACCACTCACCTTGTCGCAACCTAAGCAAAAGCACCCAAACACAAGCATAAAGCCTAATCCCCGTAACACTCGTCAACACAACCGACAACACATTATCAAACCTCTCAGCAATAGCATCATAAACCGCTCTCTCAAAATCCCTAAGAACACACTTGACGAGTTTAAACTTGTATTTGGGTAAGGGAAGAATTTCTTGTCCGTCTGGACCTTTCTCGGACTTCGTACGTCGGAGCATTATTCGACTGAGGACGAGCTATGAATTATATTATATGAAATGAAGCAATTCAGCAGTTAGGATGGTAAGCAACTGAAAGTGTGCCAGACGAGTTACAGATCCACATACGTGTAACATCCTCAAAGCTCTCTTCGCACCACACCCACTCTTAAGCGGTTTCGCAATATTCTCCTCAAACCAATGAAAATCAGAATAAGGCCTTACCCTGAGGAACTTGCACAGGGAATAAAAATCTGATGCCCTATTTTGACTATACCGCCGGAACGTCAATGACAGTTCGCCACACCCTCATAACGCAGGAAAGATAAGATAAGATGAACTAGACGTACAAAGGCGTTCCAGTGAGACACCATCTAAACGTCGCCTGCAACTCATGACATGCCTTCGCCTTCTTATTCGCTGCATTTCGTATTTCATGAGCTTCATCTACAGTACCCCCATACATACGCATACGTCAAGCCTAGTAAGCGCGCGCTTTTCTTCGATAGCTAGACTCGTAAGGGAATTTGACGTACCAAGAACAACACAAATCCATTTCAGTCTAAACAACCCATCGCTTAATTTCTCATGGATGCTTCTTCCGTTCTTGTTCTGTATGATCGTATTGGATGTAATGAACTTTGAGGCATGTATATCGTCTATCGTCATATACATTATTTAATAGCAGGCGTATGGCAATATATGAAGGCTAAAGCTCACCAAAAGAGTTCACGAAATGTTGATGTTCAGATGTAACAACACCATAGGTCGTAAGTACAACATCCTGAGTCATCAAATCATATAGCGCTGAGAGTCCGAGTCACGGTATGTATACCTTCAGAAAAGCAGAAAAGCTAAACACAGAACAAAACAGATGATAGACTCACCACAACGCCTCTCACTTCCATAATACATCTTCACACGAAGCCTCGAACTAACCAACCTCACAATCTCATCTGACCATTGCGACAGAATTGACAAGGGACAGACGATCCTAGGTATACGAGTCGCATCAGACAGGCATAGAAGGACAAAAAAAACCTCCTCACAGAGTAGGCATAAGAAGATTACCATTACCACCAAGTTCCCTTCGTCTATCAATAATCCTCACAAGCATCTGAACAGTCTTCCCAAGACTTCAAACGGACCAAAATCAGACCACACACAAAGAACAAAGAAAACCCCCCATCTCACCCCATCTCATCAGCAAGTATTCCCCCCCAACATCCCCCCTCCTCCCTCCTCCTCATCCACTCCCTCCCTCTAACCTGATGATCAAGCAACATAACACCCTTCTTAAAACCCTCAACTCTATTCTTCGAAATCTCAATAAAAGTAGGTAGATCATCGGGATGGGAACTGTTTTGACAGAGATTTACGAGGAGATCGTTGGTGGTTTGTGAGGAGGGTGGGATAATATCTTCATCTTCATCGGATTCTTCGATCTTGGGATCGCGAATCTCTTCTCCTGTAGGTTCGTCTGGTGTCGAGTTGGAGGTGGGTTCAGTGTTGAGAGAAGCTAGGAATACAAATTACTCATGAGTAATCGATGTTCAAAATGAAGAAGGGCTGCTCTACCAGTAAACTTCAACCCCGTAAGTGGCGTAGACCGACGCGATTTGCGACTTGCACCAGTTCCTTTCGGATTAACAGCATCCTCTCCCAAGTTCAACGATTCAAGTGAGATCACAGGTTCCGAGAATCTAGGTCGACTCCTCATCTTTGGAGAAACAAATTGCGATGTGCCTATAGGATTATTAGGCGCGGAGTCATTGTTCGGTCGAGCGCTAAACCCCTGAGAACTCTCGGTCGTGGCGTTAGAGGACCTCCTCATAGAGTTTCGATTGCGGTGTACGTGTACTTTAGGCTGAACGATAAAATGGTTATCAACGTCGCTCGCTCGTACTTCATATTTGTTCAAAGACACACGTACCTTTGACGAACCATTCGGCGGACTGAAACTTGTTCCTGGGATGGTATTACCATCCCGCGTTGGCGCGTCAAAGAATGGAGTTTGTGGATACAGAGGCGTATAATCCATCGAGATATGATGTTTCGAGCTGTAAGAAAGACCTAGGAGGCTATCATAGAAGAGCAGGAAGTGCTAGTGAAAGCGTGACATCCTTCATCTCGGTCTTAGTTAAAACTTAAGTGAGGATTGGCAGGTAGTCATGTGATAGAAGTGTCTTTGTTTTCTTCGAGTTGGGGAATTCTGAAAGAAATCTTTGTGCCATTCTCGACGACATTGAAGTGAATAGGGAAACAAAGGACTTTATTTAAAGTGCGTTCACTGAACATCATCATCGACAAGTCTCCGTGGATCGCTACACATGCATCCGTCCAAGATCACAGGCAAGGTCTAGAGCAGGATACGAGGAGGCTCAAGCAGTCCGAATCATCGGCAGCGGGGTGGTTAAAACAGCGCGCAAAAGTGCAATCCAGTGAACCCGCCGAGCTACAATATCATATGATCGTAGCAGAGAGAGAAAGACGCGTTTCACTACCATCGAGGCTATGCAAGCAAAAAAGCCCAGAGAAACTGGACACCCAAAGCAATACTTATAGGGACCGAACAAGGATACCCATTGGCTAATGACATTGATTATGATCTCCAATGATAATGGGCGCGGGAGGGTCGTGCTAGTGCGTATGACTCTCCATCGGTAAAACGGGTCCGGGTTTCTAGAGCGCCATTGGAGTTGTACTCTGAGAGAGTGAAGGGTGTAATTTTGAGGTCACCGTTTGGAGCGTTGAAAGTGCAATGCAACCAACGTCGGCAAGTACGGGAACTATTTCAGCTCCGACCGACTCCGACTCGGACAAAGCCTCTGGTCATTCCTCTCTCGTGCACCCTGACTATAGTAGGACTCCTGAGGGTAGGTACCCATCTACATACAGCTTCACAGCATTCAGTAGTAGTAGTGAACGCCAAGAGGCCATACTTACAGTACCGGCGGCTGGACAAAATGACTCCACAAAAAAGACCTGATAAGAATCTCAGCGTCGCTCTCCGCTAGATGAATGCGCCACAAATCTCGCATTGGGGTCAGCTCAATTTACTCAGACCGTCCGTCCGAAACGTATCACGAGACCAAGGACCTACAAAGTTCTTAGTTCACAAAGTACCTCAGGAGTATATGTATGATTATCGGATACAGCATGTTAAAGTGTATTCTATGATAAGGAAAAAAGACAGGAGAAATATTGAAAGAAAGAAGGAATGGAAAGACATCCTCTTCAGGTAATGTGCGATATGATCGACAAATAATTGATTACACACCACAAAATTAAGCGAAAAAGCACTGCACCCCTACCCTACCCTACCCGTTGACTAAACGTCCTTTTTCCTTTCCCTTATAAACCCCAGTCCAATCCCACTCAGAGTTTCTTCTCGCAGGGGTTTGTAACTAAAAGGGCTAACCGGAATCTGGAAACTGGAAACTGGTTTATTGCTCTTAATGACTTACGACTCGACAATTCAAACGCTATAATGATGTCTTCTACCTTATTCACCTCCAAGTTCATCCTACCTCTCTTAGCGGTTCTAGCCAATGCAGTTTCTGTTTCTGTTGAGGCTGCGCCTGTGATTGGTAGTGAAGAATTTGAAGGAAACGATAACAATAACAATAACAATCGACGAGATGATATTTTATTACGAGCACGAGCACACTCAGTAGTGCATGTGTATACTAAACGAGATGACGGTGGAGGTCCTCTTTTCAAGATATGGGTACGTGCTCTGAATCTGCCCACCTCACCAAAACCAACCAACCTATTCCCTTCCTCCCAGCTCCCAGTCCTCATCATCGTCCTCGTCATACTCTCCACAGTCGCAATCTACCGCATGAAAACATCCGGCAGATTATCCTCAATACTCTCTTCTCTAAGCCGCGCAGCAGCAGCAAGCGCAGGAGCTTTAAACCCAAGCAGTACAACCGAACTTACCGCAGATCAACTTACAGGCGGGAACTCTACCACTGCGGTTAACCGTACCGCTGATGGTGCCGGTGTTGGTGTTGGTGGGGCGGCGGGCGGTAATAGGACTAGGAGGACGAGAAGACCTAGGAGGACTCCGTCGCAGATATCTACGACTTCTTTACCTGCGTATATGAAGGAACCAGGTGAACAGGAGTTGGTTATCATTCGGTACGTTACCCCCGGCCCCTTGTCGTTGGAGTGACTAAATAATAATTGATATCTGGGATGTAGAGGTCCTACGGATATGGTCGATGGGACTGTAACAGTCGATATGCCAACACTCGCTGAAGACGTCGAAATATCAGTCCAAGATCATGATCACGATCAAGACGGTCGATATACAGAGATACCAGAATCACCCAACGATATGCCGTTATTACACAACGACAACGACGACGGCGATTCGTCTGCGTCAGCGTCGGCGTCTGGTGAGATGGTGGTGAACGAGTCCTTGGCGAATACGCAAGCAGTAGGTCAAGGGAATCCGGTACGACATAGTGTTGATACGGGAGGCAGTGGAGATAGCAGTTCTCTCGTACTTGTTGATTCTAATCAACCAGATGTAACCCCCGATCCGAGAGGTCAGACGCCTGCGTATTTTGAAGTTGTGGATTTGAATCAAGATGGGACGCCGATTTTACTTGGCAACAACAACAACGCCGAGTCTTTAGGTGCTCCCGCTACTGGCACAGGAACAGGTACGAATACCAACGCCAACAACATGGCACCACCACCGAATAGAAGACCTTTCAGACTTGGAAATCTATTCGGTGGACTCGGTAACTCCAACTCCAACAACAACAACTCTCGTTCACAACAAAATGGTCTTCCACCAGGTTTGCCTCCTAGCGGTATCACCCACACCCAGACCCAAACCCACGCACGAGGTGATTCAGGCGGTGCACTATCACTAACATCCACAAACTCTCGTCCTTCAACAACACTCCACACAACCACATCCCGTCTAAGCACCACCACCACCACCGGCGCCGCCTCCGCCGCCGCGCACAGACCATCCCAATCAACCTCTTCCCTCCTAAGCCTCATCCACCCCCTCTCCCGGAAAAAGTCCAACCAGCAACTCCCCACATCCCCCTACCCCCCCTACTCATCCACCAACCTAACTTCCCCCTCCCTAATTTCCCTCCACTCAATAAGCGCACCACTCCCCCACACGCTAACCCGTACGGAGTTTACGTACCCCAAGGCTGGGCCAACGCCGGAACAGGTTATGTTGATTTCGAGTAGGGAGAGTTTTGGGAGGTTTGGAGTTCCGTGGGGGGATGAGGCTGTTAGGTGGGCGAAGGTTAGTACGGTTAGTGGGGATTTGGGGGGGCCGCCGCCGCCGGAGTTTGAGGAGGAGGGTGGGGCGGGTGCGGGGGCGGGGGCGGGGGGAGGTGTGGTAGGGCAGGGGTTGGGGGGAGGACAAGGGGTGGTAGGGGCAAGGGAGACCTGGATCGAGGTTGAGGACGGAGAGTAGAGTGGTGCTTGGGACGACTGGAGATGAGTCTCGGTCTCGTGTGGATGAGGAAGAAGGTGCAGGGGATGAAAGTGGTGGTGTAGAAGAAGCTACGACTTCAACGTCTACGTCTACACCTGCGGCTGCGGTACCCTTGGAGGAACACCCCGAGAACGATACGACGTTGGGTGTAGATGATACAGTACCGTCTTCTACTGCCCCACCTCAACCTCAACCTCAAGTATCTTCTCAACCACCACACTCCGCTGCACCACCTTCATCCTTCCGCCCACCACCAGAACCACCCTCCACCGCCTTAGATCTCCCCACCCCCTCCACAAACACCACAAACACCACCAACCCAGGCCCAAACCCACCCGGATCCCCACGCACCGAATCACGCGCCTCATCATATAGATCCGTACAGACGTTCGCGACTGCTGCGGAGTCTGTGAATGAGTTTGGTGTTGTTGCCCCTGGGGGTGGTGTTGGGTCTCTTGGTACCTCTGGGGGTACGGGGGGAACTGGGGGTACGAAGAGTTCTGGGGGTACGGGGACGACAGGTACGAAAGGGACGATGTCGGAGTCGGAGTATTTTTCAGAGGTTGATAACGGGACTGAGGATGGGTTGACGCAGCCTACGGAGTTGACGACGCCTGCGAATGCGAAGGGGAGGGATATGGGTAATGGTGTCCCTGTCGGCGTTGGGGCGGGACAGCAGCAACGGTTTGATGTTGAAGGGAGTGAGAAACATACGCATAGGCCTGGGGCTGTTTCTGCTGCTGCGTGATGGGCGTTAGTCCCGGAGTGTGGCTTGTGGGGGTCTATGGTGTATGGGTGAGGTAGAGAGGTAGAGGTAGAGGTAGAGGTAGAGGTAGATTTTTGTTGGGTTGGGTTGGGTGAAGATCTATCTACACGGTATCCTGTTTCAAGATTCTTTGTTTCTTTCTTATTTTCTTTCTTATCTCCTTTCGATCTTTCTTTCGATCTTTCGATCTTTGTAACAATCATCTGGCTACCCCCTCCCTCCGTCATCCTGCTTGCTCTTTCTTCCCCTCCTTTTTTCTCCTTTTTTCTCCTCCGTTTTTTTCTGGGTACAGGGATAGGAAATTATCTATTCGCTTGCATACCCTGGTCCCTCATCCACATCGACATCTACATCGTCTACTTACACTGAATTTACTTACCATCACCATTATACACTTTTCCTCACTCCTCATTCCCCACTGTCTTCAACTCCCACAATCAATCTACTCAATCTCCAATGACGAATTTAACCGATTTACATCTTATTTCTTGCAGCCTGCTTCCGATTCCCCTCGCAGTATGTCACGGTATCGAATGTTCAAACGTTCAATGTTCAATGACACCCCGCTCGTCTCCTTATTACTTGTTATTCGTTATCGATTATCTGCAGAGCTCGTATGTACCGTACATCTGTTAGATAGGTGGATTCTCAATTTAAAGAATACATAGACTATTCATTTAACATTCGTGAACAAGTCCAATCTCATGAATACAATAACTTCAAATCTTCCAAGTCTCCCATCCCCCCCCTTCCCTCCCCAAACTTCAACGTTCACCTACGAAAACCACCCCTTTGGCTGATCAACCTCACCCTCTCCAACCTCCCCATCCCTCTTCTTCCTAACTAACTCCAAAATCCCCTTGACACCCTCTACATCACCTATACTCGCTTTTCCAGCGGTCCAATCAACGACTATAGGCCATTTGAGCGCGTGGGGGTTTGTTGAGCCGAGGTTTGATACTGAAGCGAGTGTCTCGTTATGTCCGAGTCCGAGTCCTGAGCCTTGGTCCGAGGAAGAGGAAGAGGATGGATGCGCGGAGAGAAAGACGTTTGCGTTAGGACTAGGACTAGGGGATGTGGGGGATGTTGGTGAGGAGACGTAAGATAAAATCGAAGAAAGTTGATCTGGAGTCGGAGGTGATTCTATGACTTCGAGTTTAAAATCTAGTGGTGGGTTTTTTTGGTTATCTGCTGGGTAAGGACCTGATATCGCTGATCGAAGGAGTTGAAGGGCTTTTTGGGAGGGGGGTGATTTTGGGTGGTGGCTTTAGTACTTGTGGTTAGTTGGGAAAGAGTTGGGAAAGAGGGAGGGTGAGTTACAATATTGATATTTCTGGCTTTTGTATGGAATGAGTAAGGGTGTATATGTAGGGATAAGCGTGGAAAGGTTTACTCACTACTATCCTTTTGAATGCAGAGAACATGACTGAGTGAGAGTAAGAGCAAGAGTGAGAGTGAAGTCACACGGTACCATGGCTCAACTCGAACCACTTCCACCTCGTACCCTCGCCTCAGTACGAGACCAAGTAGCAGAAGAAATCGCAATCCGTACAATCCAAAAATCCAAAACACAAGACAGTACGTCCCCTCCTCCTTCCCCATCCCTACCTTCCTCAACCTCCCACCAACCTCACTCCCGCAAGCCCAGCTCTAAAAATCGGCGTAACACTAACATTCTCAAAATCCGACGACATCTCATTCATAACATCAATAACATCCTCAATCCAACGTACATGTATCTCCGATTACCTATTCGCAATCGCAACCATCGGCGCTCCAACTGATACAGATACTAATATCGTAGGATTCTGTAGTTCAGATCCAGAATGTATACAGCGTTGTGTCCTACTCGCAAACGCTAAATTTATCGGTAGAGTTAGGGATCCTTTACCCTTACCCTTACCACCCGTACCCCAACCAACATCCGAATCACAATCATTCGCAATTCACACCACCAACAACAACTTATGTATAGTCCCAATCGAAGAACTAGGATATACAACCTACGACGAACACGCTTTATGGGACGTAGTTCGTAAAGCCTCAATGAACCCAGTAGACCCCCTAGACCCCCCACCAAATTCCCGTTCCCTCACCCAACTCCTCTCAGACCGCAGAGCAAAACTCGAAAGAGTAACACCCAACCAAGCTCTCACCGAACTCCACGATCCAGAACCCCTCCTAAACGCCCCAACCCTCCTAGTCGACATCCGTCCTCACTCCGAACGTCTCGAACACGGCGTGATCCCAGGGTCCCTGATCATCGAGCGAACATTCCTCGAAGCCAGTTTCGATCCTAGGAGTTCCAAGAGGTTGGGAATTGCGGATAGGTATGATTTGAGGATTATTATGATAAGTCAGGATGGTGATGCGTCTAGTCTTGCTGCGTATGAGTTGCATAAACTTGGGTTGTTGAATGTTACGGATGTTATTGGTGGGTTTGAGGCTTGGAGGAAGGAAGGGTTGGCTGTTGAAGCCCCGAGGCAGATTAAACAAGGTGGTGATGGTGCTGACGGTTCATTGTTGTTGTCTTTTGGAGAGTCGTTGGTTGGGTAGTAACTAGTACTAATAAACGGCCAATGTATATATATATATTATATCCAAATTTCAGGGTATTAAAGCGCAGCTACTAACTAAGAAAGATAAAAGCAGAAAAATGAACAATTACAATAATTACTCGTACTACGGGTCAAAACTAACAAACTAACAAAACTAATCACCTCTTCGAGATTCTCATAATCATAAATAATGCAAGTCCGATGGCGAGATTAAGTAATGAGTAAGTAAGTAAGTAGGTAGGTAAAAGTGAGAAAAAGAGTAAAACGTATAGATAGATAGATGAGCAAGCAAGATAGAGAAACAGAAATGAAAACATAAGAAACAAAAACAAAACAAGCAAGGCAAGTAAGGTATTAGTCCCAAAATAGGGTGGGTATAAAATAAAAAAACTAAGAGTGAGAAAAGTAACCGAGCGAAGGAAGTAGGGTACCGACTGGGAGTCAGACCAGACCAGATATGGAGGGATCGAACAACAGACAGACAGAGATACAACAGCATCAGCATCCCACAACAGCAAAACCCATCGACTCTTCCGAATCAACTTGAGCGAGATCGTAAAACGATACGAGGTGAGTTGAGTTTTGAGTTGAGTGTCTTGCGTCAAAAAAAGGATAAGCGAATTCAAATTGATCCTCAACGCCCCGCTGAAACGGCGTACGCCATCCGTTTCGTTTCAAACAACCCTAAAACCCCCTACGAAACGCGCCATCAACATCAACCCAATTCGCGTTACAGGGTATATAAACACCCAACTCACCTCAAAAAACACCTCAAACACCTCCCCCTCCCCCCCCACTCATATCGTACTAACATGATTAGGTTGCTGATGCGGATGCGTCATATAATACCCTCCTCCTCCTCCTCCTTGTTGCATACCAATACCACCACCACCACCACCACCATACCCACCCTGACTAAACTGAATCGGAGTACTCGCCGCATGCATCTGCTGCTGCTGCTGCTGCTGCTGCTGCTGTACCCTCTGCTGTTGCTGCTGCTGCTGTACCCTCTGTTGCTGCTGTTGCGCCTGATGCTGCGAATGACTAGGCAAATCAACAACAAAAGTCCCCGGACTATCAGTTACCATTCCTCCACCCGCACCCGCACCACCACCTCCACTCCCCACGAAGGACGCAGGTGAATCACTCCTATACAAATCCCCATACCCTTCCGTAGGCGGCGGCGCAACAGACCCAGGTCTAGACAAACTACCACTACCACCCATCATCGCTCTCATTTGTTCTTCTGCGCCTCCAGATGACCCAAGCTCAACACTCAAACTAGACGCTCGACTCTCACTCCTCTGCATCCCCATCCCCATCCCATACGGCCCAAGTGTCCCATGTGTCCCATGTGCGTGCGGTGCATGCGGATGCGAATGAGGATGTAAAGCCAAAAACCCACCCGCAGGACTCGAATTAACACTCCTCGATAAACTACTCCCACGACTACTAGTCGCATAGGGATGATATTGTCCCGCTCCTCCCACACCCACCTCCACCCACACCCACACCTCCTCCTCCTCCAGCAACACCATAAAGCCCCAACGCAGACCCCGATCCAACAGACGAACTCAACCCCAATCCCAGACCCAACCCTTCATCAGTCGAACGTCGATGAGAATGAACATCAACACCTCTCATCAAACTAGGCGTCATACTTCTATGTCTCCTAACAGGTCCACCACCAGTAGACAAAGGAGCGGACGAATCAACACCACTCAACCCCAACCCCAACCCACTTCCATACCCTCCTCCAGACGTCGAAGTCGAAGTCGAGGTCGCGGATGAGGATGTCGCGGAAGAGGATGAAGAAGTGGTTTGAGGAGGCTCAAGTAACATCCCAGGAGGATACAAACTCCCATGATCAAACGCAAGTTTATGTGAAGGCGCAGACACAGAAACAGTCGGCATAGGTGATAAACCCATCCCTCCAATCCCCCCCGTCGCAGCACTACTCAAACCCCAAGCATACGCCCCTCGCTGTGGAATCGGTACAGCACCAGCACTAGGATTCGAATCATACCCTTCATCACCAACACCATAAACACTCGAACTAGAACTCGCACTCGATCTTCCCGATCTCGGCTGCGGATGCGAGGAATGCATAAACGACGAATGAGGTCGTTGTATCCCACTTCCATTCCCATTCCACGAAGATCGATGTGGACTCGTACTAGGTAACGAAGGAACTGAAATCGTGCTAAACGCAGGTGAAGGTGTTGCTCGAAGTGCCCATTGAGATTGCGATTGGGCGTCAAGGTGAGTTTGGGATTGTTTATTAGGCTCGTTAGAATTCTGTTGCTGTTGCTGTGCATAACCACCATAAAACTGTTGAGGCGGAGGTCCTTGTCTTGAATCATAAGAAGATGAAGACGAAGAATACGTCGATCCAGCTGTACCCGGTCTTTGAAGATGTGAATACGGATCTAGATGTTGTTGTTGTTGCTGTTGTCGTTGCTACAAAAAATCCAATCCCAATCAGTTTCAGAGCCAACTAGTACCCGAATGCCCAAACTAACCTCGTAAACATCCATATCAACCTCCTGCTGCTGCTGCTGCCTCGATTCCTGCTCCTGAGAATCCCCACTCTCACTCCTAACATGAACCCTAACCAACCCCTCCTCATCACCCTGTACATCCCTAACATCACCCATCAACTCGACTTCACAAAGTTCCATAGGTACATCCAATGCACCACCAGAACTTTGCACCGCCCCTTGAGGATAATACGGCGATGTATAATCACCCTGAACATCCATCCCCATCCCCATACCCCCCATTCCGACCCCGACCCCGACCCCCATCCCCATCCCCAGTCCCAATCCACTCTCACCACCATACATCCCCAACCCAACACCAATCCCCCCTCCTCCTCCTGTCCTCCTCCCCTCATCACTATCATCACTCCCCCGACTCTCACACTCATCCTCACAAACACCCTCATCTTCCTCCGAATTATTAATCCACTCTCCAACACTTCCCCCCGTTCCCCACTCCATCTCCGCCGTGCCTGTACTTTGGTCCCCTGCACCTTGTGCTTGTGCTTGTGCTGCACTAGTAACTGCGGAACCGGCGGCACCAGCAGAACGCCTACAAACTCTTAAATGTTGTCCAAGATTATCACTCCTCGAAAACCTCTTCCCACATCCATCCCTCGGACACACAAAAGGTCTCTCCATCGTATGTGTCCTGAGATGTCTCTTGAGATGTTCCATCCTCTTGAACAGTCTTCCGCAAGAGAATAAAGGGCATGCGTAGGCTTTTGTTGATATAGTTGCTGACGCTGACGCGGACGAAGTCGCAGGTGCAGAAGTAGAGGCAGAGGCAGACGTGGAAGTAGTCGCAGGCGCAGACGAAGGAGGCACAGACTCAGACACCGCACCAGGCGAAGAATCAGAAGTAGGAGGTGAAGGAGGCACACCAACCCCCATCCCCATCCCCACCATCCCATCCTCACTCCCACTACCCGTACCCGTAGACGAATCTCTCTCTCCCAACCCAAAAACCTCCCCAACACCACCTCTCCTTGAATCAACACTCCTCCCTCTACTCCCACCAACACCAACACCCGCGTACCTCCCTTCAACCCAAACAGGTACCATCCCTCCCGGATTACCACCAGCAGGCACGCCATTATAACTATGTCTCTTCCACGCCCTCGAATGCGAAGGCGCAGGCGAAGGTTTAAACTCCCCCCTAGCCTGCCTCATAAACATCTCAGCAGCAGATCCACCTTCCATCATCTCTTCTTTTACTCTCGGTTGCTGAGAACCTTGGTTTCCTTGGTGCTGCAGAACGCTAGTGGGGGGATACCCATACTGTCCTTGTTGTCCTTGACCGAACCCAGGATAAGTCTGATGTCTATGCGCATACATCTGTCCTTGAGATCCAAAAGTCGTAACACCCGCCGGACTCGAATTAGGATAAACCAATTCATCAGTCACATATCCCCCTCCCTGCTGCTGTTGGACGTGATGAGGCGGATACCAATGGCCTTGTTGTCCCTGCGCCTGATGCGAATACTGCTGCTGCTGCTGCTGATGATGATGATACCTCTCCGAACTATCCACACTCTGACTCTGACTCTGCATCCCAGCTCTATACATATATCTCTCTCTCCCCCTCTCATCTTCCATCGCCACCGTCCCAGCCCCAGCACCTGTAGCTCCATGCCCAAGCGCACTAGGCCTATTAACTTTCTTCCTCCTCTGTTTATACGTAGGCGACCCCTCAAACAACGAAAACATATTAAAAAACGGCGAATTCGAGTTCGAATTCGTTGTCTGTTCTCCCCCTGCCGCCCTTACCGCCCTCCCCCTCTCAACAGACGAACCATCCTCATCTTCACTCTCATTCATTTCATCCCCTCCCTCTAAATCATTATCCTCTCGATCCGCACGTCCACGCCCACGTCCACGAGAATTCGCCCTCACTTCCTCCAAACCTCTAACAACCCTCTCCAATTCCCCTTCCCCATCTCTCCCACCAGCAGCTTTAACAAATTGCTCATAAAGCGATTTCTTAAACGCCCCGTCGTAGACGAATGAAAGAGCTGGTTCGCCTGTTATTTGGGTTGTCGGTTCGAGGCCCATTCTTTGTGAGGAGAATAAGTCGTTAGTTTATCGCCCAATCAAAAACGATAGACAGAAAGGACCCACTTCTCCCTCTTCAAATCCCTCTCCAACGCATCCAAAAACAACCTATCATGAGGTACAGAAAACCAATAGAACACTTTTTGTTTCTTTTGTGTTCTTATACATTGGTATTTGAAGAGGAGATCTAGGAATGGGGACTAGAAAAATAAATAAATATATCAATTAGTCAACGCAAATGCAAGGATAAGGATATTTATCTCACCTTTGGCTCCTCAAGACTCGCATCCTGACCAGGTTTCAAGTTCCTAAGGTCACTAAAAACACCCTCTTCAAACTTTTTCATATTTCGAACTGGTCTTCCAAACGCTTCGAATCTACATCCACACCCAAAGAGTCAGCATAATCACATCACCGGAAAACCGCAACACCGCACAACGCACCTAAAAACCAAGGCCCTAACAATATCCGTCCCAGTAATATGATAAAGCCCATTCCAAAGTACACAAGTCACAAATTCTTGATTCGGTAATAAGAATCTGTTGAGTGCTGGATGGGAGGGTGCGTGTGGGTGGTGATGACTTGCTCCTATACCTCCCATTCCACCTCCCGGTGCTCCTCCTACACCAAAACCCCCACTAGCACCACCGGCACCACCACCAAACGCAACCGAATTAAGACCCGTAATACCCATATTCAAATACGGATCCGAAGACGTCGGGTCTCCACCACCACCCGGAGCAGCACCAGCAGAGGAAGTAACACCAGCACCTGTAGAATTATTTGTTACATCCCACCTCGAAGGAGCAGTCGCAAGGAAAAACTTGAGTCTATCGAGTACAGATAATTTATCTTGTTCGGATTGAGTTAGGGGGCGTGAGAGACCTCTGGGTAGACCTGGGGTTGGGTCGATTTGTGTAGAGGTCGAGGTGCTGGGGTCTGCATTAGCAGCGTTGGGTGCGTTGGTGGAGTGTTGGGTGAGTGGGTGCGATGTAGAGGAGGATGCAGAGGTGGAAGTAGAAGCACCCCAAGACCCCTGCGCAACAGAAACCGGACCTGGACCCGGAACCGGACTTCTCCTCCCACCAGGTCTAGCAGTATACTCTGATGGATCTTGTATCGTCTGTGAAGGTAACGCCTCCATTTGTAATGCATGAAGCTGCGTGCGTGGGTGCGTCGTAGACTGCGCAGACGCAGACGTAGACGTGGGCATGGAAGTAGAACCAGAAGTAGAATGCGAAGTAGGTATGATCGTCGTCATCATCGTTGACATTAAAGGTGTATTGTAGAGTTCGATTATTAAGAGTTCCTTCGAAGTCTTGAGGTCGTAGGTCGTAAATCGTATAACCTTCTCGAGAGTAGGATAGGGATATGGATAGGATATGGGTAAGATATTAAGATTAAGATAGATTGAGATTGAGAAAGTTGCGATGAGATGGGGAGGATGGATGAGTGATGAAATGGAATGAGATGGAGGGAGTTGGAGGAGATTGGGTTGGATGGGAATTAGGATTTATAATACGAGGCGTATATGCGTTTGCGTTCCGTTGCGTCGTCGAAAATAGCGTCTTCCGTCCGTCCGTCCAAACGTCGTTCGTCGTCGTCGCTGTCGTCGTCTTCAAAGCCGGGGAACCTGAAAACTCTCCTTTCCTTTCTTTAGACAATCGTCGAAAGAGATACGAAAGAAAGAGACACCAGAATCTCCCTCCGAACAAAAAAATAAAAGAGACCCCCGCTTGGCAAGGGCAAATAACTAAGTAACTAAACTAATTCCAGCAGGGGGTCACGGACAAAAATTGGTCACGATGCGCGTGGCGTGGCGTGGCTGATTATATGTAAATACGTACAAATACCCTTCCACCCAAGATTCGTTGCCCGATCTCGGGTCAAGTGGGTGTACACTGCCCCCTCCAAGTTGGAGTCTAGCCCACTTTGCTTTGTTCTTCTCCTTTCCCTCCGAATATCATGGACCACTGCGCATCATACATCATTAAATCAACTCTTCCTCATCGCCTCACTCGTCTTTCCGGCCTCCCGGCGCCGTCGCGAGTAAGCCTTACCGCCACTACTCTATAGTAAACTAACATAACCCCCAGTAGCTATGTGCTATGTAAGTACACCTAGCAACGACTAGCAACGCAACGTATGTAGATGATGATCATACGATTGATTCGCCGATATATGAGTTACTTACTTAACTCTTTGTGTGCACTGGAATTTGGATGGGGGTCATTCATAACTTCATAAGTAAGTGTAAAACTCCGAACTTCCGAAATTACGCATCGCGAGCATCGCATTTATGATTATGATATGATGGATTTTTGAATGAATGGTTCAATCTATCATTGATACATCGCCTCAGGGCTTCAAAGTTCGGATGCTTCCAGGGTAAGCTTGCTTTCAAAATTGCTTTCAAATTCCTTTTTCTTTTTACTTACGCGGCTCGTCAGACCCGGAATTTGACCTCGAACTCTAGGCACGAAAGGAACGTTGAAGAGGACGTTGAAGGTAAGAACGACGAGACACCCTCCGTCCGGCGTCAATCGTACCGCGTATGTCTTTTTCTTCTCGTCGCTGGTGTTATACTCATCTCATCTCATCTCATCTCGTTCATTGTACTCACTCCAAAATAACGATCATGACCTGGCCGGGGCCCTACATCACTCCATCACTCCATCATCCTCAAAATAATCTTCACTTCATCCATCAGCGCCGCGGATTTAACTTTTCGTTTTTCCTACTGGCAGCCTTCCACCAGAACCTGAAGATCTTAAAATTTCCATCCATCCACCCCACCCTAAGTATCTACCGCCCACCAAGTTCAAATTCCTCAGCGCTCAGCGCCCAACGCCCAACACACCAGACACACCCTCGCTCCACACAGACTCCGACTTCACCACATCAGACGCCACTAACTAAAAACCAAGATTTCACTTTTATGGTGCAATCCACTTAGTCACCACTACTTTTGTATAACGGTCCCGGCCCGCTCAATTTCCCACCCTTTTTTATTCTGTCTTACAAAACGTATTCTTTTGAGCAAAGGAACAAATCTGTAAGACGGTTTCCCCTAAAAGTCAATATTCATAGAGGTCATCCTTTCAAATTTGCCACCCTTACCAAAAATGGCAAGTATTACATAATTAATTGCATCTATGCGTCAAATTTGCATCAAATTGACTAAGGAGGATCTCAAAAACCGGTATCTGGGACGTATGTTGAGACCAGAAATGGCTTTCTACCCCAAATTTTGAGCCCAAATACCAAGATTCAAAATTTTGCTCGCTGCGCGGCCAATTTTGCCGCTACACAAAAGTAGTGGTGACTAATTGGATTGCACCATAGTAAACCCGGAAGGTGGGAGGGCTGGAAATACCTGAAATACAGTGACATTTGTAGATATGTATGGATTATCATTATCATTATCATACATAGCTCTTAGGAACGACACCGGAACGACATCAATGAAGCTGTACAGTACTCCGAGTCTTTGTCTTTGCCATGTGCAGACCTCAGACTGACGATGGGTCGGGACTCGGATGGTTTGGGAACTTTGGGTTCTAGTCAGGTACAACCGGGTACAGGAATGTACTTACTACTCTCTCGCCCCAAGGCACTTACGAACTCCGAATACTTACAGCGAGTTTGTACAGGAACCCTCTCCTCCCAAAGCCTTCCCTCCGAATACTACTCCATCCATTGTGGTGTAATGGCTAACATTGCTGTCTTTCATTACATTGATGTACCATTTCCACAGCAGCTCGGGGTTCGATTCCCCGCAATGGAATTCCAATATCTGGAGTACCTTCCTTGTTTTTTAGATCTTTTTGGTTGGTTTTCACGGTGTGGTTTGTGTGTTTGTTGGGTTCGGGTATGGGTTTGCGTACGGCAAGGCAAGGAAAGGCTAGTGAGGAGGCGGATGATCCGCGGACTCGCTTTGCTCACTTACAATGTTCAAGTTATGGCGGGTAGCACTGTCAGTCCTCCTTCTTTTCTTCTTACTTACGGCGCATATTGACATGACATACTTACATGCACGAATCTGACTCGGACTTGTACTCGGACTTGAACCTACACTTAAACGATGTTCAACGTGGCCAAGTGGCTAAAAGGGTCAAGTCGGGGTCAAGTCGGGGTCAGTTTGGGGTCGAGTGGGGGTTACCATGGATGTATGTAGTAAATGTAGTAAATGATCTACACTTTTAAACTGGTGACTGAGTCGAGTCATGCCAGTGGTCGGCAGGTAAGTAAATACTCGAGCCGAGAGCTCGGATTAGCGGGTTGCTGTAGGCGGGATTGAGCGTGAAAGTAAGTAGTAAGGAAACTACGGGGCCGATTGAGTGAAGGTAAGTGAGTGAGTGCTAGCTAGCGCCGACCCTCCGATTTTAGTTCACATTCGCATTCACAAAAAGCACACTCTTCCAGGCTGATGAGCTTCGTTGAGATCAATCGGAATTGCAATTGCTTTTCATACTTCACTTTGTTCGGGTGTAAACTACGAAGACCTTCCCCCCTGCAACGCTCACATACATTCTGTAAGTATAAGTAAATACATAAGTAAGTAAGTACCTCACCAGGTAATCCCACAACGCCACAATGCCATCCATGAAATCAAAGTTTGTATGATCCGCCGTGTGCGACTCGATGCTAGCAGATATCAGTCTCGGAGACTCGGAGGAATGTGGTAAGTACGTACGGTACATACCGTCTGTCCATCCCACATCAATCATCATGGCGTCGATATCACCCGACGTCCTCCCATCGTCTCCCTTCCTCCCCTTCCTCCCCTTCCAGCCTCTTCCAGCTCCTTCCCTCTTGAAAACCATACCAAGCCCGGTGAGTCCGAGGAGTCCTCCCATCATACCGCAACGTCCGATATATCGATGGAATATCATACGTACATACGTACATACGTACCTGAGGACCCAGGTCACTCAAGCCAGCCTCTGTATGCCCAGGTATGCCCTCGGACTCTCAACATCATCATGCCACATGTGTTACCGTATGCGCACCGTATGCGCTGAAAAGTACGCTCCTTGGATCTTCAAGTCAATGTAGCAATGCAACAAACATTAGTGTTGAAGGCCCTGAGGGGTTGATTATTTGTATGATACTAATCTTCTGATCTCGGATCCGGAGGCACTGAGCTAGGATTTAAGCAAGGGTACCTGTACCTGTACCTGTAAGTATGTAGTATGTACATATTAGGTATTGGCCCGCCCTCTATGACTATCGATACCTGCCTTCGGAGGTATGTACGTGGGTTGGAGTTGGGTTCATCTCACAGCCTTGGTTCCCGGGTTGGCGCTGTAAGTAACTCAAGCACACATGTACACCGTGATAACGTATCGGAATCGATGTGATTCCGGGATGTATGTACATACTCCATTGAAGTCAGTCGTCCCGTACCAATTCCCTAGGTCGGACCCGGCACTACGTAGACTCGGAGCAGCGCCTTGAACCAACGTCCATTAGGTCCGGATTCATTCGCTGCGCGTAAGTTCGTAAGTAATGAACGGAACATTCAATTAACCTCCAGATACCCTCCTCGTGGTCCAGTCCCAAATGAATTCCGAAAGGAACCTGGTCGGAAGGCTACACTGCAGAAGGCTATGTACCCACATGTACATAAGCCACCTTGATTGAACGCACAGCACAGCAAGGAGTTTAACCTCGAGCTCTCCTACACGATCGCGATCAAAAGAACGAAAATGAAAATGAAAATGATCAGTTATGTACTTCAGTACCGAAGAGTGACGAGTCTATCAGATGGAAGCCAGAAAACCTCGAATCTCTACAGAAGCCTGTATAATGAAATGGTCATGTCAGAATTTCAATAAGTAACATAGAATTAGATCCATAACACTCGGACACTTACCATCAATGATATGTCATTCTCCGAGTACTACATACAGTAGTATCACTGGCATTGTTTAGTTGATACCAAGCGCCCGGCGGTTGAACTAATGTGCCCACTGCATACAGTAGCACTTACTGTAAAGAAGAAGAAGAGAAGAAAAGCTTATTATTAGAGAGAGAACCGCGCCGTTTACAACGGTGAAGATGCATATGAGCTCAAGCGGAGAATGATGAACCTCGCACAATTCGAGGCTGGATACAGGGCTTACTTGACCGTCCACTGCAAGTTTAGGAAGACCGTTGTAGACCGTTCGCGACACGACCGCGTACCCCGGTATGTATCGGAGTCAGACCAGAGATTCCTCGTGTTCCGGAGTCTCTCATTCCACCTTGTCCTAATTGAGATTCGGGTGAGAAAGGCATCACGAGTAAGTGCAATGTGCATACATACCAGATACATTACCACGAATTTGCATTACTTACCACCCCGAAAACGAAATTCCATATTCTGAACGAATCTATGTAATACACGTACCCCGTCGGTAACCTACAACATTAACATCGCCTCAGGTCCAGGATCAATATCTTCCGACCTCTCGTAGCCTCTCGTCAGCACGCGATTGCTGCAGAGGCTTACAGAGGGCCAGAGGCTTACTTGTAATATTACCCGAGAGCGATGTACTCGCGGGTGACTCACGGAAGTTCGGTTCACGCTGACTAAATTCATACACTTACATACATACATACGCCGGATTGGAGTATGTAAACACCGCAGAGCACGCAGAGCGGTGAGGACTTGGGCAAGTTGGTCCTTAAGACCTTAATGTGGAATGTGGAATGTAAAGGCAAAACCTTAGGCCTTCAAGCCAAGCTCCGAACACCGAGTCCTTACAACAATGGGTTCTTGGGCATTGGGACGTCATGATGATATGATCAGATAATCTGACACTGGACAGTCAAAAACCCCAAGCTCAAGTTCGGTAGTTCCGAAATCTTATGAACCCCGTGCATGCTAGCGCTTCAGTACATTCTTTTTGTACAACTGTACAAACAGTACAATTGACCGGTACGGCGTGTTACAGCGTATTACCAACCGAGCGACGAGCGTAGAATCGGGGATGTGGGTCCAGGTGGGTACTCGACCTTGACCGGGTTCGAGCTCTAGGTGCAATGCAGTGTACATACGAACGAACGAACAAGCCAATACATTGACTTTGAATATTTGAATATTGATGTGATATTGAGAAACGCTGCGCATGCACATTGCACATTGCACATTGTACGCACTTATTACAATGTAAGCGCTACATATAAGTTATTATGTTATCATACATATTCACCAAAAGAATAAACAATATAACTCACGTACTCGCTCGCTCGCTCGCTGAAAGAACGGGTGCAATAACTGTTATAACATAGTCACCGACCGACCGACCAACCGACCGACCGTGTATACCCCACTTCCATATCCGATACCTAACCACCTAACCTACCTACCTATCCGTGCATATCCGAAAAGGCACCGGTACCACCAAGGATACCACACAAATCATTAGGGTGCAACCGTGCAACGATACCCAAGAGCTCCCGAATCCCAGGACTGCTGCGGTATACCATTCAACGCTAAATCACCTCCCGCCTTAGCCTGCCTTTAGCAGCCCTTAACCTATACATAAGAAAAAGCACGGTAAAAAAGCCGCTGGAACGTACATATCTTATGATTTTTACCCTAGGAACCCGTCCTTATTTTCATGCGCAAACAATTCGACGGGACGCAATCTGCAAACACTTAAAATGCTTCGCAACCGAGTCCGACCACCCGTAACGCCGCTGATTCAGCTTCTAGTATGCTGCAAATAGTTGATATGTAGTATGCGGCATCCAAACGGTCCCGGAGGCCTGACGAAAGGTCTGTATTCGCCGTTGACAGTCGCGATCTGATGAATCATGCCCCCGCGGGTGGTTTTGGTAAACGAAAGATGCTTGTGATATTGATATGTATGTAGATCTATGTCGTTCTTTTGAATAGAAAAAGTCGGGAGCAGAATGACTCTGACTCTGAGGTCACCTTGTTGTACAATATAGATCAAGAAGCGGGATGATTTGTTGTTGAATGCCGGTTGAAAGACATTGACTGTTGGCGGCGGAACTTCGACTAGATTCATATGGTTGAGGTTACGGTCCGGGTGATGCTATGTGATAGCACATGCTCCCTGTATTCTGAAGTACCTTGGGGCAGTTAGTTAGTACGGCGTTCCCATTCATTCATTCAATGATTGCATACCAAGCACACCTCCGAATGAATTCAACGTTCTTTGTGGTCTCATGGCACACGCGATGAGCCTTGGGCTTGATGCTACTTGATGATGTCCATGAGGGAACAACAGAGCATTCTGAATTCGCTTCCCCCAGGTTCGTTCGAGGTATCTGCGCCGTCAACAGAAATGAATTTGTAGACCACATTTCAACAGATCGCAGCGTGCTACAAGTTCCTGTGAGTACACAGCATCAGTGTTCAATGTTCGATGTTCATCAATGGGTTGGACGTCACCATCATGAATTCTCCAGGTTATTCGGGGGCCATGTATTAATATCTCACTGGCGGGATATCAGTCAGTACAGTATGTTGAACGAAAAATACCCGGTAAAGAGAATACATTCAGGAGCTTCTGTCGCATGCTCCGTCCTGGAATCTGAGAGTCCCGAAGGAATTCACTGCCGTACGCATAAACATTCAGGAGAACTCGGTCCCATAAAAAAACCACGAATGATACCGGTGAGAGAGGCACTACCTTATTCCAAAATATCGCAGGTCGGCGGAGCTTAGGTTCAAAGATGTAGACCCATCCATCAGGGATGCTGCACACTGGGCAAAAGTCACCGAACCCTGCCAACTCACGCGTCACATTAAGAGGAGTCTTCACAGCCTAAGACCTAAAAAGCCTGGCTATACTCGATCAGCTGCACGGTCAAAAATCTTGTTGCAGGGAAATCTCACCTTCTCAGGTACACGAACAGGACCAGGTCGGAGCGTTGGAGAGCCTGATGCTTGGAAAACTCTCGGCTTCTCACAAAAAGAACAAGAACACAAGCACTGGATTTCGTGAAATCATGCAAATTCCTATGCGCGGAGATGGTTGTATTCTGGACGGCGATCATACATGGTCTGAGTTCCAACACCATAAACATTCGAGGAGCGAAGGGAAAGGCACAATGTGGTCGATATCAAGATACCAAGCAACAATTCTCGATCTACTTCCAGGGCAGAAAAGTTCCCTCTAATTCTCATGATCGAACTCCTACAAACGCTGAGAAAAGAATTAGCACACGTTTACGAGACGTGTCATTTCTATCGCACCTCTGAATATCCTAGGAACTAACAATCCTATTTCCCCACAAGAAACCCTACTCGAACATCTCAGCTCTTCCCTTTTTTCTTGGCTTTCTTCTTTTTAACGCCACCAGATGCGGGTCCAGATTGCGTTATGGGGGGTGCAGAACTGGTTGCGGGACTGTCGCGCGACACGGCGGTATCGCCTTTCGTAAATTGTTCATTAGCTGGAGGCTCGATAACACGTTTGTTTTGCATCTTCTGCATCAGCGAGAGGTTCAAAGCCTCGAATCGATTGAGGAATATAGATGAGTATGTCTTGAATTTGATGCACTAGTAAACAGATTCAGAAAAGCCTTTAGAATATGAATAGCTCAGAGCTACACACCGATACATTATCCGTGATTTTCAACACCATTTTCCCTTCGGATGCCTTCCATTTTACGCAGTAGCGGGTCTGTCCAGCCAAGTCAGTTCTCGTTCCATTCTGTTAATTTACATAGATGATATACAGTATTTGGAGCTTTCTTGTACAGTGCCTCGGCCGCATCTTGATACTCTTGCCAGGAATGAATGTACACCATGGCAGCATCGAGGCAGAAATATTCGTGTCGTGTGTAGCGGCAGCAAAGTTAGATTGCCTTTTTTGTCAAGTCGGACTTTTCCGTGCTTACCAATGACTCTCAAGCCCTAACCTTATCAGCCTCTCACGTGCTCTGCTCGTTCCTCTTTCAATTTCCAATAAAAAAACCTAGCTACAACGCTTGGCTGGCGCTGGAGGCTGGATGAACAATTATTGACGTGACATTAGACCTCATTAGACATACTGTTGCTGAAATAAAAGGTCCTATGACCACCCGCCTTCACCCGCTTCCCAAAAGTTAAACTCCGCCTTTACTCCGCCGGCACAGTCTTCAAGCTCCGCTTCATCTCTCAGTTCCCGAATTCCGGCTGTATGGTTCCCCAGAACCTTACCCCACATCGGACCATTCCGCCCGAAGAGTTTACTCAGGACTCCTCCTCAACTCCTTTCCCTTGTACACTTTCTTTCCTCTCCTTTGGCTAGTTCAGTTTGCGCTAATCAGGTTTAAATAATGACCGAGCAACAAAAGAAACGTACGTGCAGCCTTTATATTAGTTACCAATCTTTATACGATGATTTACCGATGTTGAATACGGTACTCAGCTTTACCTTTTGTGGCCAACTTCGCTGCGGGTGCCATTGCAGGAGTATCTGAGATTTTGACTTTTTATCCTCTTGGTGAGATTTTCTCCAGTCATTCGTGGGGATCGTTCTCACTCACTCTCACAAACAGATGTCGTATGTTGTTCAACACGTTCCTGGATTAGCCGCTAGGCTGAGATCACTTCGTTAGGTCAAAACGCGCATGCAATTATCGACGGAGAAGTCTCAAGGACTCGTCGGTACTTTCAGGTCCATTATCAAAGAGGAAGGGTCCGTCATGATTCTTTTTGTCACACGAGCAATTGATCAACTCTCCATTAGTGCTGGACGGCTCTACAGAGGTATCTTCCGCTTTGAACTGTAGATCTTCATCACACCAAGCTTATACACAACGTTGTGATTGAGGTCTTGTGCCCCCACTCCTGCTAGAAGCTCCCAAGCGTGCCGTTAAATTGTATGTCATTCCAATATCCTCCCGATATATGCCGAAGGTTGAAAACAACTTTTGCATAGTGCCTCCAATGATTTTTGGGGAAAGACCTACCTCAATCTTTCAGGGGAAAGCAAAATGAATCAGCAGCTTTCCTTGTTGACAGGCTGCAGTGCAGGTGCTACGGTGCGCTCTGGAAAACTTGATGTGTTGTAGCTCTAGTAGCTGATATACACGCACAGGAAAGTTTCGTCGTCACTCCTTTTGAACTAGTCAAGATTAGGTCAGTATTTGTCCCCCAGACGCGTATATTCATTAATTGTTAACCCATCCATAGATTACAGGACAAGAACAGTACATATGCAGGACCTATGGATGTCGTTAAGCAAATTGTCAAGAAGGAAGGGCTGATCGGTTTGTACTCTGGTATGGAGTCAACATTCTGGAGGTGCGTTGGCGGTACATCCATTCCTATTCATGGCACCAATTCTAAAGTGCTTCCGCAGACATCTATGGTGGAACGGAGGTTACTTTGGCTGTATTTTCCAAGTTAAAGCTTTACTTCCAAAGCCAGAGGTCAGTAACGCGCCTCTGAGGATATAGGGTCTTGTGAACTAAAAACTCGCAGACTCCACAAGCAACTCTGTTGAACAATTTCATTTCTGGATGTGTTGGTGGATTTGTAGGAACCTTGGTAAATACCCCGTAAGTCCCCTTTCCCCGCTACAAATCATGTCGAATACTAACGCCTAGTCTCCTTAGCTTTGACGTAAGAACACAACCAACGAACTGCTAGCGTACGCTCTAACCGACGCATTCTCCTCAGGTTGTTAAATCCCGGATCCAGAGTGCCCCTAAGGTACCTGGTGTCGCGCCAAAGTATAACTGGACATATCCTTCGTTGGTAGTTGTGGCAAGGGAAGAAGGAATCGGAGCACTGTACAAGGGATTTATACCTAAAGTTCTCCGTCTTGCTCCTGGAGGTGGTGTACTACTATTGGTAGTGGAATTCACGCTGGGTGTGTTCAGGAAAAGTGCGTGCATCCCTCTCGTTCGTCTTTTACTTGTTTATTGACTCGACATCGTCATCAGCGCTTGGACCACCGTACATTTAGGCTGGGCCGTAATGTTGTGATATTACATGGAATGGAATGTAACTGGCAAAAGGGCGTTAAAGACTTTTCTCATACACTTAAGGAGGACATATACCTAGAGTTACTACGCGTAAATTTCCGACTTGCGCACTACCCACCAGCAATTGTAATCCTAGAAATAAAAACTGTGAATTAAATATACAATGCTGCTACAAACATCTTTGCGCCTCAAATACAAAAAGTACACATTTATTCTTGTCCATCCCATCTATACCCAACAAACAAATTAGCCCACCACTTGACCTCGCCCAAAACCACGATATCACCCAAACCCTCCTTAATAACCGCACTACCGTCGTCTCTACAAACATCACCGTCGGCCTCAACAGCCGCAAGCATCTCCGTCGTCAATCCAATCGTCATACTCTCTTCTTGCGCCACCTCCGTCGTAGTCTTGGGTCCCGCGAGCGTGAGTAGTCCACATATCCGCGCAGTAAAAGCCACATGAGAGTAGGAAGGCGTGTGAAGTACGCTGAGGCCAGACCTGAGCGTACGAACGGAAACAGTGGGATTTGTGTAGTTTTGAAGCTGTGGGAGGACTTGAAGGAACGTCGAAGGAGGTATGAGAGCTGTGAAAGAAAAAGAAGAAGAAGAAGAAGAGCGAGTGAGTTTAGAAGTATTCCTCTGAAAAGTAATTGATGATGTATACTGAGCGACACCTCTCGCGCGATTCCATCCACCCCAAACTTCATCTAATGCAATGATTCCTCGTTGCTTCATCATCCCCATCCCTCCTCCTGAATCACGAGTTGTTGATGGAACAGTCTTTCCATAGCCAGATCCTTGCAGTATCCCCGCCAGTTCCCTTGCCAATTCTTCAATCCATTTTCGTTCATCTGTCATCATATCTAACGTTACGGGCGTATTGGCCATTTGCAGCCCAAGCTGGGAAAGTGATGACCGAATGAAAGTCGCTTCTTCCGGTTCGGTCGCTGTCGGTGGTACTAACGTTGTGGTCGAGGCAGTGTTGGAGGACGTTGAGGTAGACGACGCTGTAAGCCGTTCGTTGAGATCGGCAGCTAGACGAACCATATCCTTCGCTTTGACCATTAGTGCTTCCAAATCTTGCAGAGCATCTTTCATGTTGGACTCTCGGCCTTGAGCGGACGTTTCGACAGTCCGAAGAATTCCAGCTGCAGAAGGTTTATTCAATTACCTGGCAGGCACGAATTCCAAGAGAAAGAACTCACTGATTCCAGAACGTCTTCCATCTATACTAGCGTTCTCGGAGGGAGTCGAAGTACTGGTAACGCCGTTGGTCTAGAAGTAAACGATCGGTTGATATTTGTATCCATGAGATGAATTTGAATACTCGCCTCCCATGATTTACTCTTCAGACTACGCTTGAGAACGGCGTAAAGTGCCTTATCGCCACCTTTGCGAAAACTTAGTTTGATGAATCTCACCCCAGACTCTTCTTCGTCTAGACCTGGTGACGTAGGACGCGTCGCGGGTGCAGACTTCATTTGCTTTTGAGAAGTCGCAGGGTCCTTGGGCAGCTCTGTACCACAAATTTCGCATTCTCTCATGGAGGGATGATTGAGGAACGTGCATGCGGGGCAAGCGACGGAACTTGGTTTCTTGTTATGTCGGGGAAGAGTAGGTGTGGAGGCAGATGAAGGTAGAGAGGACGAGAGCGATAAATTCGGGTCGTGCGAAGACACGGGCAATGTAGTTCGAGTTCGAGTGGGCGCGGGAACAACTTTTCTGGGCACACCGCAAAGCCCACATATTCGGGCTGCAGAAGGGCTCAATCCGGGCGGATTACGGTACGCGCATACTTCACATTCCCAGCTCTCGAAGCCTTCAGTTTCCTCGGGGTTGGGATCGCCAGGGGAACTTGACATCGATAGGTGAAGGGTCACCTTGGACGAAGACTTGAACAGTCCCGCATAGTACTCCGTCTGCGTGACGTGAGATAAATCCAAAGCAAAGGAACGAGACAGCTTGTTCGTGTGATCTATGTAGAACAGACGGTGGCTTGATACATGGATGATTCCTGACTGATAGTCAGGTGCTTTCTGTGAACTAGATGATTAATTTGAGACAGGGACAGCAGCGAAGGTGAAAGAGAAAACAAGGTCAACAAAAGCAAGGCACGAAAAATGAATGAATATAGCTCCAGCTTTCTCGAACTGTATCAAGTTTGACCAGAAGATCAAGGAACTTACCCGTCGTATATTCCCACTCCATCTTGGCTTGCTAGCATTTCCTCGTCATCGTAAAGCAAGGCTTGTACAGGTATTGTTCCGTCAACGGATTTCGTGAATCGGCGAAGAGCCATCGTTGCAGGTGTTATCGGTTATCCGAGACGCTCTAAGCGAAATTCTTGAAAGATGTTGTGAGATCTACAGAAGGAAGCCAAGGCTTCAGGACGATCTAGGAATGTCGAATTGGTATACACGGTATACGAGATGTGTAAAGCGTAGAAAGATCAAGAAACTTAGAAAGCAAAGTCGCTACTTAAACGCTAATAGATAAGATTAACCTCTTTGTCATCACGTGCATCTTCACATGGTCCGTGCACGCAGCAAAGATTGCTCGTTCCTTACAGTCCTACTTGTCTCTGTCACTGTCAGTCAGTCAAATTATCGGCCATTATATGTTTCTCATATTCTGTGTATTTTCTCCGCATTATACGCCAATAATGATGGTTGCTCCTCTCAGCCAGTAATAAAGGGTGATCGGAAAGCACCATCCAATCCCAGGGCATTGGTCAAATCCCATACCGAGGACACGGTTTTCTAGCAATGCGACAGGGTTTCGTGAGATGTATTCCATCTCTATTTTTATAACGAGGGATTGGTGCACGACACAGGTACGTGTCAGATACAAGCATTCATAGCAAAACTCAGCCACAGAATGTATGTTTCCAGAGCAGAACATCACAGGATCAACTTCTATCAAAGTTTACTTAGTGTTCGACCTGAGACCCTCTCTCCAATGCTCATATCTATGTATGTGCTGCGAGAGAATACACCCAAGCCTGGAGATTTGCTTGCCGGGTGACCGGAAAGTCTTGACAGCACGGCGTGCGAAGGAGTCTATCAACTGTATTCTTTCTCCGTTCACTTGACTATATGTCCCGAAGCTTCTGCGAGGTATTTACCGGACTGCAATGGCGTGAGATGGGATTTTTAGGTGCTTTTCTTCTTCCCCGGATTCCCCTTTAATGTAAAAAGTCAACGGTTTAATCATTCTCACTCTTCCTCCCGGCCAGGTCTGGTCTTGTTCTAGCCTTCGCTTCCATCCTCTAAAGACGTTAGATCCTGGATCCTAATGATGAGGTCCGTTGCTTGCATTCCTCTCCACGTAGTTGTCATCGATCTAACCGACGTACATGTAGGCACAGCTTTGTCTCCTCGAGATTGCTGCGTCTCTCGCTTCTATGGCAATTGTGTGTCGAGTTCAATCGTGTGCTCGCTGCAAATGTAAATGTCACAGTTGACGATTCGGATCCTTCTATATCGTACGAGCCCTCAAGCTCTTGGCATGCCAATTCCAACGCATGTCCGACATGTCTACATCCAGACCCCTCGTTGGCTGTCAACCGCACATACCACTTCGGGCTGCATAATCTTACGCTTGACGCCGATGACTTCCCAAGCACAAGTACATCGACATCAGCACCCGCTGCTAGCCCTACTAACGACGATGATGATGACAAAGACGACGACGATAACGATGAGGAAGTGGAGAAATCGAATCGGGGTGGGTCATCGAAAGGCAAGGGTAAACGACGGTTCTGGGATCCCACTCTTTCTCAGAGACTAGACCTCGACGATCCTGGCTTCGTTGATACTACCGTATCGGCCCAGTTCAAGTTTAATGGTTATTCTTCCACACTCCATCTGAAGAACAGTCAATAAACTAATGACGTGTGCTGCTTAGGCTCGGCCGTATATCTTTTTTGCCTTCAACCTCAGGGTTTGCCTACCTCGTCACAGTCACCGACTGCGATGAACCTTACTTTCACGCTGGATGACGTTCCTTCAGGCACCTTCACTTCAGTTGGAAAATCTTCGGCCTCGGGGTATGCGTCCAATATATCCGTTCTAGCATTGAAAAACTTGGACGACAAGCCCCATGTCCTAAACGTCACTGTTGGGCCCAACTCTGTATTCGCTCTCGATTATATTGTGTATACCACAGACATGCAAAATGACCCAGACAACGCGTCGACGTCTCCTACCCCATCGCAAACAGATGGCACAAACTCTGGCGTTACCACTGCACTTCCTGATACAAGTCCATCCGCCAGTAGCATGTAAGGAAAAACTTAAAGGTGCTTTGTTCATATACTGACCAGAATTTCGCCTCTAGGGGTCAGCGTAACGTCGCGACCTTCGCTGCTGCCGTCGGAACGAGCGTGGGTGTTCTAGGGACCTTGGCTCTATGCATCTTCATAAGTATATGTACTCGGAGACGCAGAGCTGCACAAAGAGAGCGGCGAGAGCGTGCTCTAGATAGCGAACGAGGAGGTACCGACAATTTACCTCCAATGATAGGCCCAAGACCATTCGTTCCGAGATACTTCCCTGGAACGGTCCCTGCAGCCCCGCCTCCATACTCTCCACTCGCATCTGCTGATTCAACTTCCTCACCTCGAGCCTCATTTACTGCAACACGCACCGTTTATCCTGCAGAAATGCACACGCCTCTTCCTGTGTACATTCCCCGGACACAGCAGGATGGTACTACATCATCAGAATCGCCCTCATATTTTGATCTTCCACCTTCCACGACACCACCGCCTGTGGATGAAATTCCCTTGGTCGTGGCATTGAGCGCTCCTCCGCCTTTCGGCCCAGTAATAGCCCTACCAGACCCTCCAATAGCGAACGTGGAATCTGGATCTGGTGAAATTGAATCTGCGACTTCGGGTGCTTCCGAGGACACAGATTCCCACACTGAGTCGGAAAGTGGAACGACACCATCTGCAGACTTGCCGGAAGACGGTGGGACAGTCACACCTCCCACACCACTTCTTGAACCGACAAGTTCTTCAATTCCTAGAGAGGAGTCTTTAGCTCCGTCGTTAGAGCCGCATCAAACGGAGGAAGTTGTGGGCAGTAGAAGTAGTGCATAGACGAGTACAGTATCAAGTTTGTACGATATTCAGTTAGGATGAATGCCCATGATGCATTGAGGCAAGCTGGAATGGTCACAATCGCATTGTCAATCATCCGGAATCCAAGGAAATACACGAACTACTGAACGTGACTCTTGGGTTTCGACCACTTCAACATCCTCCTCTAACAGACAAACCGATACCGATTACGAGACATAGTCAGATTGATTGATGATTAAAGAGGTACAGTTGCAAAAAGTGTGCTAATTGCTTTAACGCTTACATATGCCTGAGTAATATATCATACAGTTAATATCCTGCTAGTATCATACAGTAGAAAATGAGGGAATGTGCATCTTGTGTTCATGTAGAAGAGGGGCCTGCCTCAGAGCGATCCGTGATATCTACTGGAAGTAAGTTTTAGCACGAGAATCGAAAATGATGAAAGGAACCTTACAAGATTCCAATTCCAACAACTCAACTTCCATATCCATGGCCTGTTTCACAACGTGTTAGAAAAGTTGGTCAAAATGAGAGAAGTCGAGAAAAATCACTGTGAGTTGTATTGATGCTTCTGCTTCCTCCTCTGACTCTGGGATCGGAGCTACTGTGGGTCGTATCAGAATAATGAATAGTTCAGCAGCAAGGGCGAGGCTATTTACCATTATTCAATGAGGCCAATACCGACTCAGTCATTAACGCGATTCTGCGATCGTCGGCGAATGGATTTGAAGAATCTGACGGTGTCCCAAGAGCCGCATAGGGATCGAATGGCACCGACGGGGTCACATCTAGAGACTGCAGACTTCCCTGCATTGCTTTGCTGATGTGCTTCAGCCGGTCGATACGGATTTTCCTTGATGTGCTCTAAGTCACGGCTGCATTGAGGATGCCAACATCAACAGTAAGTCATCAGACTACGCACCATGGTCAGGTTTTTGTCATTTTCAACTTGCTGCTGGAGACCTCTGACTTTGATCCAGAACTTGACAAAGGCTGCAGGATTGAACCTGTCGGCTTCGAGTTCCTTGGTATACTTATGTATTTTTTCCGCGTATCTGTTGGAGTTTCAGCGTCACGGAGAGGGGCACGGGGTAATGCTAGTTAGCTCACCCATCGGATCGCTTGGCCAGTGCTCTATATTGCTGCTTTTCGGAATCCGTCTCAACACTGTCCTTTATTGTCTCCAAAAGCTTGACGATGATATCGACGTTCTTTGCTGTTCCTTTTATGACACCCCGACGAGTAAATCTCGCGGAAAACGTCTTTGAAGAGCGACTTGAATCGCAAGCAAACGAGCCGATACTCGCTAGGGTAGCTGCAGTGGTGAGGGGGTCTGCCATGGTATTGAAACTGAGAGATAATTGTAGTGTTCATGACGCTTTGGCCTTCAGTGTTTAAATACCCCCTGTTGATACAATGAAAACCTGTTCGGAGAGCCTGCATGCATCCCATAGAAACAGCGCACGTAAAGCAAACAATTGATCTGTAGCAGAAAGAGAAAACAAGGGTCAAAGATTGAATTAAGAGCATGCATCCCGAGTGAGATTCGGGCTGTACTTACTAATTACGTGCAAAGTTGGATAGTTCCCACACTCTGTGGGTCCATGTAGGTCCCCGTTGATCGACACTGTTGGTAGCGTTATTGTTTGTCGATTTTGCGCTTCAACCCTATCCTTTTCGAAGCTCTTGCGTGGTCTATACCTGAGTGGCTACTCATTCTTTGACGGGTAGCTCATACCCTCTGTCTCCTCATGCCTGAAGACAATGAGCCACCGTCACCATCGCGCTCACAAAACGATGAGTACGAGCTCCTGGACTACGAAGAGTTCTGGCGCGACCATTACCACTGGCTAAAAGAGAGCGGTTACGAACTCCGTCCTCGGTATCATCCTGATTGGGTTCCTTCTTGGAAAGGCACGACAAAAGACTCTCTCTTGTGTGAGGATGGTTATGTGGCTTCGGTGAATGCTCATTTAACTTGCGGCTCACTTGTTTCTCATGTTGACAGCATCATCTCCTTCTCGATGCCGTCCGTGCTAAAGATGGTGCGATTGTTATGCTCAGACGAGCAGACGTACCATCCATTTCTGACGAACTGAAGATCGGACGCATCTTTTCCTCGGAGCCTCTACTCGCAGATTCTCGGAATCACTGCGTGCCGATATTGGAGACGCTTAACATTCCAGAGGACGCAGAGAAAGTAATTGTAGTCATGCCTTTCCTTTTACATTGGACACAACCCAAGTTCAGTACTTTTGGAGAAGTGGTGGATTTTTTCAGTCAAATTTTTGAGGTTCGTCCCGAGGTTCAACTCTTGAATGATAAACTAAGTTAGAATTGGCCAATTGATGATACAGGGTCTACAATTCATGCACAGTCAGCATATTGCGCACAAGTTTGGTGATTTTTCTGTCATTTATATATGTCGAATTCACCTTTTTCTGGTCTAGTGATGTGAAGGAGAACAACATCATGATGAACTGGACTCCACTGTTTGATACACCTCCACATCCCATGAATCGCCTCAAAAAGCGTAATTGGAGTGGAAGCGCGAAGGCACATACTCGTACAGCGCGCCCGGTGAAATACTATTTCATTGATTATGATCTTTCCGAGCAATATCTTCCTGAGAGCGGCCCTGCTCTGCATGTACCAGGCTATGGAGGAGATCAAAGCGTGCCTGAATTTCAGAAACTCGACCCAGTCAATCCTTTCGCTGTTGACGTCTACTGCATGGGAAACATGATTCGCAGCAAATTTATCACTGTTCGTATTCGACATTGACTTGGCTTTGCTCCGTATACTTAACTTGTAGCCTGCAGGGAGATGAGTTTAGCAAGCCCAAACGTGGTTTTGAATTCATGAACGAGCTCATCGCGGACATGACCCAAGCCGATCCAACGAAACGACCAAGCATGGATGAAGTTGTCTCACGTTTTGATGCTATCCAGAAGAGACTTTCTCCGGTGAAGCTACGGTCCAGAGTCACCAGTAAGACGGAAAGTATTATTGGTCGAACTTTCCGCCCGCCCTTACATTGGTCGCGGCAGCTGGTATATGTGGTTACACGGACACCTGCCGTACCAAGAGTCTGACCACTGACACATTCCTTTTCAGTACACTTTGGATCTAGTATTATCTAGTCTGCTTAACTGTCTTTACATCTACCTAGTTGTTATTCTGAGTATACCCTCGAACACCATTACACAAGGATTTGCGAATATAAACTTCATGGACAGCATTCGCAGAGTTGTCTGATTTTCAGATGAGATGAGAGTCCTTGCCTGCCGTGCTTCCCTAGGTGTCGTTTATGCGGCACATGTTATCAAGAAAATATGGCTGGCAGTGGAAGGATCACCATTCCTCTGTTGCTACTAGCCTAGTGAAGACCAACCCCTCTACGAGTCTCCATAGAATCCAGAGGGGCATACTTCAGGTCTACTCTGCTGCGTCTACATTTCTTTGTTCTTCGTTTAGCTATCTCGGACCCACAAACGTACATTCGTACGTTAGGGCCTCTAGGGGTGATCCGGGATTTCGGGCATGAAGAGATGCCAAAGAGGAGCTGATTGTAACTTTGCGTGCTGACTCTTTGTCCAAGAACAAAAAATACAAGGAACGTGGTGTATCCGAATCGCGCGGGTGCACTATGCAGACAGGGGTCCATACTCGATTACTCTTATTCGATTAGCTCGGGGAAGACTGATGCGCCGCTGAACAGACAGGTTGAGGGACCGAGTGGAGATCAACGTGCAATACCGGCTACGTGGCCGATGCTTCCGTACTGTTTGTACTATTTGGCAAAGTGCTGAAAGTAATACAAGAAAAAATAGCTGGAAAGTACTGGCTTTTTCGTCAGGGCTTCGTCACACTGTCTATGCCTCGTGTTGCGATGACCACGGCAATAATCGGGCAATAATACTCTGTACGATTTTCTTCGTCCATTCTTTCGGCAATGTTGTTTCAAGTCAATCTCAATTAAAAAAAAGTTCGGCAGTGAATCGAGGGACTCCATTGAAGGCCAATCAAAGCTTTTCAAACACAAAGACCTTCCAATCTTCAATAGCGGCGAATTGAGAGACGGCGAGGTCATCCAAGTCACTCAAGTCTTTCAAACAGTGTACAATCATGAGCCGAGATTCCAACTTTGTCCTAACTGGGAGCGGCGATCCAAGGTGCTTTGCCTGGAGAAAGATGGAGATTTAAATATGTGGTATTTCGTAGGCAACTTTACCTCCCCAGTCCCATATTCTGAATCTGCTGAGTCTATGCCGAAGTCGTACTCTTCTGTTCTCCACCATCCACAGCATGGATTGCTGCAACAGCCGCAAAGAGCCTCGACTATTCCCAATCCTAAAGACGACCATGAGGCTATCCACGACCCAAGTGTAGCAGACTTAGAAGAATACAGGCGCCGGTTTGATGCACTTGTTGAAATGGGGGCAACACCCACTTTTGACAGAGAGACACGACAGTATGTTGTATGGTCAAGGTATCTTTATATTCATTCTCGGCAGTGAACCAGTCGCTGACTACATCGCAATCTGTTTCAGACCAACATATGATGGGAATGCGAACAGCCGTCGTGTTATTGGAGTGGATCGGCTTAAGGCCCTCCTTGCCAAGTCATCGTCCATCTCTCACATCCAACCCCCACACTGTGTCCATGCTGCGAATGAGTTTCGGGACAACTCTTTCACGTCCCTAAAGCTGGTTGACAAACTGAAGAATGATGTGAACCTTGGAGCTGCTGCATACTTTGTAGCAGGTCATAAGTGTGATTTCACGCCTGGTCTGTATCATGCTGCTTCTCAAATCCTAGGTTGACTGATTGTATTGTGACAGTGCCACTCTTCAAGAGAAACATTGTTGGTGAATCAAGGGGAACTTCAGTAACGTCCACTGAGAGTGAGTCATAACAGCTAAAGTGTATTGAAATTTCTAACGGAGGTTATGATTAGTTGATAAGGTGGAGGAGACTGATGTGGCACTCAATCTGCTTCAGTTTTCGTCAGCACCTAGTTCTCCAGTGAAGTCCGAGTCAGGTTAGTGTTTGATTTTGGCAATAATTCTTTGCTAATAAGTCAAATGTGATATAGCATCCAATGCAAACACTGAGGAGGAGGAGTTAGACATTTCCCATGCAGTTGAGATGTCCTTGCTCGACTCGTGTACATTTGAAGGTGCGCATGCTATTCTAACTATTCCCTGAAGTGCTGTACCTGATATTTGACTGTTAAGGTGGCTCCGTTGCGACATCATCTGAATCTTTTTACAATAATTACGATGACTCTAAGTTCGGCTGGAGTTTACGCCCCAAACCGTCGCCCTCGAAAAAAACTGGACCTAAATCTTTCTTTAATCAAGAAGAAGCTGAACGTCGGAAGGCACCAGGTAAGCTGGAGTTATTGCTGTCCAAATATCTGTTTGATCTCTTGTATCAGATGCTCAGTTGATTGGGCTAGTTCGTGAAGAGTATCAGCGCATGACCTACCATCGTCAGTTGCCTTTTGATCTGCTTCTGACCCGAATATTGTACTAATTCTATGTTTAGAATTTCCGGAACGACATCCAGCATTTGATACGTCAACACTTCAAAAAACACCAGCTCCTCTTCGTCCTTACCACCCAGATGTGTCGCCGGGAATTGGAACTCGTAGCGAACTATATCATCGGTTCCGGGGCACTGCAACTGGGTCTGCTATAGATCATCTGAATGCGACACCGGGTCTGCCCAATAATACCTTTGCTCTGCTTATGCTTCAATCAATTCGTTGTTTGTCTTGTGATGCTAGTTTTAGCCTCCGTGGATACGAAGCTCATCGTGCTAACGAGTATTGTTCCAACACACCGGATCTACTTTACGGTATGTTTTTGAGTCAATTGTGCTTACTTGTACTCATATGTTCCTATTATCCTTTACGTACCTCCTATCGAAGCTGACGGTATTGATGAATGGCATCTTGAGATGCCACTCCGAACCTACTGTGCTGGTGTCACACTGAACCATCGTTATCTCCTTAATACTGCCATGGGCCGTGCATGGCTTGAGTGGAATAGCCGTATTGGCGTACCACATGATGTTTGGGTTCTGATCTCAACTGCTCATATCCGCTGCTTTGAGTGTGGTCTTGTGCGTACTTTTGTTGCGCACCAAGCACACCTGACAACAGATGGCATCTGTAATGATGATGGAGAAGGAAGGAAAAGTCTCATAGTAGGACATCGCAATGCTAATTTTTTGGGCCGCAAATATCTCTACTTGGTTGACGGTCTTTTCGCAGATGATGAAGAGCTCGAGAACACCAGTGTGTGCAAAGCGCTGGTGAAATATGTACCGAAGTAAGGGTCTGGAGGATCACCTTGCTCCTTTTCTTGCCATAATCATAATTCTTGTCCGAAATTAAAAAGTACTTATGTGCATTACTATAACTCTTAATCTTACTGAAAATGTACATATACAAGTATGTTTTGCACATGCAATATACCTCTACAAATTTGCGAAGCTATGTGAACTTGAATTTCCTCTTCGTGCACCCTGGCATATTACACTGTGACACACTACAACATAGTCAACGACACTTCTAGCACAGTTCTATACGGCTACTTATTGATGGCAGATTCACACAATAGTACAAGAAAGATGCAAGAAACATATGATGTATTATTATTGGTCGCATGACATAACAGATTCTGGTGACAATAAGACTATTACCTTGCCACTACCTGGAGTGAGCTTGCGTCCGACTTCAATCTGTTTCTCGTAAGTGCGAAACGCCTTCGACTCCTGCTCTAATGCTTTACGATACTCCTCTAACGAAGTCTCGTTGGTCAGCTGGCACCTGTCAATCTTTGCTCTGGCACTGAGGAGTTTTTTGAGAGCATCGTGAAACCTTTTGTTATGTGTCTCGATTTTACTGTCTTCCGAGGCGAGCTTTGCATGCTGTGCTTGATCTGCAGAAGAAGGTAAGTTGAGGTATCACATTCTTAGAAATACATACACTTTCGCTTCAGTCCACGCTCGGCATTTTCAGATGAGTGACCAGATTGATACGAAGTTCTTATACCGGTATTTTCATATGTCTATGTGATGCGAAGCTGTCAACTCGTTTGTCGCACCAGAAGCCTTCCAATGTTAACTCACCTGCAGTGCATTCAAATTCAATCGATCTAGACGTTCTCCAGAACGCAGCCCGCCAATCAAGGGAAGACATGTACCCTCACGGTTAGCATTGTGATGTACGCCCTCAACAATATTAGTCGATGCATCACCGGAAATCCAAACCTCTCTTGGAATACGACTTCTCTCCCAGCACATAGCCTGAAGCGCAAACTTGCTCCGTTCTTTATCATAAAGCCATGCTAAGATCTGATCAGGAGCACTCCGATCTGACTAGTAGAAGAAACATACCATTCCCTGCTTCGCCCCCAAGATGCCGAATCAATGCCAATGTTTCATCCCAATTTGGATGCTCAATGCATACCAGGCTATACATCAGAGACCTCACACGTTCCTCTACAGCACAAGAGCGTATGTTCCGTTTAACATGAACTTGACAGAGGCGAAACAGACGGTGAAGATGTTCATAAGGCGAAAGACTGGAGAGAAGTCGTTCCGGCTCATGTAGGTCATATTTATCTGGTAAGCGCATTGCGAGATGTTGAAGGTGAAGGCCAAGTCCTGTTGAACTCGTCAGAAAGATCTATTGAGTGACTAATGTATCAGGTCATACCCAATGCTTGTCCACCGTGTTGATCACCAGCCCATTGCAGTATCACATTGTCATATTCATCCAGGCCTTGCGAATGTAAGTGGCGCCACTTCAGATTTTCGCCAGTGTCTTCTTCGACAATCTTCTCAATTTCGCGGAATATGTATGCATGCACTAGTGCACACGCCCGAGTAAGAAATATCCTACAAAATACAATACCTGAATGGAGTGATGATAATTAGCTACATTCACGCGTGACATAAACATAGACGTACTCATGTTGGAATCTCTGTCCTGACATGCCAACTCAAACTCCTGGAAGCCTACCACCCGCTTGAAAGCAATATCACTTTGTAAATACTGCGCACGAATGAGACGTCTGCTTCCTTCAGGAAGCATGCAGATGATTATTTTGACGAACGACCGTTGATCATCCAGCGTGGTTTGCTCACTCTCTGGCACCATATCCAAGTCGTCTAAAAGGAAGGTATCGATGGTCGAGCGTGACTCGTCACTAGACCCCAGCATGCAGGGAAGATCTTGAGCCTTAAATACAACCATTTTGCGGATGTATTGATCAGTTGATTGGATGCTCTTCAGATGCAACGCGCCTGCAACATTGACAATAATTTAGTCCGATAATGATCAATGTAAACGTGTAAATGAATCTCACCTTCCCATCCTGTTCCGTGTGGAAAATGCTGTAGTCTTGCTTGTCGGATATATGCCCCGATATGTGACCGATTGCTTAGCGAGACATGGATATCACTAAGTAGGGCATTGTTCATAGCAGGAAACCGGCTACGCAAGTGTGCCTTCAAAGCCGGATGTCTTAGAAGTTGTCGAACCGTCAATCCGGGAAGGTCATCCACAATAGTATTGAATATGGAGAACAGCTCGTTTCTCGCAAAGGGTGGTGTTTTCGAAGGGATAGGTACAGGGTGATGATGCTCGCCTTTGACGGTCACTAGAATGTATGGGTATCGAGAACGTTCCTCAAGCATGGGTTCAAATATGCGGAACTTGACGTTGCAAGGTAAGTGTTGCATTTCATGTTGATGAAGTCGACCAGATGAGTCACGATGATCAAAGGCTATATTCCTTGCTGTCAGTTAAAGTCAAGAGAAACACAACTGTGTCGTTCAACACATACCACAATAGACCCTCTGACTAGACGTGTTACACACAGTTGTACATTCAACGAGTGGCCCATATCCTAAAGCATATGCTGCCTCTTCAATACGGTCAACCTCATCCGTATCTTTGTTGAAATGTGCCTCCAGATACTCTACATCATACGAGTTATTGACATAGTGGATCAAGTGATTACGGCCACTCTCTGAGTGATAATGCTCGCATCTACGGGGTTCATCAGTGAATTAGAACATTTGGAGCTTGAAATTCTACTCACGCGATGAATGGAATGTTACAGGAGTCATATGCAAACAGAATTCTCCCCTCGCAGCGATCAACCTTTGCTTTGTAGCCTCTTCGAAAATGTTCCAGCTCGGCTTCTATTTCTTGCTGTAGAACCTTTTCGGATGCTTGAAGGGGAGTGTCTTTGTCTCGCAAAGCTCTACAGCCAACGCGTCGAAGAGCAATGATAAGTGCTGATGTCTTCTTGAAAGTTTCGGCTGACGGTGAGGCATACAGTAAGCGACATTCCCGATCCTTCAATAGGCGGTCAACGACATCTTCCCGGCTAGCTGAAGTATGCGGGCATGACATAGAATCGATGTCAGCACAAGGGCATATTTTGACTCCTTGACCTGATTAACATTAGATACTACCTCGTCACCCACTAGATTGATTGACTTACATGTGAAGTGCTTTTCAGTACATAGGATGGTGCTGCCCACTGAATCCAGATTCACGAGCACAGGACATACAACTTCGTGTCCAACTCTAGTTTGACCTGCTGGTGCTCCAAGAGAGTACGCAAAATTGGCCGACGGAAGCTGCCATTGTTGTGGGTCGCACCGGAACAGGTAACCTATAGGTGCTGATATGTTGCTCTCCGGATATTCTATATATGTGCGTGGTTCATTGAAGATGTAGAGTGTTCCGAGTGTTGTCTTCCTATTGAGATAGACGTTATGTCGAATCTCAGAAGGAACTGGGCTTCCGTGAAAAGCTGTCCCTCCACCAGGAACATCGCAGCTCAGCGGTAATCGAGCTGGCCGCATTTGCTCGTGCATTGACTCCGAACCTGGGTCAACAGAACATAAGAGAAACGACAGCGACATTCGCTGTTCACCTGTGCCATTTCCGACAGTACTCCCTGACAAACTCATCAGTGTTGGCTTCGAACAGCAAGGTTTGTGTCTATTCAAATATTTCATTGACGAATAGTACATGCGGCGACGTCTGCTACTGGTGACCCTCTAAGCGTTTGAGAAGCAAGACAGCGGGGAACTTCACGCTGGTGGTGAGATCATGTCAAGCAAATAATCACCGAGGGAATACCTGAAAACGGGGGACATATCCCTCGGCCATCCCTAACCTACAACCGAGACCTCCAAGCATTTTGAGACTGAAGTGACACGGAATTTGAAGCGAAAGTTCAGGTGTATTGAAGGCTAGATAGACAATAGACACGGGGAACTTGAAATGTTGGTTAGGATATGTTAAGCATGCATCACCGAGGAAATACCTAAGAAATATCCCTTGGCTGTCCATTTACATGCGTGAAAATCGCTATCTGGATGCGAATAGAGGTAGGCCGTTTCGCGATGCTGAGCCTTACCGATTGTCGAAGACGCCGCGCTCGTCGTGAAGGTACGCGTTGACCTAGTGGCGGTCACACTACAAGCGTTACGAAGCAGAATTTGTCGCGTATATGCACTTGTTTACCAGAGGCATGTTTCCTCCTGTTTCTCCTCTCGCCGGACAGGGTCCGAGCAACGCCAGCAGTGACATCATTTTCTGGCTCCGGGTGCGCGGAAAGTATCTTTGAGTGTTCCTGTACTTCTCTGAGCTAATCGAATAAGAGTAATCGACTCTGACCCCATGCAGACAGTTCATTTAGAAGATACTGATTGATTGATTAGCGCTGGGATGCAATTGTTCGACAATACAATCCAATACATTTCGTGCTTACACCGGCTTACACCGCGTGCAGTTGAACTTTGTGGGTCCCGATCTTATACAATTTGGTTCGATGAAGATTGCTCCAGGCTCCCTGTGCTATTGTCTTGTCTACCAATCGCTTCATCGTCGCTATGTATTCCTGCATCGTGTTGTACTCGGTGTATAGCATTTGCTAGTTCGCAGAAGTTCTGTTCCGGTGGAAGTTCTGAACGGAGTGGATGTATCCCCTCAGTGATCGATTCTGGGTACTATGACAGCTGCGATAAGGACAATGGAACAGGATAGTCAAAAGGCGTTCCTTCTACTTACTTATCACAGTGCTGAATCAAAAACGCTCGAGCGCAACGATCATTGCGTGCATGCTTCAGAGACCCATACTCAGACAGAAAGCCTGACGGTCGGCTGGATCTGCGAGGGCCGCGGCAAATCGTCTGCACATCGATTCATATTATTTGGCGCATATCGTTTCTGGAAGGCATCAGTCGTAGCAAAATCTTGATGAAAGACGCATAGTAGCACCAGTTTAACAAGGAGCGACCGTCAAAAGATGAACTTGAAAGAGAATTTGCAGGCGCCGGTTTAATGTGCAGTTTTCATTCATGAGCTTGGCCAAAATTGCAGCCCAGTGAGTTCAGGATTAGAGCAATAAATATCTTAAAGACAAGGTTGGTGAAAATGAAGGGAGTTATATGCGCTGAGTAGGAAAGGTCGATGGCCAAGTTCACTCTATATGTTACGTAAGCAAGGCCTTCCTCTTGAGGCCATTGCCAACCCTCACTTCGACGCTGAGGCTGTCGAGGCTGTCGAGCAGGAGCGAAATGACACAACTGCCACTGGAACTGATAGAACATATCATCGATTTTCTATGTGACTCAAGGCTCGACACGCTTACTCTTTGCCTTGTATCTCGCGCATTTGTTCAACGAGCTCGCACCAATCTGGAAATCTATCTCTGCGGTGAGCAGTCTCGAGTGAAAGGATTGAAGAGATTTCTAGGGCTGTGTCAGCATTCGCTTTCTACCTTTCGCTATACTGGCGCCTTGCGACTTTCAAATAGGGATGGTATAGGATCTGTGCATAAATTGCAAAACCTAGGCCCAGTGAACATTCTTCTGTCGCGGCGCTTGCGTTCGAGCTCCAATCTTGGGACCTTGGAGAGCGTATTCTCTAATGTGAAATCTTTGACGATAGAATGGGTGGGGTGGTGGACTTTGAAAGATATCGCCAGGAACAGTCTTCAGAGGGGATTTCAAGCTGTGACTACTCTGAGCTTGCAGAACGTAGCCTTCAGTGACATATACGACTTGCATGTGCTGATTTGCTCTTTTCCGATGTTGGAGACACTGGATCTCTATCCTAGACGCTTGTGCGAGGGAGGTCCCATTGTGATCGAATCTCATCCAGTCACCGAGTACGATTTGACCCTGCCCAGTAAACTACAAGCAATCAGAATCATTACATGGGACGACTCTGCATTGAAAGCTGCTCGGCTTGTAACACCATGTCCACCGCTCCGTGTCTTGCACTGGCACTCCACTACTTTCTATTTTTCGAGAGAGGAATGCACGGTGCTAGGAGAATTGTTAGCGTCCGCAGGCTCTTCCCTTGAAGAGTTCTATTTCAGCATCGATATTAACCATAACCGTCCATCTACCAGGGTGCCCAGCTTGGACGAAGCCAGTAAGCTCACCCCTTTGCTTCGGGGCCTGCGTAGTATTTGTTAATGAAATTACAGATCGCCAATTTCAGTTATTCAGCGAATGTGTCGATTTAAGGAAGAATCCTTCTTTGACAAGGCTGAGCCTTGATATCGTCCCGGACAATCACCTCGTTCCCTTACTACAGAGTCTGACGTCGACCATGAAAAGTAGACTCCCCTCTCTTCCTCAGATCCAAGAACTCGAGATTTCTCATCTGGAAGATCTTATCTTCATGCCCGAATATTCAAATCCCTCGGTCACTGGATCCGAGCAGCTAGACGAAAGTCTTCAACGCCCGATGTTCTCCTCCCTCTGCAAGCTCGAATTCACTTTACAAAGTTATTTTCCCGAGAACGTGGCTATGTTGAAAGTTGAAAAAGCATACCCTCGTTGTGCGGCGCGGGGTATTCTGTTTCCGCGAATTCATCCAACACCTTCTCCATGGTTCTGACTGAGCGGAGGAGTTCTCTCTTTGGGTCTTGCCAGCCTGACGCAAAAAAACGGATGGATCAACATCCACCGCTCAAGATAGTTTACCCTGTCTTCGGGACGATGACGGTGTAGTGGGCGTGTCGCATGTCGTGGATGTTTTCGTGGAATACTTTAGAAACCTCATGTCGACGGCTTTCATGGGTTCATATCCATTCGCTCGTCCCAATGCCATGGATAGACGAAAGATGGTGTATTCCAGTATGCGAAGGACCGCATGGTAGCGTCTCAACATTCACGAGAGCGCATGTGAAGAATCGAATATAAATATACCCAGACGGCGTACGGAATTCCGTTATGTCGGGCTATCCCTGCAGTGACATTCGGACCGTCGTTCGAACGACCGAAACTACGGCTTCATGTTGTTTCCTCTGAACTCAGTGCTCCACGACTTCATCCGAAAGTGACCAATCGTATTGGTCTGCTTAAGGTTCTGGTGGCCCCGGTATTCTGTATCTGAGTACTTGGACTTGGCTCAGATCGCTGAGAAACGAGGTGGAGAGGAGCGTCGGCACCGAGACTGATTGGTTATTGAGGACCGACCGGTATGGCGCTGTAGCTAGTTCGAAAGAGTTCGAGTTACAGGAGAAAGAACGCGGGGCGACCCGCCTTAACTTCCGAGCGGTGATTGAGGGCGCAACCCGACTTTCCGGTACGAAAAAAGCTTCCGCCACGTCGCTTTTTCTCAAAGTCGGTCATAACTCATGCGACGTTCTGTGAAGGATCATCGAATAAGGGAGGGTTCAGGAATGAAATACGCACGTACTGTTCGATGAGTGAGGTACACAGTTGTGCGCGAATGACGCGTCGAACCGGAAGGCCCAACTTTGGCTAAAGTTTCCCTAGGCACGAAGTTGAGAATGAAGGTGTTGTAAAGTTGTTCCTGGAGGATGAGAAACGGAGTCAGGTACAAGGTAGCCAAGCGAAGAACGTTCAACGCAGAACTTTGCTGTATACTGAAGAGGACTCCGCCTTGTCGGACAGCCATACGAAAGGTCATTCAGTGACAGTCGAGATTTTGGTGGATGGAGCAGTCACTGCTCAAAAGCGTAGCTGTTGAGGTCTGCCAATGATAGTATTTGCAAGTGACATAAGTATCAGCAAAGAGCTGTACTGTGTACAGTGCTTCATGATCATCATAATCATCATACTAGGAAGGACTTGGAGCTGTACATATGATGATCACAATTCATGTTTTGCTACATCGGCCTGACATTGGCCTTGAAGGAATATGATACCATCATGATATGCGAATAGCATTTGGGAAGGTCATGTCTGTCAAATCATATCCACAGAGCCTTAGTAGTATAAGGTCAAGGCCTAACGGCCTATCACAATGTATACTGTCAAATTCACGCACAGCCAGCGAAACGCCTTTCAGGCATATAAAGATATCGTCCGTAGCCCTCGCCTTATGATCACTGATACCTTCGCAATCATGGAGAATACCAAAAGGTAAGCTCATCCTTATCGATTCATTCAAATTGGTCACATCCGAGGCGTAGCCTTTTGCCGCAAAGTGGAACAACTTCTAAGCCAGGGACGGATATAAGACCTCAGTCTAGGTGACCGCTCGAGCACTCTATACTCCCTCAGGTCTCAGGACCTCACTGATAATGGCTTCATTGGCCCCTTAGGGATGGTTGTAAGGCTGGCTCCAGTGCGTCCACTGCCTCTTGTCCTAGACCAAAGAAGCTTATAAGGCGTGTACAAAAGTGCATGTACAGTCGAGCTGCCTCACTGATGTGTTCATCTCTAGAGGCACTATTCATGGCATATGCTTTATAACTCACTCAATGACTGCCAGGCCCGGGCACCACCTGGCAGGCGATGAATACAATCATTTCTGTTCGTCGTCTAGGTCGGGGCGATGATGAAGGTAGAGAAGATTGAAAGCCTAATAAGTACAAGCGTAGGAGCTCGAGACTAAATGTCGTCCTCCGGACCATCTTCTATCATCTTCGCGTAATCCTCATAACTGGCGAAAGTTGGTAGTGACCTTAGCTTCTTCCTAGTTTTCCTTGCTTCATTTCCTCTCTTCCGCTTCTTGTTGTTGCCCTCTTCGATACCACCCCATTCTTCCTCTTCATCATCAATATCAGAGCCATCGTATTCGATGAGACCTTCAGGGACGTCGCTATTGAGAGATATGAGATCTTCATTGTCGGATCCTTCGACAAGGGAAAGATTTTCGTCGCTGTCGTTATTGTCCTCCTCGAGATCACTCTCAGCATCAACATCATCCTCGTCGAAATCAGAAGGCAGATCGCTGTCGTCGTCGTCGTCGAGATCGTCCATGAGGTCATCATCGCCTCCGTCTTTGGGCATGCTGGCTTTCATAGCCTAGTTATAAAACAATTTTGTGATAATGTGTTCAATGGTATGCGCCAGAGAACGCTCACCTTCCAAATTTCAGCTTCATCAGCATCACTATCGTCTTCGTCTCCGTCCAACTCTTTACCCTTTTCAGCAGCCTTTTCAGCTTCGTCGCCGGTCAAGTCCATCTCCTCATCGCCTGATCCCTCCTCGACGTTGTCATCCGCATCAGAGTCCAGGTCCTCAGAATCAGAACCATCCTCTTTATGTTTGTCCGCCTTTGCAATTTTTGCCTTCTCGCGCTCGTTCTTTTGCTTGAAGAACTTGTGGAAGAACAACTACAACACCTGGTTGAATACTAGCCCGATAGTACTTTGAGAATGAAACATACCTGATCAACCGGAACATCCTCGACCCTTTTCTTCATGAACTGCTCTTCATTCATCAAGCCCTCAAAGTTATTGACAACCTCTCCTTTCATAAGCTTCACGCCCTCTATCCCGCTAGCGGCAGGCTGCATGGCACTAGCACCTTTACCCTTGCCCATGCCGTTCGCACCAGCGGCATCAGGGGATATCTTTTTGGGGTTTTTGTACACGAAACGGTCAAGGAAGTGTGATAGCGTATTCAAAGAAAGGTCTGCGCTTGCAGTCAGGGGTTGCGATAACAGAAGTTGTCGCGCGTGAAGTGAAATTGTAGGATGGTAGTGATGCAATAGAGGCATCTGAACCAGATAGTCAGGAAGTCAGAGTCTCACATATACAGAGCAGGGAAAAGCACTTACGAGCTCCCATAGAGGGGAAGATGAAGCATGAGCATACTGTGGATCGCGCTTCCTTGGATCATAGGATTCTCCATCCGATTTCGCAGATTCATTGAGCATGTTTCGTAGTCCTGGTACCGTGCTAAATAACTAAACGCGCGAAGAATCAGACAGATGCAGTGAGGGAGACTCTAATTAACCGTACCTCGCCGAGTAGATATAATCCACCAGCTACAAACTCGGTAGCCCCGTTACCACCACTGACCAACACTTGAATGAACCTCTTAACGAGGGCTTTTATCCGCTCACTATCGCCTTGACCAGAGTCGGCCTTGAGGGATTTGAAAAGAAGGTTAAGATACATCGCTTGTTTTGAAGACGATGCCAGACGCTCATCATGCAGAGAGGTATAAAGGGAGCGATAATATCGGTCTATGATGGATTTCGATATCTTGGATGATGACGACGAAGCAGCGGATGATAATGATGCAGCAACCTGCTGAATGAGAACGAGAGCTTGTAAGGAGATGTTGAAAGTGGACTTATGCGTGATCAGGAAGAGTGTGTCGATGTGCTTCATGAGTCTAGATGTGAGTTGTAAACATTCAGACTGTGGATAAGGTACGGGGATAGAGAACATACCCCACGTCAGAAACGTCAATCTTGGCAAAGGGAAGGGCACGATTGACACCAGTAAGGATAGCAGAGATGAGTTTCGAATGCTCGTCTTCCACCTCCGCAAATCCGGCTGCACCTTTCACCTCAGTAGCCTTGCTCTTACCCTTCTTACCCTTCTCGGTGTCAAAAACTCGCCCTTTCTTATCCTTCTTGACCTCGTTCCCATCCTTGTCTTTTCCCATATCGTCTCCCTCAGCATCTTCTTCGTCAGACACCTTCCCTTCACCTAGTAGCTCACGGAAGAGCTCGAAATACACCTCGATCAGTTTAAGCGCCACGTCGCGGTCATCTGGCGTCAACACGATCTGGTTGAACGTGATAGTGGCATAGTAACGTGCATGAGTATTGATAGGTTTCTTTTCGTTTGCGGGCGCCTTCTCTTTACCCTTCCCAGAGGAAGAAATGGACGATATGGGAGTGTCAGCGGTATCGGAAAACCGGATCCGTCGTTTTGCGATATCAGAAGGCAACGCTGAGGTGGAGGCAGTGAATGCAGCAGCAGCTGAGACCGTAGCAGCCGCTGTAGGTGTGGGGGGTTTCAGTATAAGAGCAATGATCTCTCGCACAACGACGCCTTTCATTGATTTATGGGGTTGGAGAAGCTGGAGAATGTGATGCGAGGCTTTAGAGCATAATGACTTGTCGGTGTCTCCCTAAAACGTAAGAAAGCAAAAGCACGAATGCTCGTTAGTCACTGTCACCATGCAATGATAATAAAAAGCCTCCTAGCTTGTTTACAAGAAGACGCAATAAATTTTGTTCCTGTTCAGGCTTGTCCTTGAGAAGAGTAGATATCAAATTCAGGGCTTGCGTTCGAACATATGGTAGCGGATCCAAGGAGAGAGATTCAAGGATCTGAAGAACCGTAAAGAAATATTTCTTTAACCAATCCTCAAAATACCACAACAGCAAATGCTGATCGGTAACGGACGGGTGTGCCAAAGGTTGGTCACGGAAGTATCTGGGTTATGAATTAGCTTCCTCGACCTTCACTACGATTAATTAACGAGATATTCACTCACTTCAGCTTGCGATTGGGTGCACCACCGCCGACCCACCAATCCACGATACAACGTAAAGCTTTCAAACTTTCCTCCCTTCCTCCTTGGCCCTTTCCCCGCTCAGCCATCCCTTTAAGCGTCTCGAGAGCTCGAGTATTATGCACCGGACTACTCTGCACCAAGAGCGTGAGTGCACTGAGTCGATCGGAAAGTGTGCCGGATTGTATGATCTTCGACAAGAAGGCTGTTTCGGATGCAGAAGATCCTGCAGAGGAGGATTTGAAAGTCTCTGTATCCTCAGTATGAAGTTTCGCAGCTCGGGACGAAAGAGAGGATAATTCCGCCGGGTTTACGATAGACAGAGGTGAGGATGTAGTTTTGAGAGGCGGTATTGCTGCATACCACTGCGCAGTGGGCGGGAAGACAAACTTGGATTTGGAATTGAAGGTAATTTTCGTTGGAACCTCTGCCTTTGCAATACCATTGCCTGTGGGTGCTTCCGTTTTTTTGGGAGGTGCTGTCGTAGCAGGATCTGCTTTTTGAGCACGAGCTTTTTTGGATTTCTTGCCTTCAGGCCTTTTTCCAGCTTCCTGGATTGGTTCATCCTGTGCATCTTCGGGAACATCGAAATTCAGATTCTTGAGGAATTTAGACACGTCTTTCGACAATCCTGGCTAAAGTTACCGCTGGTAAAACAAGAGAAGAATATGGAGGATTATGCATTTCTTACATCGACTGTCGACGAGCTCGCAGCGGCATTTTCATCTATATCTTTCACCAAATCAAAATCATCTTCAGTTCCTCCTAGAGCTTTTATCTGGTCTTTCAATACTTTGTCTGCCTTCTTCGCTCCTTTGCCAGATGTGCTCGATGAAGCCGCTTTCGCATTCTGGGCGGTGGTGATGGAACCAGTCTGTAGTTTCTTTCCTTTATCTTTCCGTAAGCGAGCCATTCCAAAGGAAGATGTGACAAGACCCTGAGTTCGTCCTAAGTCTCTTTGGAGTCTTCACCGCTCTGCGGTCGCGGTACGTACACGCCGAAGATTTCAACAAGTTTCAAAAACGCAGAAAAATTGTTGGAATCACGTGCGTACATCTCCCAGCACAGTGCCGCCCGGCAAATGGTTTCCGCTAGGCATTGATGTTGACAAGTAACCATCCACAAGTTCAAGGTGGACCGAGTTCTTAAACTTCTTTCCGGGCTCTTTCAGTTCTTTCCTGACCAACTTCTCTGAATTGTGCATCCATCATCAGGCCTTGAGGCGCTTCAGCCTTCCGGGGCTCAGCCGCGTTAACTCTACGACTACTCGACCCGTGCATTTGAATATTCACAGGTTGCAACCTGTTGCAATGAGTACTCATGGCTGTTCTGCGCTTGAGGTGAGCACTCTTTCGTCAAATCGACTGATCCGAATTTTGATTTCTGAATGGCGCATGATTGTTGTTAGCTCTCCCCGTACGGCGTACGCGGTAATGCTCGAATAGCGCGAGAGGCCTTTGAAAATCGCTGGGGTACTAAGTAGCGCTACTTAGGGAGTCTGCCATGTATTCTTTGGCACCTACAGGATCTCTGGTTGCAAATATTTCAGAGTCAACTTTGGGATTCGAAACGGTGCTTAGCGTTCAGCGCTGACGCTTCTTTCAAGTCAGCGATGCTCAGGTGAATATTTCAAGGCAAATTAAAGCGGCCAATACATACCGCGAAGTCTCTCGAGGCGCGGCGAGTAGATACCACGAAGCCTCTCAAGGCGCGGCCAATTCATACCGCGAAGCCTCTCGAAGTGCGGCGGCAGTACTCACTGACAAGTTCGACATTACTTAGCGAGCTATAGTTCTGCTATATATAAGGCCAATGAACTCGTTCCATTGAAGTCTAAGCACTTTTCCTTTTCCTTTTGTCGCTCTTTGGTATTCTACTGTTCTGTCATATAACTCTCCAACCATGAAGTTCTCCGCTGTTCTTGCCTTCGCTGCTCTGCAAATCTCTGCCGCATCTGCTCTGGCTATCACTGGCCGCGCAGGTGGCCCTGGGGATGGGCCTGCAAGATGTGCAGAGGAGCAAGCCAAGGAAGGACACTATAACGGAGGTTTCAGCCAGGCTTGTGTCAACCTGGTAAGTTTCTGTGTTATTCTTGGTATCAAATGTATGTGTAGCCAAACGGCGAAACGACATGTTCTTTGTCTTTAGGTTGATGATTGTGTCAACAAGATCAACAGCACCCAGTCGACTGCTGTGTGGAGCGAACGTAGCTGCGTCGCTGCAGCTACTTGTGACGGGGTAAGTACTTTTCTACCTTTCTCTCGAATTCTTGCGACTTACCTGAGCTTGTATTGAAGACTATCAACACGGTCATTCGTGCTTCCTGTGCGAATGAGAACATTGGCAGTCAGGACCAACTAGATCATCTAGATTACAACGTGGGTCCTATACTTTCATTGCATGAACATCCTCTCACTCCCTGAGTAGATCTATGCAGGTATTGTTGGAGACTGTGCGTGGCAAGACGGTGGATGCCCCATCACGCAACAGAACTACATTGATTTCTTGTATGGTTCTCTTTCTGCTATCAACTCTTCTGTGTACCCCGAGTATGTGTATCATCTTGAACTTATCATATCGGTTGATTGCTGATGAACATTGTGCAGTACTGTCGACGAAGTCATTAATACTTGGTGGAATCCCATCAAAACATGGGCAGCCACTGGAGATTCAGTTCCTTACACCAACTTCGATGATTGGTTACATTTCTCGAATTCCCAGTAAATTTCAAGCTGGTAATTTATACCCTGTGTGTAATCACGAATGGACTCCTTACTACTTACGGTGGACGTAGTAGCTATACTTTCTTTTTTTAATGGACATGTGTTAACACATAAAACCAACTCCACTGAACGTGGTGGCTTGAGTCGTCTCAGGGGTAGCCTGTGCGGGGAGCAAACGATGGAAGCTTACCCCGCACCCCACAGTGGACGAATGTTCCTTTGCATTCCGATTACTTACTAGATGTCGTATGAATTCACGCTTGAGAGTAAGCGACGGGGAAGTTAAGCTTTTGAGGTTCAACTCGGCACTCTCGGCACAGCTAGCAGTACACTCGGCATGGTGCTGTAATCGGCGTTGTCCGAAAGTATAAGTAATTTCTCGCCACTGTAAGTCCTCTTCTTCTCCATTTCTCATTTAAGTTGTGTGGCACGCTTCAAGGCAATTACAACTACTCAGTAAAGGTCTCCTCTGCACTTTTTACTCGTTATACTGCCCCTTTGTGAGATTCGAGTCCTGCTCGGGACACGAGTGGCACGACAAGCCTAGAACGTCACAAGATCACGAACGCGTGGCACATCCTAATAACATTAAGTACACGCCCCCAGGCCCCCATCGTTACCCACTCACTATTGCCGCTCGCACTCGAATGGTCCCAGTTCCTTCATCTTATAAACACTCTTCGCGGTTGCTGTATACGATTTTCTCAGTTGCGACTCATTATGTTCCAAATCTCTTGCGCGCCTATAATCACGAGGATGTTGCCGCCCGTCTTGCTAAACGAGACGATAAATTCAATCCGAATGACCCTACGTCGGTCTTGTTCGCTGTCCTCATCCCAGTTCTCGTCCTCTTGTCAGGATTATTTGCCGGTTTGACATTAGGTTATATGAGCTTGGATGAAACGCAGCTCAAAGTACTCGCCATTAGTGGTACACCGTGCGTAGAGATTTCAGTGAAGCTTGTATAATTAATGACTTATATGCTTTGCATTTTATAGTAAACAGCGTGAATATGCTGCCAAGATTCAGCCTATCCGCAAAAATGGGCATCTACTGCTCGTCACGCTGCTCCTGGCCAATATGATTACCAACGAAACACTTCCCGTCATCTCTGAAAATGTTCTCGGAGGAGGTGTACCCAGTGTCGTTGTGTCCACCACTCTAATTGTCATGTGAGTCAGCTTATGTTTGTCATCTTACTTCTCGGAGAATTCGGAAGATAGCCCTTGTGATATGCAAGTGAAAGGTGTTGATATGTTTTCGAATGTGCATGTTCTGCACGTAGTCGCGTCTGACGCGTCCGTAGTTGCCTCGAGGATATCAGATGTTACTTCAAATATGACGTCACGCGTCGAGCTTAGCTTGTGCCTGTATTTCTCTCGAGATTTTCTGTTATTCGGAGGCATATGTACCGGCTAACGCAAATCAATATGATAGATTCTCAGAGATCCTTCCACAGTCTATCTTTACTCGGCATGGACTCTTTCTGGGAGCGAAGATGGCTGGACTCACAACGATACTTATTTATGGACTAGTGAGCCTTGCATTACCCTCCGAAGAGCAGGTTTAACCACTCAGGCTAGGGTATCATCAGTTGGCCCGTGGCCAAATTGCTCGAGATTGCACTAGGTCCCCACCATGGTATTATTTACCGCCGAGCTGGTACGTCTCTTATAATATATTCACGATGGAAGTTTTCAAGCGGGCAATTTTAGAATTGAAGGAGCTCATTGCTATGCACTCTTCCTTGGCCACCCATGGCGGTGATCTCAAAACGGACACTGTCACAATCATTGGCGCTACTCTGGATTTGCAGGAGAAGATTGTAACTCAGGTGACTATTTATAACCATGAATGTTGGCACTACGTATATTCATTTCTTGACTCAGGCTATGACCCCTATTAAGGACGTGTTCATGCTTTCCATTGATTCGAAATTAGACTATGACTTGCTCAAGCAAATTTGTGCGACGGGACACAGTCGTGTTCCTGTGTATGAGGAAATCGAAGTGCCTATTCACGACGGCTCTAGTGTAGGATTCGGAATTAGCGATAGCAGAGGCAGACAGCGCACACAGAAGGTCAAGAAGATTATCGGCATTCTCTTAGTCAAACAATGTGTCTTGCTTGATCCAAATGGTTAGCGCTTACCGATGATATGATGATATACGCTTACTTGCAATTTCGTTCTAGACGCCGTTCCATTGAGAAAACTTCCTCTTAACAAGGTCCTTTTTGTCCCGCAGAATGAACCTCTTCTGGGCATTCTCGACCGCTTCCAGGATGGACGTAGCCATATGGCTATCGTCAGCCGCTTCAGTCGCGAGAAGGTTTGTTTCTTGTGTATCAATTTAATACGCAGTGCCTCTGATGATGATATGTATTCTTGCGACAGGCTGCCAGCGTCAAGAAGGTTGTCAAACAAAGCCTCACCCAGCGTTTGCGCTCGCGCGTGGGTATGGGTGATTCTTCGGACTCTGACGATGAAGATAAGGAAAATGGCGAGAGGAAGACTCGACGTGGGAGGCGTAAGGTCAAAGACATAGAAGAAGGTAATGAGGTTGAGGATGGTGACGCTACGCTCAAAGACGGCGGCTTGTCCGATGAGTTTGTCAGTCGCACTATGAGTAGAACCAGCACCTCCGATGTCGCTGAGAATAGAGGAGCTCTCTCTGAAAGCCTTGCTGAGTCCGCGAAAAGAGGCGAGAAGGAAGAGAAGGTCGCTGTAAACAATGAGGGATCAAAGAGTAGGAGGCCCAGCTTCCAGTTGCCTCGTGCCGCGATAGGCATGGCCTCTATATCACAGCTGGAACAAAGTGGGCTTCTTCCTTGTCTAACAGTCTACGTTCTGAATGTGTCTTTGTAGGCATGCCCGCAGATGCTGTCCTGACCAAAGAAGGTGCTGAAGAGGTTCGTCCCCTTTATGATTGCAAGGTCGAGATCAAGGCTCACTTTTGAATCTACAGTTCTTGCAAGGATTTGACCCAGCTATAAATCCTCGCGGCATCATAACCCTAGAGGACGTCCTCGAAGGTAGGCTTGCGTTACTCCTTTCGAGGCTAGGTCTGACCTCACGTTGTAGAGCTTATTGGAGAAGAAATATATGATGAATTCGATCCTGAAGGTGCCCACGTCGATCCATATGTACCTCCTGTGCAAGCACAAGTACCCTTGATCATAGCAGAACCTACTCCAGTGGTTGCTAAGCCATCTCTGAGACCTCTTTCGTTGAAAGGTTTCAGCTTCTTAAGGTCAAAAAGTGCACCTCCCAGTCCCAGAGACACGACATCCAACGAGAAGCTACCCGCTCCCAACCCAGCCAAAGACATTAGCGCAACGCCCTTGCCTCGCACGAACTCGCAGTCTATATTGGATTCGTCATCTCTACAAGGAGCATTCGGCGAATCTGGAGAGCACACGCCTCGTGGTCCACCCTCAGTGATCATAGAGCAGATCAGTCCGTCGCCTTCTCTTGGTTCTTCCCCGGAAGATGATCCAAGCCCTCTCCGTACCTCTGGTGCAGAAGGAGGAAAAGCTGTGAAGTTGGCGATCCCTCAGCCGACCACTATTCCCCTGGCGAGGACGTCTAGTGCTGCTCAGGTGGTGGCTCCCGTATCTCGCAGCTCATCACCTGCACCTTCACTCGAGGCATTCTTGCTGGAGCGGAAGCGTAGGATGGGCGGTGCCGGTGCTGGTGCAGTCGCCTCTAGCTCGAATTCAACGCCGAACTTGGCTGTTCCTGTAACTTCTGTAACTCCTGCTGGTGGAGGCATTGGACTACGTCGTGGCAGTAGTACAAAAGGCACTCGTTTCAAGAGCAGTCCGTTGGTAGGTGATAGGACAGGTGTCGTGGTTGCGGAGAAGGTGAAGGAGGATATGCACAATGATGATGATGGCGATGCTACAGAGTACGAGGAAGTTTTCGTGGATGATGTGGACATGAAGGCCGGTAACGATGAAGGCCGGAAACCTGGCGGAAGGAATAAAGAAGGTCCCGATAAGGATAGTAATAACACCAAACGTTCGCAGTTCGTGATTTGATGACTTTGCTCTGTATTTTCTCTCTTCATTTCCGCACTCTTGCGGCTCTCGCTAACTGTTGTGATGACTGTTTCTAATAGTCGTCTATGATTCGACATACTTGACATTTGTATTTACAAAGCTACCCCTGACTACTATCTTCTGTATTATACCACTGATACTATAGTTGCTGCATATCTTGACCTAGCTGCAAAACATGTATATCGTGATGCCTTTGAATTTTCCATCTGTCAGATAACTCGATTGTGGTCGTACTATTAGCGAGTAGCGAAAGAATAACAGGACTTTGGAGGCATCAACATTACGCGCCATAATACCAACCAGACACGCATTCATTCATATCCCAAGAACTCTCCCAAGTTCCACCTCACAAGGACCCAGGAATAGAAAGTCGGCCTCGTCCGAATGGTTTGAAGCCTCCATGTTGAACACCGCAACCTTGCCACCGTTTGCCCGTACACGCTCGGGAAGTTTCGACGCAGGTTGCACCTGAAAAGAAAATGGTAAAGAACATAGCGCCGAATAAATATTCTCTTACCAGTGAGGACGTGCCGACAACCAAGCACAAATCAGCCGAATCAGCAACTTGAAGAATATCATGGATCCTTTTAGGACGTTCCCCGAACCAAACAACATCAGGTCGGACTAGTTGTTGGCACTTTGGGCAATGAGGAAGATCAGCGCGTTTAACCACCGGTTCCACATTGCCTTCCGCGACGATAGCCTCAGTTCCTCCTAGCGCAGGGCAGATGGGTTTGTCCATGTTCTTTGCGCGATAGTCACAATCATGCGCGGTGCAAATGACATCAAAGAGATTTCCGTGCATTTCGATGATTTGACCGTCGGGTTCTTCGCCCGAGGTGGCGGAGTATTTCTTCAGAGCTTCGAGACATAGTCCGTCGATGTTCTGAGTTACGTGTGTGAATGTTGTCGTGTTAGGAGCAACTACTTTGCGAGAAGTGGGGAGACACATCCGTGCTAGAACATTGTGACCTTCGTTGGGTTGTGCTGGGCGAACTCTAAAATCAATTCGTTCAGTAAACCGTCTTCAAGGCCAAGGATGACTGGTTTTCACTCCTCTCTTCTGTAATGGAAGAATTGCCAGACCCTTGACTGATTTTCGTGCCAAGCAGAAAGTGTAGCAAGAATTGTGGCGTCGTATTTGCGCCAACGGCCACCTTGACCTCGAAATGTGGCGATCCCTATTTTGAATAGGTAAGATTATGATGAAAGCACGATAAGGAGCTGTAACTAACCTGAAGCAGCGGAGAGACCGGCACCAGAGATGATCAAAATGTTTTTGGAAGCCGAGAGTACATTGCGAAAGTCTTCAAGGTTTGAAGAAGGCATGTGAGCTACGCTGACTTTGAAGAATAAATGCCAACCAATACACTGTATAATAGTGCTAGATAGCTACACAGCTGCGCACTAGCGATGGAAATATTTGCAAAGAACTGTTGGCCAAAAATATGCCGAGTTGATTTTGCAAAGTATTGTACAAATATTTGTGAAACTTATGCAAAGCCTTGTTTTCTCATATTCTTTGCAAATTGTATTTGCGAAATGTTCACCAACTTCAAATATTTGCATATTTTGTACTCAGAAATTTCCTCAAAGATTTGCAAACCAGCGAAATGATCCGAAATCTGCCCCAAAAAGGTAAAGCTGGGTCTAGGGCAATGTCATTAAAACTCCGACGTCTCTGTCAGCATCACGGTGGCGTGATTTGTTTTTTTACTTCAACGTTTCAACTTCAACTTCAACTTCTTCCTTCCCATCTCCCCCTCACTCACCCTCCTTGGGCCGCTTCTAGGCCGCTTCCCTCCCTCTCCCTCCCTCTCCACCTTCTTGAAGAGTGAGCAGTACACGCGGAAGCCACGACCTTGGAGGCTGATGTTCACTGTGCTGCTTGCAAATTCCTGGCCTTTCCTTGGGTTGGTATGTCTCCTCCCGTTGTCTTGGTTACCGTCCAGTCTTTAAGTTGGGCATTGCTTAAGAGGATGTGAGCGTTTCAATTGTTTACGTGTTACGTCTCATGTTTGTTTGTTCTTCAGTGCATGCCGGACCCAGCACATATCTCAGAGGTATGTGTTGTCCCTTTCCCTCTTAGGTTCGATTGTAGAGCTAATCACCCATCGATCTTTTTCAGAGTCCATAGCGAACTCAAGGTATGTCTAGCATCCTCTTTCATGGCATAGCACAGTTTGAATCTGACCAACTATTATACTTTAGGGACAACCAATTTGCCAGCCTAGCGATCCTAATTCGGTGAGGTTCCTCAGCCAATATTGGGTCATTGGTGAAGGTCAAGGGCATTGAATCATTATGTACTACAATGCTTCCTGTAGTTGTTTGTAGCGAATAAATATATATATTTTACTGTCTATTGTGGTCCAAGGAAGCGGGCAAATGAGCGATCGCGAGCGGTGCGAGAAAAACCCGGGAAAACCAGCAGTACTATTTGGGAATGTCATCATGTGACATTGCTAGTTTCGCAAATATTTTGCGAGAACATTTCTAAGAATATTGGCCAATATCTATTCCGGAACATTTTGCCTCCTGCTAATTTGCCGACTTTTTGCAAAGACTTTGCCAAGTCTTTGCAAACTCAGACTTCACATATTTTTCGCCGAGACCTGGGTATCTGTGTAGTGGCAGTAAACAAGCTGTAAATCAAATCAAATCTTGTAGTTGGCCATGATGATGGATGTGATGGATGATCGTCGGAGGTCACGAGGTTATTTACCGTTTTTCTTCTTTCCTTTGTACCTGATACCACATTTTAAATAAGATTTTGTACCGTATGTCCTCGTATGTCGTCCCCAATCTTTCACTTTTGTTTTAAACCACCATTGTCGCTATGGATTCCAGTAGTTCCAAGTTGTCTGTCTACAGGTGCGCACGCTGTCTTTCCATGACGAACAAACGCTCAATAATCTGTTTCACTTGAAGGACTCCTAATACGTGTGATGAACCTTCGCCTATTGAATCTTTGTCTGACGAGGAGGTTCTGAACCTAGTGAAGGCGATCGACAGGAAAAACAGTGTTATTGGTGCAATGCCAGAGCTAGACATATTTGGCCCAGCTCCAGTCTATCTGTTCAAACCTTATTCCCTCGTCGCGAAATACGCTAGAACTGACCATGGGAACGAGGCTTATATCATGGAATACGTTCGGCAACACACTTCCATTCCTCTCCCGAGAGTTCACCGTGTGCTGCAGCATCCCAGTGGACTTGGCATTTGGATCATCATGGACTACGTTGAAGGAGACTGCTTGCTCGTGAGGTGGCACACGCTGAGTTGGTGGCGCCGGCTTCAGATAATTTTCGCTCTACGTTCATACATTCAGCAACTACACAACACGCCTCTGCCTCACCCCGATGTTCCAGGGCCATTCGATAGCACTGGACAGCCCTTGCCCTGCGAGGGCAGTTACTTTGACGAAGGGTCGGGGCCTTTCCCTACATACGCCGACTTCATAACATGGCATGACCACCAGCATCATCGCGCCCAGATCGAGTTTCACTCCCGAGGGCGCGGTGACATTCTCCGATATTCAAAGTTTGACCCATCGTGGCCCCTAGTCCTATGCCACTTTGACCTACATATGCGGAACATCCTTGTCGACAAGGACAATCGAGTGTGGCTGATTGACTGGGCTTTCGCTGGGGCGTACCCGCCTTGGTTTGAGTATATCGCTCTGGCCTCTTGGGCCAACGCCGCTAATTATGACCGCCGACTACCTCGTTCGTTTGCAATATTTATAGATTTTATCGTCGGAGGCTACGGCTGGTATTACAAGAGCTACATCACTCCTCTCATCGCCTATGTTGACATGTTTCAACATCATGTTATAGACGACGAGTACTTCGTAAAATTAGGTCTCGATCCTGTTCTTTGGCGTCCGTCCAATGTGGCACGTCCACCACTACACCGGAGGATAGCCCAGAGAATTCTGGATACTGTTTACGATGGATTATTGACTCTCTGGACCTCATGTGTAGGCATATGACGGCGGCACATGTGCGATCGCACACCTACCTATGAAGTTGTAACGAATCCAGTCTGACTCGAAAGTGCGACCGATTCCCAATATCTCTTGCCCACGTACTTGAATTTGTTGCTCTAATCTCAAGAAATTTTGGATTGACACGTGGATAGCATTTCGAGGGCATCTTTGAGGTCGTCGCCATATGCAGCAGGGAATTCAGAAGCAAGCTTTTGGTAGATAGAGACAGCTTGCTGAATAGCAGTGAGTGCCTCTTCGTGCAGTCCCTTAGCCGAAAGGCAATCCGATAAATTATAAAGTGAGGTTGCAAACTGTGGTTGGAAAGTTGCTGCATTGCCCACTGCGAGTTCCCGATACAGACCAGAAGCTTCTCGGATGGTTTCCAGTGCTCTATCTGCCTCTCCTATATCAGCATATAGAGCAGATAGATTGTTGAGCGACATGGCGAGCTCATAAGTACCAGTACTAGGAGCAATGGTGACGAGTTGTCGATACAATGCGACACCTTTCATGATAGCATCTAGTGCCTCCTGCTTTCGCCCTACAGATGATAAACAACTGGAGAGATTGGTCAAGGCTCTGGCTAGAAGGGGATTAAATGTAGCCGGGCGCGAGGCTGAAAGCGGTATATAAAGTTCATACGACTCTTGTATGATCATCAATGCTTCTTCGTCGTGTCCTAGGCCAGACAGGATGTTGGACAAGTTATTGAGAGACCGAGCAAAGTCGGCATTGAATGCGGAAGGATGCTCCAATGTCATTTGTCTATAAAGTTCGACACTCTCTCGTGCAGCCTGCAATCCTTCTTCAAGCCTCCCTACTTCAGACAAGCGTGAAGAAAGCGTGTCAAGGGTCATTGCGAGACCGCCGGTATATGGTGCTGGCCAATCTGCAACCAACTTCCGTCGTATCGTGACAGCCTCTTGAGCAGCTGCAAGAGCTTCATCTCTACGTCCCAATTCAGAAAGGCAAATTGACAGGTTGTTGAGACACGTGGAGAGATTAGGGGTATAAAGAGAGGACGATTCAGTAATGAGGGCTCGATACCGCTCAACAGCTTCACGGTTAGATTCTAGAGCCTCATCTCGTCGACCAATATCAGTAAGACATTGTGAAAGATTATTCAATGATTGCGCAAATCCAGCTTGTACATCTTCAGGGATATTGTCCGAATTTGAGAATCTGCGATAAATGCTACATGCCTCCTGTATAGCTTTCAAAGCATCCTCTTTACGTCCCCTGAACGACAGCTGAGAAGATGAGGTATTGAGGGACGTAGCGAGTTCGGAACTAAAGACGTCCGGCTGCGCTTTGGCAAGTTTCCGTCCCAGCTCAACCGCCTCTAGTATAACTTCTAAAGCCTGCTCATGTTGATCAAGAACTGCGAACCGAGGGGAGAGGGCAATAAGAGATGACACAAGAGCCACCGTGAAAACAGCTGGGTCCTTAGCTGCGAGACGTCGACGTAATTGTACTGCCTCTTCAATACATTCAAGCGCCTCACTTCTACGTGCCATATAGGAGAGGCGTATGGCCAGATGATGCAAAGCTCTGGAAAAATCGGCTTTCACCTGATCATCTAGCAATGCCGCATGTATTGAACATGTATTCTGTCGAAGAAATATTACCCGGAGTGAGGTATGACATCGTACGAGGAGGATCTTACCTCAAGGTAGTCCAAGACGTGGATGACCTTATAGTATGCACCCATTGACGCCACTATTTCCAGCCATTTCACAAGGTGTGCGCGGACGAACAACTTCACGGATTCACGCAAACGATCCGAAACAGGCTCACAAACACTAGAAGCATGTGCTGACCAGAATCTACACGCATACCAAACTTCCTCCGAGACATGATCTGTAGAAATAACCGGAATCTCCTGGGGTTCCTTGCTGTCGTTGATCAGGTATCCGGTACCCGGTATCTTTCCAGAGAGCGCTCTATTCAGCACCTCGAAGCACGACGTCGCGAGCAGTTGACTATGTTGCTTTTCATCAACAAAAAACGGCGGATGCGCGCGCACGGTCAGGAATTCTCGGAAGGAGAGGTGTAAAACCTGTATGGGAGACCTTGCATCATTTGGAAGAGAAAGAAGTGAGCCAAGTGCAGACAGAACACCACTAATGAGCTTGGTATTGGTTTCCGGATGTAGTGCTTGTATAGCGTGCAAGGAGAGGGGAACCTTTGCCGCCATCATAGTCCCCATGACCAATGGATACCCGGCCATAAAGCCAAGATCATCCCAATTACAGCTTCGCAAGATGGTGGCGTATAGCTCGTCCATCTTTTTGCTTGGAGGTAGACTGAGGGCGCTATCGGAGAGAAGAGTCTTCAGGGTCTCATCCGGACAGAGAGTGGAGCCCATATAGTCGAGCACAGTGGATGTCCATATGAACAACCCTTCGGCTCTTTTTACCAGCTGATCCTGAAGCTGAGGATAGGGCCAAACCGTACCAAGGTCCCGTAACACGGCGATCTCACGAAGACGATGATCAACGTAGAGAACGACATCCTTTTCATTCCTAGAGTCGTGGATATCAAGATGGTGTTGGTGAAAATGAGTTCTGCGCTTGTTTCCACGGAGAAGCAGACGCAAGATGTTGTCATCTGGTCTACTAGTGATGAAAAACCGCATATATGCGGGGAGGCGAGGAACCTCGTCTCGAAGTATCCGGAGCAGATCATCGTCCTGGCCCTCATCTAGGGCGTCGACCACAACCACCAGTGGTCCATTCACAGCACAACGTTGAATCGGTTCCAGTATCAATTTCTGGAACTGCAACGATAAGGAGTGTGCGGTTGGAAGACCAGGATCCTGCTCAATAGCGAGCGCAATTTCTTTCGCCAGCGTACTACTGAGGCGAGACAGATCATGCGCGATCGTGGTGACTAGACCAGAGGGGGAATTGAGTCCAGCGATGTCGCGGTTGAAAAAGAACGAGGACATGAGGATGCCCCGGTCGAAACAACGCTGCGAGACTGAATGTGCGACTGAGCTCTTCCCACTACCAGCTACACCCGTCAAAAGAAATATCTCGCTGCCTTCCGCATTCTCTGGAACCGTCGTCCAATTCATGATATCATCGAGTAAAGATACCCGAGTACCCTTCAGACAAGAGCGATTCTCATTCCAGGAGGCACCTTTCACATATGAAAGCTTCTCGAGGTTCACACTATAAACTGTAGAGAATCTCGTGTTCAAAGACAGTTGAGATCATAAATGGAGTAAAGACCTACGTATTCTGTCTGCAAGTTTGCTATTGGCCGTCTCCACGATACGTGCAATGTCGTTAGCTTGTACTGAGCGCAAGACCTGAGCGATGTCGACCTCTGTGGTAATTGATAAATCTAGCTATGGACATCTGGGCATCAGCAAGGAACGGTTGGGATTAGAGGACGAGTTTGTACATGAAAAAGGGGCAAAATGTCGTCTAATTTCTTCTTCATTTCTGCAATCTCTCCTGGATTTCTTGAAAACTTGAAGAAGCGTCTTGTTCTGGATTGTCTTTGGAGAGCATGAATCGTCTGAAAGAAGTCATTTAGACACCTTAGAATAGAAGAATAAGTATGAGCTCCGGAACGACTCGTGGGATCGAAGCTCACGCTACAAGCTGCTCCAGACGAAGTCTTAGCTCCTCCCTAGATATATCACCTTTGCTGATATGTTGAACGACACAGGCAACCACCTCTTGCACATGACTTCCGAATTCACGCCATTCCTTTTGATTAGTACTAAAGTCCTAAGGAGCAATAAGCATTTATAAGTAGCCAAACTCCTCGTAATTGATGACATACCTGTGCAAGTTTCGCTATCTGCAAAGTCACGCCCGCAGCGCTTTTTAAAGGTGGAAAACAATCTGCGGCAGCATAAACTGCTTTGAGAATAAGAAGCGCTACTTGGGATCCTCCAGCCAGTGCACTTTGAAGCCGAGGATGTGGCATTAAACGATGTAGAGCCCATTACATCGCTCAGCCTCATGGTTTCAACCAGATCCGGAGACGCCCAATAAGCGCCTTTGACCCGTGAGAGCGTACAATCGTGTTCAACTTGAACTTCAAGTTTCTCCGCCGAGTTTTTCAAAGTTCGTTGTGTTCCCCTCTGTATTCAACTGATTGATCTAGCCCAGGAATTGGTGAAATCTTTGGATCCAGGACAACCGCTGTTTTCGCGTCGACGGTTGAGGAACCCTACATAATGCAACCCGGGGCACAACATGAATTAGTCTGGAATGTATTGCAACCAAGTAGGCAGTGTGGGCCCCGAATTCAGTCCTGCTGACAATGTTTCGCCTAATCCTTCGTTCCCCTTCCAGTATAACACAAGATTAATACGTGAAGATAACACATCTCTATTCAATTCCTCACATATAAAGGGAACCATGATGGGAAGCATTCCTATATCTCCCCACCTTTTTACAGTCATCTCGAGACATTTCTGCAAATTTGAATTCGCGGCCTAGGGTGTTTCATACTCAAGATACTCTCGCGATGCCACCCAAAAACATCAAGTACGTCTTGCCAACTCTGTGTAATCGGCTTTCATGACATTTTTTCGTACCTCTGTAGGGGCGTCAGCAATGGGGGAGGTAACATCACGTCTTCGTTACCTCCAGCGCCTCCATCACCATGATGTGTGTGTCGGACATGACAGCAAGCTAGAAGTGTCAGTTTTTTTTTTGTCACGACTTTCATAATGGCTTCAACTTATTACTTGCGATTCAGATACTTCCTAGCCTGTGAAGACAACTTGAGCAACTAAGTTGATACTTACACGCCGTTTCGACACACCAAAGCTTTATGCCTCTCAACTGTACTATATCAGTGACCACAATGTGTACGAATTTTGAGTAAAAATCTCAGCATCCTATCAGAAATGCCGCGGACTAGTTGCAACTCTTCAACAACGTTCAAAACCACTGTATCAACTTTCGAACTTTCGTGTCCTCGGTAATGAATATCAATCACCTTATCGTGAGATCATATCTGCTTTGCAACGCGAGGAACAAAGCAGCGAAAGCTCGAGAAAGCTCGAGAAACGTACCGAACGAGAGGGGAATGATTCCTATTTACGTGCACCTGCCATTCAGCTTGATCAAATTTTAAGCACAGCCAACGAAACACGCTGACTTGTATATATACAGATCTTAGTACTTAGTTCGGTACTAGGTACCTTCAACACATAGAGTCATTACCGAGTGACCCACTTGCGGCCTTTGCTTCCAGCCTGTATAGTCCCGCTTCCTTGTCGCCATGGGCAAGATTATCAGGTGTGTCTATATAGTTAGACAGAGCATGATGTATTTGGCTAATAGCCTGTTTTACTGACCATAGGGGACATACTAATGGAGGAAGCTCCATAACTAGTACAGTACCCAAGCCTAATCCTGAACCACGAAAAGGAAGACGACCCGAGATTTATTCCACTCGGAGATGGGCACCCCACATCGGAGTGTTTACACAAACCGGGTGAATTGTTAGACCTACGCAGTTTTCATCGACCTCGATCTCACCTGAACATAGATTCTAGATCCAAACGAATCACTGCTTCGAAGGAAAACAACTTGAAGATGAATACCACTTCCTGCGGTTTCAAGTGTTCCAGCCTCAATGATCATGAACAGACCGTTGGGAAACTGGGCCGTTTCATTCCAGCGCTTCAGAAGTCCAAGTCTGTGTATTGATGATTGTAATAGGTCAGAAGGTGTAGACTATGTACACAAAATCTTGAATACATATTTATCAGGAACACTGACCTGGGGTACAGCCGGCCGCTTGGAGTTCGTTTTTTCACAGAGTTGGTAGACACGACGTATAAGCACCGTCCCCCACTCCGTCTGGCATCCTCCATCGATGTAGCGGCAACGACCTGCGGTTCACGAATCTTGCTTTACACATTCGTAATGGGAATAGAGATCAGTGATGCAGGGGTTCATTGAGATTCCCACGAAGTCCTCTACATACCTCGCTTTGACCGTGATCTTTTCAATTGCACTGTAGACTGCAAGTTCTGACAATACTAGCTTTGTGGTGCCGCTGCTATAAGAAGTCGCCTCAAGGTGTGAGGAGGGGATGGTAGTGGTCAAAGAATGATCACGGTATGTTTAGATTGTTCACCTGTCGCCCTCTTGGTATCTGACACTCAGACTGGGCCAGCCTTTCTCTATTAGTTGCATTGCATTCGGGCAATACTCAATGCGAAGAAGTCGCTGAGATAAAGGCTCAAGGATCTCGTATCCCGATGTCGCTGTGGCTGGGGGCCGCCAGTATACAACAGTTTCGCTGAACATAAAATTCGATGCGATGCACGCAAATCATCAAACACTGGTAGACACGAGAACGTCATCGTGCAATTTTCAGTTATGATTAAGATGTTCTATCTGTGACAATATTGTTCTAGCAGTGGTGGCGCGAAAATTCCTTTCTTTTGTAAACGATCCCGGGAGCCAGTATTGCCCAGAACCAAGATCTATTCTTGAACTCATTCCAACAAAACCTCGCTAGGCCTCACTCTCCTTGGAATACCGGCCGTCTTTTCTCCCGAAAAGCCACCAACGCCTCCATTCGATCCTTTGTCTGCAACAGAGGCTCATAACAGAGCCTCTCATGATCCAAAGCCTCGTTAAGTGGCACCTCGAGAGACCGCGACATAGCGGCTTTCGCTGCGCGGAGCGCTAAGGGAGCTATCGGCCCAGTGAAAGCGAGTATGTTGGATTTAGTGCTCAGGGGATGGGATGGGATTTGGGATGGCTCACCACTCAGAGACATCTCTTTTGCAAGTTCCAGCGCGCGCTCGAAAGCCGTGGAGAACGGGGCGGCGACATAATCCACCAGGCCTACGCGAGTACCAAAACACCATCAGCCAAATCGCGCTACGTCAAATCACGACGCAACCTACCTAATTCCTGGGCCTGCCTCGCCGTAAGCTCCCTCCCAGTAAAAATCAGCTCCTTTGCTTTGGGCAGCCCGATAAGCCGAGGAGCACGTTGTGTCCCTCCTGCGCCGGGTATGATACCCAACTTGACTTCCGGGAAGCTGATTTTCGTCACGTCATTGGCTGGTTGACGTCAATAAGGCTCGTATACAGCGCAAACAAAGGCTCACCAGCAATTCTGAAATCGCATGTCAATGCCATCTCAAGACCCCCTCCAAGAGCAGGTCCATCGATAGCAGCAATTGTTGGGAAAGGCAGGTTGTCAATGAGGTTGAACGTCGAACGGAGGGTACATAAGAATTCGTGGACTTGGGATTGAGTCATCGCGCGCCGTTCAATTAAGTCCGCGCCGGAACAGAAGGCTGAGGGGGTGGAGGAATAGATAATGAGGACATTGAGTCTGCGTATGGAGAGGTCAACGTTGGCTCAGTTTGCCTACAATCAGTCACGAGATGGGGATGGGGAGGGCAGGGGAAGGCTCAAGAGAGGTGATTCACTGACAATTTTTCATTTATGGCTTGATCTAACGCCCTGCCCAGGTCCTAAATAACAAAGGGAATGTTAATCTTACAGACGCATGCGATCTATGTCAACTCTGCGCTCACCTCCAGCAATTGAACTGAGATCGCGTTCTTTGATTTTGGTCTGTTCAGGGCTATACAATACACACCGGGGTGCCCGTGGACTTTGTGCAGGTAAGCTTGGGCGAGAGGGTTGGCACTGTCCCCTGGAGCTAAAGCCGTCGTCATTTCAAGCTAGAACTCGCTGTTGCGAATCAAATTGAAGGCGATAGACTGACAGGCGCTGAGAAGGAGGAGGACCAAAAGCGCTAGTATGACGCGACCTTTTACGATCCCGTGTACAGCGGTACGGTCTGGGGAACGAACGCGAACGCGAAATGAAGCGAGCTATGTTCGCACGCAAGTCGGAAGTCTTTGAAAAAAGCTGGTAAGTGAGCAAAATATACATCACGATCAACCCCATTTTAACGCTTCTTCTGTAAAGGAGATTACTGCGCAGGTCAGTTCGACTCTTGGCGTCAATGTCTGTGAATGTGATTAGATTATCCTCAATGTGATTGAAATTCGTTGGAGCTTGTCCAATGGCACGGACCGGGATGAAGGAAAGAGCATCGGGACTGGAAGTCTGGAACTGTCATCACATGGAATCTTTATCAGATCATCACTTATCTGATAAGATGTCTCGGCAGCGACACTGGGCGCGAGCGAGCCAGCTCATGCAGCCTGTACGAAACCTTACGAAATTCGACTCGGACGCAACGGTTGTATTGGTCTGCAAGAAATGCTTCTAGTGCTTAACCACCTGAGTGGGTAAACATGCAGACGACTCGTATTCTGGCATCCGTTCCCGCTCATCGCGCGAAAAAGAAACAAGCAGCAAGGAACACCCATTGAAAGGAGGAATTAGGGGTTTTGCAGTTTTCGAGTCCGATCATCTGGACCTGAACAGAACACGTCTTTATGGGCTGGACTGGCAAGGACTGGATGCATACTGTTCGTTCCAGTTTATCCGGTCTGCCCACTTCAGAGGCTAGAGCCGTGTACCTTTTCGTACGATGAACCACTCACAGGCCACAACATCTTCGCGAACTTGACCAGCGCTGCGATTAATCCGTTGTGAATCTGAATCAGAACAGAGAGACGTGTTTCAAGTCAAAGAGATCCACATCTGTCGTCAGGTGAGCGCAGACTGGCATAGAGCATCCGCTTCCGTCGAAATTGAATTCATTCTGACTAGGGTCCATATGCACTCAGTCCTCGAATACACTATTGTCAACGTCGCCAACGACTTTGAACTTAACCTCTGTTATAATGTCATCAATTTCCTTGTGCGTCAGGTAAGTTTACAGTATCTTTACTTTTTGTAGAAAAACCTCTAACGCGTTATTAGGACACATTCTTTTCAATCTCCACACTTCACAGGGATGATACCGATACCCGTTTACTCACGCGATTGTGTGTATTTGCTTCAGTGTAACATTGCTGCTTGGAAGAACCTCTCTCTACGTAGAGTGAAGTAGACAGCTCGTTTGTGTGGGAGTTCAAATTCCTGAAAGTTCATAAGTCAGAGCTAGAGGTATGAAGGAGGAAGGACGGAAGTACCCTATTGAATTCCTGAGGGAGATACGCAATAAGCCGGGGAACGATAGGAAGATCTACTCTGGGTTCGCCGACGACTACCTCCGTTCGAGGTTCACGTAGGAAGCAGGCGTGTTTCATAGAGGTCATGACTGCGGTGACTATGAGGTGGTAATGCATTTGTGAGCTGAGCCGTAGGAGAGACGAGAAGGTACTCACATCGATGACGCCCACGGAACTTGTCCTCTCCAATGAGTAGGTGCGTACCTGTATAGTCTGCGTTCAGCGAACCAAGTCACTAAGGAAAGGTCATGAAAGGTGATACCCTGGTCATAGTCTCCAAGCCCGCCAACATACGTCCCCATCGGATCTTCCTTGACCCATGACATCTCGCCATATCCCGCCATCTCTCCATCCCACGCGACAATGAAGCCCATAATATGCGGGTCTGCAAGTCTATCTGCAAGATACTTCCTATGTTTCTCGTCCGGTCCACGCTCTCTCCACCCGACATTCACGCGCTCAGAGTTCTGCCAGCGGGAATAGGTGGTGAAATGCTCCGGGTTATTTGCATCGATGTGGGTGAATGTGAGCTGTTGGCCGACGCTGTGGATGTAGCGGGAGTATATTACGGCACCTGGCACCGGTTTAGGTGGTCGTAGCGGGTGGGTAGTAAGGACGTGCTCGGTTCTCGTGAAGGAGGCGATTGCGGGGAACGGTGTTGAGGACATCGATGGATTTGGGACCATGCTTTGTAGCCAATGACGAGTGACGGGTGCACCTGCGCCCTGCCAGAAAGCAGCTCGAACGAGAAGGAGCTCGAACTGCGACTGTGCGTCTGGAGGTGAAAATGCCAGCCCTGTTTGAACAAGGTATGATTTGAGGGACTCAGTTTTAGAGTCAAGGACGAGTGGGAGCACATCCTTCTCTGTGTGACGCATCCACAGGGCGTACAAGGCCGCCCATGCGTCTTCGGTGCTTAATGCTGGTTCTGCAGTTGTGAAAGCCAGTGCGGGACTGCTAACAGCCCTGTCGTCATTTACGACACCATGTAGACTTACGCGGAGGGTTCGTTCATGGGGATTGAAGATGGCGATAGGCGCGGAAGACTCCGCTAAGAAGACCTGGACGGTACCATCTTGTTCGGTGGAGCGAACAATGGTCGAGTCGGGAAGAGTGAAGGTGTGTTCGGGTGGTGCGACGAATTCTTCCCGCACGTATCCAGAAGTTTTGGTAGTCATGTCCTTGGGTGAGATGAGGGGCACTCAATTGGCAGGGTACGTTTGTTCTTCCTTCTTTTCTCGCTATACTCACTTTGCAAAAAAGGGGACCACATAGGTGCTGCCGATAGATCCGAACTTTCGGATAGGTGCGATAATTTCGTATTTGGCAATGTTGTTTATCTGATAATTTGAATCTAATCAGATACAGGACTCCATCAGCACATGGCGACAAATGGATATTCTTTACAGTCGCCGTCACTCTACAGCTTCAACTTGAACCGGTTTGCTGGATTTCGTTGGGGATTACCCTTGAGGCGAGGAGCCTAGCCGGATTGCGAACATGGTTTGCTCGTCTGTTACGAACGCTGCAAAGTCCACATTCACCCTCTCGGTCTTGAGAATAGACGACGAATTGCACCATCTTCATTTTTCCAACCGCAACTCGCGGTTCTGGAACCAGTTGGATATATCAGGAGGATTCTATAAAACCAGATAAGATTCACAGCTCCGCACAATTCCTGGTTCGCCGAGCTTTATCTTAGTCTAGCAGTTTTCAACATCCTTGTTACGGCAATGAGCGTTACTTCACAAACCATCTATGACCTCGTAGGTCTTGGATTTGGCCCTTCGAATATCGCTATCGCAGGCGCTTTGGTAGAAAAATGGGCTTCACCAAATAGCGTGAGTTAGACTTTTACGAAAAGGCATCATCTTGTTCACTGATCTCGCGTATAGGATGCTAAAAGCCGATCTTTCCAAAATGTCTTATTCATTGAGAAGCATACCTCGTTTCAATGGCACCCAGGCATGCTCATTCCAGGAGCTCAGATGCAAATAAGGTTTGCATCTACCTTTAATTGCATTTCTTCACCACATAACATTCCATCCTTTATAGCTTCCTCAAAGATCTCGCGACCCTTCGCTCTCCACAATCTCCTTTAACCTTCTTGAACTACTTACATTCCCAAAATCGCCTCGCGTCCTTCATCAACCGAGGGTCTACAACGCCTTCGAGAAAAGAGTATGCCGACTACCTTGGCTGGGCCGCGCGCTACGTCCAGGATCATGGCGTCAAAGTTAATTATGGCCAGGAGGTCGTTTCTATTGATGAAGACACCGATGGATTGATTGATGTTACTAGCAAAGACGTGGCTACCAACGAAGTCTTCACTTTCAAAACCCGTAAGCAGAGCGTCTGTGCTATTCTCATTTAATAACACCACGCTCATGACGGGTTTGGCATTCTAGGTAATCTTGTCATTTCACCCGGAGGTTCTCCGCGCATCCCTCTTTCCATCGCTGCTCTCATGAAGGAGCCTTCTGTGATCAATGACGCGACTGTGCTACACAGCTCTGCGTACTTGACCTCTGTGGACCGACTCTTCCAGAGCTTGACAAGGACCAGCTCCTCCCGTCCATTGAGAATTGCTGTTATTGGCGGTGGACAGTCTGCTGCAGAGGTGTCATTGAATTTACGCGAGCGTCTTAGCTCTGTGGCTTTTGAGGGATCGGTGGGACACCAGGTCGACATGATAATCGGCCGAGGGTCTCTTAAGCCTAGCGATGACACACCGTTCTCCAATGAGGTCTTTGATCCTAGGAGTGAGTTGATTTTTCAACGTTCGTCTTTGCTGTGGATATTAATTACGGTTGTCCAGCAACTGATGCTTGGTTCGGTACAAGCCAGCACAGTCGTGATCGAATGTTAGCAGAGTATAAGCCGACGAATTACTCTGTTGTCAACCCTCGAACCATTGATGTTGTACGTCAGGTTTCTCTTTCATGCCGCAAAACATTCTTCTCATTCTGTCTTTTACTCCGCTAGTTATACGAAGTTATTTACGATCAAAAAGTGGACGATGCCATCGCCGCCAGGACTTTGGACAAACAATCCAGGACAAGCCCACGCATTAATATTCGATCAGATATGCGAATCGTCTCCATTACCTACGATGACACAAACAGCTCCAACCCCTCCTCATCTCCTACCACCAAGTCATCCTCCGCGTTCACTTTAACGCTCCAAAACACCCACACACCCCACACGCATCACACCTCAGCATACGACGCCATCATCTGTGCGACAGGCTACCAGCGCACCGGCTGGGTAGACTTGTTCAAACGTTCCAAACGACTCGGGAAACAATTCGGTTTTAGCACCGAGGCTCCCGCACGCGTAAAGTTAGTGCCCATTGGCAAGCGTCGAGTCGATGTTGATACGCTTTACGGCGACGACGAGACGACAGTTGGTTCGGACGTCTCATCGCCTGCTTTATCTCTCTCCAGCGGGAGCGACAATAGCGCAGTCAGCGGTGTCAGTACTCCGCTTACCTCGCCATCAGAGGAAGGGAAAGATATCAAGGAATCGGATGTCAACCTCTACATCTCGCGTCGATATCGTCTTCTTCCAGTGTCTTCGTCTGGAAAGACGCCTGAGCTTGATGATGTGGAGGGGTCGACTCGAGCGAAGGCCAGGGTTTATGTGCAAGGGGTAGAGGAGACAACGCATGGGCTCAGTGATACGCTACTTAGTGTCATGGGTCCAAGGGCTGGAGAGGTTGTGGAGGATTTATTCTCTGAAGATTGAACTAAAATGTGTCGTTGAATACATGTTGAAAAAATTGAAGATGATTACATGATTTTGCCCATTGTAATGCGAAAGTTTCTTCTCTTATATCATGCTCTATAGCACACACATATGCAAAGTTTCGTGTTTGAGGGTGAACTAAGACGTGAAATCGCGAATACCATTAAGATCGTGAGTTTGCACATTAATTAAGGCTTGTTCACGTGACGCACGCGCGGGGCCAAATTAAAATTTTTGTAACTCAACGCTGCTCGACTCTCCAACAGTGGCAGCACCTAACGTCAGGACTCAGCCCCTAGCCTCACCATTTTCAAACCGCAAGATCTGACACAGGCTAATATGCCCTGTTGACATCGAGCGGGAATTCGACCGACCCGCGGTAGCGATTCTGGCGTCAGGCTGAAGTCATGTTCTGACACAATGACTGCTCCAGGTATTGAAGTGGGAGAGACGGAAAATCCTGCCAGCAGCCTGTCCTAAGACCTAGGCTATAGGCGTGTTGATCGCAGTTGATCGTTCGGGCCGACGCTCAACAGGTTCAACCCCTTCAATGGAAAATTGGCAAAATCTGGTACGCAAGGCTACACTTGAAGCCTGAGGAAGGTTTCCAAAGTTTCGGACCCGACGTCTTTTGCACCCTGCAAGGCACGAACTGGTGGAGTCTTCGGAAGTCAACAAACCTACTAAGGCACGTCAAAGAACACGCTGTGACGCGCAGTAAGCGCGGAAGGTTTGCCCAGAGAATCTGTCGGAGGCTCTCTCTTTGGCCAAGAGATGATGAACATGTACCGGTACCGCTTGTTGTATCTACCTTTCTTCCTGCCTTTTTTCGACGACTCGGGTCATTTGGACCCTGCCTGGACCTTGTGATTGGCTGCGCTCAGGCTCACTCCGGGTACCAGCAGGTACAAGCATGGTGGTGTCCTTCTTTGGTGGTTCGACATTGGCTCTTTTGTCGCCTTTTGACGAACCGTTGACATCAGGCGAGCTGGTCCTTCCGTGTATTTGATCTAATCTGACAAGTGAACATTAATCAGATAAGTACCGTTCAAGTCACACGATTGACGGTCTCGCCCGCCTTATCTGATAATCCAACCTTTATCTCCTTTCTTTCACATTCCCCCTGGTTTTGGTACTTACTCTTAATATCATTGTTGCACCACACCAATGCCGGCTTCTGAATCTTTGCTTAGAAATCTCTGGTTCTGCTCTTGACCTGCTTCCCTGGTTGTGAGTGGTTCTGCCTTCGCGTTCTTCTCATCTTTGGAACTTCACGTCCCTGACACTCCCTCGTAGACGAAATATATCCTTGTTCGACGTAACATCAGGCACCTATGTCGTCGAGTAACGGCCTCAAGTACCAGAGCCACAGCCAAGACGCTGATGTGGATAGTCTGCAGGGAGGCTCAATCACGAAGGTCTCTGAACCCTCCGATAATGGCAGCGAGTATTTCCAGTCGCAGGGCGTCACCCGAATGGAGGCCATCCATCGGGCCGCCCAAGGAAAATCTGGGAGAGCGACGATGTGGGCCGTCAGCATTTCTATCATTGTGTGTGCTTGGGCGTATTCACTAGACCAAAGTACCACTTCCAACTATGCCGCTTTCGCGACCTCTTCATTCCAAGAACACAGCTCTGGTCTTGCTTCCCTCGCCATTGCTACGAAAATCATCTCTGCAGTATGCAAGCCTTTTATAGCCAAGATTTCTGACATCACCTCTCGTCCATACACTTACCTGCTCGTTCTGTTCTTCTACGTTCTTGGGTACATCGTCGTTGCGTCCTGTCGAACGATCTCTGCCTATATTATCGGCGAAGTCTTTGTCGCTATTGGCAGCAGTGGCCTCGATCTGCTGAACGAAATCATTGTCGCTGATATCACTACTCTCGAGTGGCGAGGTTTCGTTGCCTCCATGCTCTCCGCACCCTTCATCATCAACACCTGGTTCGCAGGCAAAATTGTTAACGCTTTGAGTGAAGGAGAAAAATGGAGATGGGGATACGGGATGTTTGCTATCATCATGCCTGTCGTACTCGGGCCTGCCATATTCACCCTCATTTACCTTGACCATAAGGCTCGGCGTGAGGGTATCGTAAATATCGCATCGAGTAATGCTGCAAGGCGCGAGGCGCGCGAATTAGCAGAGGCTCAAGGTCTGGAAGGTCCGAGAGGGATTATCACGGCCAAGGCCAATGATAGCAAGTTGTCCTGGTACGATCGGGCGAAAGCTAATTTCACGGAGATTGATGCCTTCGGCTTGGTTCTCATGGGTTTTGGGTGGTCACTACTCCTTCTTCCTTTCTCGCTGAAGACCTACGCTTCTGGTGGATGGCACAATCCTTCCCTGATCGCCATGATGATTGTTGGTGGCATATTCCTCATCCTGTACGTCTTGTACGAGAGGTTTATCGCTCGTATCCCGAGTTCCCCTCGACGTATACTAAAGAATAAAACGTTCATTTGCGCGGTGATCATTGATTTCATGTATATGCGTGCGTACTTGTAATCTTGTGGAGATTCTGGAGCTGATCCTTGCACTTTATAGTGGCCGGTCAGCTACGAGGATTGTACTTCTCATCATACGTATACATTGTCAAGCCCTGGTCTGTTCAGAACTGGACTTACTTCAACAACACCTTGACCCTTTCGCTTTGCGTCTTCGGCATCTTCGCTGGCCTCGTCCTACGCTGGACCCATCGGTATAAGTTCCTTCAAGTCCTCGGCCTCATGGTCAAGATCATTGGCATCGGAATTCTCCTCGCAGGCACACAAGCAGCTTCCACCACGGGTGCCCTTGTGCTCTCGCAAATTCTCATTGGAGCTGGAGGAGCATTCAGTGTCGTTGGTTCCCGAGTCGCGTCTCAGGCTTCCGTTCCTCACCAAGACGTTGCTCTCGTCGTCGCGCTGCTCTCGCTCTGGAGTAGTATTGGCTCAGCCATTGGATCCGCTATCGCGGCTGTCATTTGGTCTTCCAAGATGCCTGTGTTTTTGCGCGAGTACCTGCCTGCTGACACCACCGACGCACAGATCACGAAATTTTTTGGAAACATCAAATTGATTCGCGCGTATGATATCGATAGCCCGACACGACAGGGTGCAATCACGGCTTATCAGAAGACGCTTTGGTATCTCATTGTGCCAGCGTTATCACTGTCATTCATTCCCCTCATCGCAGCATGCTTCCAGACCAACTATTATCTTGGTAAACAGCAGAATGCTGTGATGAATGTCGCTCCGGATGGCAGCCACCTCGACGATGCTGGTGCTGACGACTCTGCGGCTCCCAAGACGTTCAAGGAGAAGTTTTTGAAGTTCTGGGCGGGAAAATAGAAGGACGTATGTCTTATAGTCACGAGTTGGGTCACGAAAAGTCGTGTCTATTGTCTGAAAACACTATCTCAACATCAATATGATAAAGTGGTCGTTGTTCGAGCTCGTACATGAGTAAGGTAATTATGTAGCTCAATACATGCTAATTAAAATCGGATGATACTTGTGAACAGGAGCTGACTTACGTCAACTGTGAGGAATGATCGACTGAAATTTCAAGCAGAGGGAAGACTTTACGCCTCAGGCCTTAGGTAGTCTAAGGAATCCGAGACGGGTACTACACCTTTCTAGCAATCAAAGCTCCGCCTGACTAGTCCTCAATTGAATTATCTGCCTAAGCTCTGGATATTTTCGGGCTGAAGTATCTAAACGCTGGCACTGACAGACGGACCACACATAGTTTGATTTATTATTCAGAATTAATGCTGAGTCTGGTTTTGGTAAAGCGCCGCGAAAAGTGAACCCTCTGTCTTCAAAAGAGTTTGTGGAGCCCCTATTTCCACAATACGACCATCATCTAGAACCATGACATTATCGTAATCAATGATTGTTGCTATAATACGCAATGAGCTTAGCACGATTCACCATAGAAAGACACGGTTTACGCACATATGCGATGAGCCACGGATATTACCGTAACATCGCGCAAGGCAGTCTTCAAGACAGACAGAAGCCGTTGGTCAGTACCGGAATCCATGCTGGACGATGCTTCATCTAATACGACAATCTTCCGCTTTTGCAGCAGCACTCTGGCAATGCATAGTAATTGACGCTGCCCACGGTCAATATCGCAAGATCAACCAGTAATATGTGCGATGTTACTAACCTGCCCACTCGAGAACTGCAGTCCATCAGCAGACATGACTGTGTCCAACTTCTGCTCCAACTCAGAGACGGCCTTCAGCAATCCTACTTGATCAAGGGCTTCCCATATTTGACTATCGGTGACGTACGCCGAGCAACCCAATGTCAGGTTGTCTCGCACAGATGCGAATAGAAGGAATGGCGTCTGCGATACCGTGCTAGTTCAGAAAAAGATTGCTAAGATAAGTATTCTTCGGTTAACCCGTACAACTGCTGACCTGATATTCGACCGTAGTACACGAGGAAGGACATGTGCCAAATCCACTCCGTCGATTGAGATTTTTCCTGAAAAGAGATCCGGCGAAGAGATGCCTTGAAGAAGTGCGAATACAGTACTACTCTTGCCGCTCCCTGTGTCCTCATAGATTAGAGTGACGATAACTAAGAATACATGCTGACATACCCTGTTCGACCGCAAATGCCCAATTTTTCGCCACCACGAACAGCGAAACTTATGTTATAAAGGGCAGGATCAAGTTCCTTTCTACAAGACGAAGGAATCAACCATCAGACGAAGACGAAGACAATAGAAACGCGAACACACTTGTAGCGGAGTGTAACATCTTGGAATTCAATTTGTCCGCGCTCCGGCCAGTTTGGACTGATTTCACGCGGCTCCACATTCTCTCCGTCTTTTTGGAGACTATCCAGTTCGAACACTCGTTCGACCGAGACGACACCATTCTCCACTCTTGTATAGGCGAGCAACAGGTTAATAAGACTCTGCGCAAGACCAACAAGCTGAGAGAGGGCCACTCCAAGGTAACCCCCGGAGGTAGAACCTCGCAACCCCACCGCGAGGGCGGCAGTCGCAATGGCAATCAAGGCTGTCAACAAGTTCAACGACGTACGCCTGCAAAAAGCCATTAAAAGTAAGCGATATCAACGGTGAATTTACACCTACAAGAAACGAATTCCAGCATATCGATAATACATAGGAGTTTGAGCCCGGTCAAGATGGTACATGCTCAGTTCTTTGAAGTAACTTTCGGAGCGAAAGGCGCGAATGGTGACTAGACCTGATAGTGTTGTTGTGAAAGCTGCATACATGGGTGTCTTGGAGCTCATGGTCAAGTGCTGCAGCTGCCTTGAAGTCGCCTGCCAGGGATGGTTCAGTTACGTATAGCTGGGTTCAGACGGGTTCAGACACTCACCAGATAGACACGTTGGAGACACCAATATACTGCTGCTAAGAATGGGATTGAAATTGCTAACCAAGGCACCTATTGCAATGATGATGAGTTAGATGCTCCGTTTCTGATCGATATCATACGAACCGCTATGAGGATCAAGACCACAGCTCCAACTGCATACACAGTTAGACCCGGACGACTTCACTCGTGTAAGACTTGACACCTACCGACGTATACAGCTGTGAAAGTAAAGTCTTGGAGAGCTCGTGGAAATGCGAAATCAGTAATATACATGTCCTAGTTAAACATCAGACAATAGAATATATGGCAGCGCCAAGGAGTTGACCAACCGACGACCAACGATTCTGTAACTTGGATAGCGGGGTTTCCTGGAAGTAAGTCACAGGTGCAGCGAGTACAGCAGCGAGCTGACGAGCGTGGATGATGATCGACGCGTGAGGCGCAGTCAGCTGCGTGTATACATACAGCGTTGTAAAGGACATCAGAAAGCACGCCACAGTGAATCCTGCGTAACCTCCAAGCCAAGGCCCATGATTTGTCGTATTGCTCTCAGACCATTCCTTCAACAGAATCTAATCAAAGAATAAGTCACGGCATTCAAAATGCGGAATTTGAGAGCATGCCTGAAGCCCAATTTGCATCGCGGTATATGTGATGAGGCATGAGAAACAGACTATAAGTCGGTTCCATCCACACTGAAGGCAACATTAGTAAGATGGAAGCCATGCAATCAAGACACGTACGGCCTTCAAATAGAACAAATATGGTGCCCAAGTTGAGGCCTTTGCTCCTTTTTCGTCTCCCGTTTGCTTCTCAGCGAGGTTTTCCTTGACTGCTTGCGACTTAGTCTTTCCGATGAGTTGAGATGCTGATGGATCGTCGGGCGCAACCACATCCTTCTCGTTGATATCCTCCCCGTCCTCTTCGGCATTAGATTGCTCGCCGACGTATTGTACAATGTCTTGGTGACGAGCACGAAGCTCTGTGAGCGTACCTTGCGCTACCACTGCACCTTTTTCGAGTATAATGATCTGATCAGCCGATTGTAGATGTCGCACTACATAATGAACTGTAAATAATCAAGTCCGCAAACGAGACAGCGGATCTGCTTACCGTTATGTGTAACGAGCATGACTGTGCTTCCGCGAAGCAACCCTCCCTTGACCGAAAATAGCCGGGAGAAAACTGACTTTGCTGTATGAGAGTCCTAGATGCAATGAGGATCGCTAGTATAATAGGATAATGTCCGCTAGATCTTACAAGAGCTGAAAAGCAGTCATCAAGCAAGGTAACATCGCACTTGGCATAGACTGCACGAGCAAGCGACTGTATCATTGATGATGAATAATCCCATATCAATCCGATAAACGAACTTGACTCACGATACGCTGTTTCTGTCCTCCGCTAACGGATCCACCACCCTCGCTCATAACAGTCAAATCTCCATTGGCCATGCGGGTTAAATCGGGTTGCAGGGCACAGGCATCGAGGACAATAGAATACCACGTAGGATCAAATGGATTATCCATGATAATATTCTCTCGAACAGTCGTGGGCCATAGGAAGGCATCTTGAGGCGCGTAAGCAATCCGTCTCGTGCACGGTGTCCATGACCCAGCCATTAGATGAGTTTCGTTCAACAAGGTCTTCAGAAGAATGGATTTGCCCTGGAGATATGAGTGAACACAAGCTCGCGAGGTCTCATGGAATCGAACTTACAGCTCCTACAGGCCCTACAACCATTACAAGGGTACCAGAACCGAGAGTGACACTGCAGTCTGTGAGTAAAGCTTTCCCGCCTTCCTGAGCAGCTACGCTTGCGTGGGACAAGCATAAGGGGGGAGATGTATCACTAAACGACGACGATGACGTTTTCACGATTAAAGGATCCTGGGTCACCTCCTTTTCTGGCAGCGAACTAGACACAAAAAGAAGCCTTCAAATTACGAATATCTTTCTATAATCGTTGACTTACAGAAATCCTGCTATCCGTTTCATACTTGCATAGGAAGCTAACAAAAGCGGGAAGCAATTGCCAACAGTGCTTATGGGTAGTGTAACCAAATTCTAATCGAATTGAGAGTGACTATCAATTGTCAAGACCTAGAGAAATAGATAGAACGCACGACAACAGTCAAGATAGTGAATAATTTGTCAGGACGAAGTTCTCCTGTGCTGATGCCCACGTAGGTCCCAAGGGCAGAAAGTCCAGCGAAATTGATTGTAGCTGAAGACAACACGCCTACGATCACGAGTTTTGCGCTAGACAGCTCTCATTTCAACAGGAAATCCTTCGTAGAAAGGAAGCGCGCCTACAAGAACCCCCGAAGATGAGAAATTTCAGTGCGCCGGACAGGCTCAACCCATTGGCGAGCAGTGTCTTCTACAGCGAGTAACTTCACCGGAATGATTTGAGACATAATAGAAGTCTAGAAACCATTGAGATTCAGTTGAAGCAATGTTTTACACAGACGCACGAGAATCTTAAGGCGAGATTGTGTCGAACCCATCCACGCCTTTTGTGCTTTGGCAACACGCTTGCCGACGTAACTAGTAATCACGAAGAAAAGGACCATGATGAAGATGGGTGGAATCATAGCAAATTCAGCCTATCTACGGAATAAGCGATGGGTAATTGGGAAGGAGGTCCGAACACACGTACCTGGAACCAGAGGATTACAGCAGCTACTGCGATAGAAACAGAGGATGTCCAAGTTTCATGAAAGAATGCAATTCCCTCGCAGACTCGTTCCACATCGACGGACCTAGTGAATGGTTCAGAAACTCTCGACATCTTCTGAGATCACGTAGACGGACATGTAAGTCATTGCTGTACTCCGACCTTCGCTCTCAGCAACATCGGCGGATAGGAGCAGTGACTTGTCAAAGATGACGCTGACTCTGTTGTGGTATGAGTGAGGGAACATGACACATATGTACAATCGAGGCTCACAACGCTGCGCGATAACACACGACCATATTATACACCTTCCAGAACCTCTAAATTCAGCAATAGCATAACCTGGAACAGTTGCAGACACACCTTATCCCAATACAAAGATGTGCAAAATGCGATTGCTAGATAGACTAGACCATATGCACCGACCAGAGCCCAACCGTGCGCTGGATCTTGCCTCACTGCTCCCTCATCTGTGTATGACTCGACGAATGACAGCATCGCTTGAACAAGATACGTTTGAGCAAACGTTGCAGCGATGAGTAGAAGCTTGGGTCCAGCGGGTGCAACGAACATGAAGGAGAAAGCTTGGATGGAAGGAAGAAATATGTTTCGTCTGGCTTTTGGATCCTTTTGTCGTTTGTGGCTGCGAGTATGTTATTTAGGTGAGTGTTATTTGGTAAAATAAAGAATCAATGCGTACAAGTACTCCAGGGACTTCGACATCTTCACATTGGCAGGTTTTGACGACATTGACGGAGGTAAACCAAAGTTGTTGATATCATCAAGATCGAATGAACGTTTGAAACCTCCGTATAAGACAGGATATAGATAGCAGAAGAGCAATCGGGCAGGCAATGAGGAAGTCGACTCAAGGGCAGTAGGCTACTCACGGAGTAAATGATTGAGTTAGCCTTTATACAGAGAATAAGCAGGCGAGATATCGAACCTTGTCGTCTGGTATTAAAAACGTGCGTTTGTGCCATAACTCCGCACATAGCAAGCAAACTCGCGCTGCAAAGGAAATCGCAAAAGCGGGGAAGAAAACTTCGTGCTTTAGAGAGGTACTTGCGTATGTGCGAAGTTGTGTTGCGGACATCAGGATAGTGAGTGCCAGATAGAGGGTAAGAAGTGTACTTGGAGCAGGACGGCGCGTATGATGAAAATATGATAGCGGAAGAATGACTGCCTGACAGAAGTACTTTCAGATCATACTGAGGCAAATTATTTGATGTATTCGACTCACTGCTGTTACAACCTCAAGAGCGTAACTCCTCGTTGCCCATGCTCCCCAACCGTCTCTAGGAACAAGCGCGACTGTGCCCAACAGACTCGCAAATAGAGCAGACGCGAAGAAAAATTTTACGAAAGAAAGAAGGTCAATAACGAGCCGAGTGATACGACGGCCTTTGGTGAGCAGAGCGACATTGATCAACGCGACAAATATGAATGACGAAGAGGGCACCAGCGACATAATTCTATACAGCGTACATGGTTGTATTAGTTCGCCCGTGTTAAAAACGCGTGTCAGCGTACCTGTACTGGAAACCGAGAGTGAAATCCATATGCCTGCAAGAGGCGGCTGGGCCAAAGGATGCCTCATCGTCGCAAATCGACGCCATGACGGATGGAAAAGGGAGGGTATCCAACAGCTGTCTTCGTCGTTGGAGAGGAAGAACGCCGTCACGCAGACTAATGCTTCTCGGTAAAACATGGCTCGTCCAAATTGCCAAAATTAAACCGTTTAACCCTGCTGCACGATGTGCCATGAGATGCCATAAGCCGTGAGGTGCTTGGCGAACCGGTTCGATCAATCTAATCATATCAGATTAAAATTCATAATCAGATATGATATGATGTCGGAAATGTCGGAACCGCGAGGGTTTACGATCAGTGCGATCCTCGGGGCTCCTGACAAACTTGGATGCAAGTAGCGAACCGTGAAGTGAGCCACAACGTTTTTCTTCGGAGTCGTTGTGATGTTCGCCAGAACCAATTCCGCATTCCCCGATCCATGTCGTCTCCCTTCTACAACTACACATTTCACCCTCTGCCCGACCTAGGTTCACTTCGACGCACAACAGCACGAGGTTCGTGCAGGACATGCCATCGTCTACCTCTTTCTCTATCCCAAAAACTCATCTCACCCCAGGGATCACTCTCGGCGGTCAGTCGCGGTCACCTGCGATGCGCATTCGCGAATACCTTGATGCAATATCTGGATCGCAATGTCTTTATGTTCGCGGAGACTTCTACGACCTTCATCGAGGATCCAGAAGCAGTCTTGATTCGCGTTATACGCGCCGAGCCTAGCGCAAATCGGTCTTGGGCTGAGTACTGTGACGCCTTACGACAGCAAGCCAACAACGCAGATAATGATGTCTGTTTGGATGACGCGCGCCTGGAGATGGCCGTCTCCGAACGATACAACCCGCTTCCTGCCTTGGTCATTTGGGAGTTGGCAGAGTATCACGACCAGAGTGCTTTCGTACCTCAAAGCGTGATATTTGGTGCCCACGTGGAGGACGGAAACGTCTTCCTCGACATCCTCGTGGACAGCGTCCTCATATGCCCATCCACCTTAGAGAAATTTGCCGCCCAAGTAACCACTATCGCGGAGTTCATAATCTCCTCCCCACACGCCCCATGCACCACCACCTCTCAGATCTCGTTTCCTCCTGAGTTGACGTCGTGTTCCCCAAGCACAGTCAAGCTTGAAGAAGAGCACGTCGTTCTTGAGTGGCTGTTCCAGCATGCAAAAAATCGCCCACACGCAATCGCGCACGAAATCTACTCGTCTATGGAATCCCCACCTCATCTCTTCACCTACGGCGAACTGAATCGAGAAAGTAATGCGCTCGCGCACTGGATGCTGGCAAACGGCGTTAACCTCGAGGATAAGGTGTCTCTGTGCTCAACCCGGTCATCCTATTTCTATGTTGCGATGGCCGCTATCCTGAAGGCAGGCGGGTGCTACGTCTCCGTGAGTCCTTCATCCTCATGTCCTCGACGATAGCCTGATAGCTCAACGCAAGATCGACCCGGAGCTGCCCATAGAGCGAAAGCGCTACATTGCCAAAGACAGCGACTCGAGGTGGGTTTTCATCACCAATCCGGAAGATATTGAGATATTCGGCGACAAAGCCATTATGCTCTCGAAGGAGTTCATGGAAAATGTCATATCGGAGTTTGGAGACGCGAACGTTTCTCGAGCTACGCTGTCGTCCCTAGCGTATCTTCTCTACACTTCAGGTAGGTGGTTCCTGCTATCCTTCGCGCCAAGCGGCCCTTGACAGTCAACTTGACGCGCACTCATATGCTTGCAGGTACGACCGGAAATCCCAAAGGGTGCCTGCTCGCACATCGTGGATTGTACTGGGCAATGCAGTCCTTCTGTGCATTGCCAAAACCAATAACGAATCCAGACACAGACAAACGTCTAGCATTGGCTTGTGAGTACGCCTCTTTTGTACACTAGAAACCTTTAGAGACTTACTACCGACTTCCATCACTAAAAGCTACTGCATTCGACGTACACATATCCGAGATTGTGCAGAGCTGGTGTTTAGGCTCCCGACTCGTAAGCGCCCCAAGATTCGAGTTATTGACGCAGTTGAGGAAGCATGTCATTGACATTGGTGTAACCCATGTTGGTATGGTGCCTAGCATGATCGAGGCTTTGCTTGGTACACCCGAAGGACTACCAATAAAATATCTCGTGTCAGGAGGAGAAAAAATAACAGATACGGTATATCATACTTGCGGGCATGTCCTCAAGACGGCTCTGATTTTCCTTTGAATTCAGCTTCTGCAGAAATGGTCCGAACTTCCAAATGTCATCTTGGCAAACTTCTATGGGTGAGTGATCAATCACTCAAGGAAATGGCATTGACTTACTTAGTGTTGTTAACTTCAGACCCACAGAAGTGACTATTGGCTGCACCTCGCGACGTGTAGGTCCTGACGATCGAAAAGAGAACATTGGACGCCCGTTCCCATCATGCTCTGCATACGTCGTCGACAGAGAACTCAATGTTGTACCAATGGGTTGTCCTGGTGAATTGATAATCAGTGGACCTCTGGTTGCTCGGGGTGAGTCGAGATGACTGCTTTCATCTTCGTTTGTCATGCTCAGTACGCTGCAATGACAGGGTATCACAATTTACCGGAGGCAACAGCCAAAGCCTTCGTGGAGTTCCCGGAACCTGGTTGTAGAGCGTACCGCACTGGCGATCTCGGTGAGCACTTCTTTTGAGAATAATTTGGATTTCCCTTAAATTTACCTATATTTTCATACAGTGCGAATGATGCCGGACTATTCGATCGAGATCATGGGTCGAATCGACCTTCAGGTGAAGTACCGGGGTGTACGAATTGAAACAGAGGGTATCTCCTCCATACTACGAAAGGCCGGTAAGAGTACAGCAGAGCTTGACGCGTCTACTTTCATCGCATCGCATCCCCAAATCGGCCAAGAACTCCTGGTCAGCTTCGTAGCATTCGTAAACAGCAACATCTCCGTCATGGAACGTCGTTCAGCTGTACCGTCCGTGGTGAAGTCGAAAGAACAGCGCGAACTTATGACCGTTTTGAAGAAGGCGGTGGACGAGCAGCTACCCGCTTATCAACGGCCTGCATACATCGTCCTAGTGGAGTTCATCCCTTTGAGTTTGAATGGGAAGACGGATAACAAGATCCTTTCACATGTGTTGAAGGAGATGGATATGGAGGAGTTGCTTTCACTGCAGCGGTAGTAAAACTAGGGAACGAAGTATGGTATATCTGTCGAACCAAGGTACTAAGACTAGTGAAATATAGGGGTGCAGAAAGTCTCATTGGTGCTCACTGTTATGCGTGAAACCAACCGTATCCACCTGAACAGCTGGAAGTCAGCTCGATAATGTGACCGACTGGTTTATATAGCCAAGCGGGACCAAGAACCCAGACCTCGCAGGTTGGTGAACGACTAATTATGCTGCCTGAGTGAGGGCTACAGCAAGATCACGGATTCTGCTATCCTCATTAGCCACGGAGAGGACGTCAAGCACGAGCTAGATCGCACCTGTGTTGTAAGTTCGTCATCTATCACTATTTCTTTCGTACGCGACACATCTACAAACTCCTGAACTTAGGATTCCAAATCGAAGCGCCATGTAGCCCATCCTATCACTTCAGCTTTCTGAGACGACGATTGGCAGCAGCGTCACACGTGTGAGTAATTCAGTCAAGAGGCCTTAGTCCACGCAGTCAACGAGAAAGATTGAAGAAAATATGAGAGCGTCTATAGAATGGAAATACAAGTGGAAGGTGTCAAAGCAAGAGTGATGACTGGGCGAGTTTTTCGCTGATCGTGGAAATTTCAATTGTTACATAATACAGCCAGCCTTTCTCATCTGAGTCATCAGAGCTCTGCAGATCTAGCATCTTCTCTGCTCAGCTGATGATGACCTTGGCCCCGAAAACACCCCGACCTATCCTGAACACTCCCATGCAGGACACACCTTGGACCCATTAAAACATCACAATATATAGGCCCTTCGAAACGCCGCATTGGTTCATTCAGTTTCTGGAGCACTATTTGGATATCGTGTCGTCAAAATGCAGCCTATCAAGACTAGGATTACTGAATTATTGGGTATGTGCCCTCTGCAATATTCTAATGTGCTATGGAGCTAAACTTGCACTTGAATTTGCAGGTATTACTACCCCAATCATCTCAGCACCCATGGGATTTGCGACAACGCCGGAAATGGCCTCTGCTGTCGTTCAGTCAGGAGGATTTGGGTTCCTGGGGGCAGGTTAGTCTTGAAAGTCTGACTGACCACCTCTTACCACTACTTATCCAATCTCATGCTTGCACCTGTACAGCCTTCGATACCTCAGCTGAAATAACTACCCAACTCCAAACCATTCGCACAACACTTTCAGTCCCAGACTCAGAGCCCATTCCCGTCGGCGTAGGTCTCATCGGCTGGATTCTTGACAAGACCGAAGTTTCTTCTGATCCGCGCCTTCCAACTGTCCTCTCGCTGCGCCCCAAAGCCATCTGGTTCGCCTTTGGCACGGATTTGGGACCGTACATCAAGGAAGTGCGTGAGTACGATTCAAAGAGAGATCTCAAGACAATCATCTTTGTCCTGGTGAATTCTGTTGAGGACGCTCTCAAGGCTGCGAGAGAGTGGGGTGTAGATGTACTTGTCACGCAAGGAATCGAATCTGGCGGGCATGGCGGTGCTAAATCACCGTCAACTTCACTTTTACTCACAGCGGTTCTTGCTGCGTTACATGAGAATTATGGTGATGATTTGCGCAATGCTCCGGCGGTGGTTGCCGCGGGTGGTGTAGCGACCGGAGGTCAGATTGCCTCCCTGTTGGCGTTGGGCGCGGATGGAGTGGTTTGTGGGACGAGGTTTTTGTTCACGCATGAGTGCCGGTATAAGGATGCGATGAAGGAGGTTTTGGTTGATGCTGGGATGGATGCGACGGCGAGGGGAATGGCGTTTGATGAGGTCAATCGGACGATGGGTTGGCCGGAGGGGATTGATGGAAGGGCGATTGCTAATGATATCTGGAGTGATCTGCAGGAGGGAATTGATTTTGAGGAGAGGCTCAGGAGACACGATGAGGGAAAGGAGAAGGGGGAAAAAGAGAGGATGGTCATCTGGGCTGGAGTTGCGGTGGGGATCACCAAAGAGATTAAGGGTGTCAAGGTAAATTGTATCTGTGTTTGCTGTACTCAAGGGGCAAGGATTGATTCATTGAGTTTCGGCAGGATGTTGTCAAGCAGCTACATGAAGAAACTTTGATGGGGCTGAGGAGAGCTGCTGCTCTACTTGATTAAGATTGAGATGCCAGTCATATGCCTAGGTTTAACTCGTGGGTCCCCTTTGTAACTCGTATTTCGGAAATGGTGTTGTCCTATTCTGTATACCCTTCTTTTTTTTTAACGCACAGCTAGTTTGTGCACGCAACAAGCAGATGATCCAGGAAGTTTCATTTCTTTGCGAGAATTCACGCAAGAATCTTCAAAGGAATCGAAAGTAATTGACTGGGCTTGAGCGGCTTCGCATTGACGTCTATGAGAATTGACTAGGCGGCGCACCTGCTGACAGTCTCGATGGGTCCATCATGTTGGTACACTCATCAGTGACCCCACACGTATAGATTTATCGGCCTTACGGTCCTGCGGTGATTGTTAGGATCATGAGAGAAAGATGGAAGGAAAGACTTTGGTGTTCTCATTCAATTCATGAAATGAAAGACATGTGCCACTACTGACAATGCTCAAGATGAAGTGGAAAGATTGAGGAGCTCGATCCGCATTCTGCATTCAAAACTGAGTGCACCCTGGCTCATAGAACGTCTGAATGTTCTTCAAATCTTTTCGATTTCTATTCCTTTTTCCGATACCAAGCTCATTGCGGTATATCGTATCACAGAATTGTTACGTGCTCCAACTTCGCCTGTGAATTTTCTCGATTCAAGAATCTCGTGCTTATTCAAAAGCTGGAGCTTTGGACAGTCCTTTTGCTGCCTTTGCTTGTCTTTCCATTACCAGTATTTTGGGAGTTTACATCCATATTTTATGATTTTTTCCTAGGAAACGAGATTACTGTTAGTAGAAGGAGTAGAGGTAAGCATGGTCGCCGGACAGAAGCGGCTAGATTCTTCTCTATGACGTCGACGCGCTGAGTCCTGTGGTCGATACGAGCCTTATAAGGCCGAACCAACTGCCCATTTCTTTCCCTCCAGCCAGCCATTCCTCCTTGGCTGCTAGAAACTTGATTCTTCATCTCAGTTTTCTATCATGACCTCTGTCATTGACCCCAAGACCATCGGGAAGCCAGCTAGACCGCGAAGGCATGTTCGCACGTTGACCGGTACGCGCTGCTTCCGAGAGTTGCGACGATGATCTGACTTGCCGTGATACTTCTCCGATTCATAGGTTATCTTCCTGAAACGGACGAAAGCGGAAAAGAAAAATGGCCCAGAGGAGAGGAGAAAACATGGAAGGCAGGTTTGAGGGGTGTTGATAGCGGTAAGGGTGTTAGATGTCGAACGACAGCGGCTCATCGATATCGTTCATCTCTGTAGATGTCACGTCGATCACCAAGTCCTTCGTGAGCCATGTACAAACCTCTTTGGCGCGTCAGCCATACAACCTCGGTGGGTGTCGATCGCGTCTGTTTGATTTCGTTTTGTGTTGCTGACCCTTTTTCGGGGCATAGATAACCTTGGGGCATATCAAGCTGCTGCCCTTTCGGTAAGGGATAACCTAATCGTATGTATTCGCGAGACAATCCAACTTGAGATTTTTACGACGATCCCTTGATTCTCTTTAGGTGAACTGGAACGAAACGCAGCTGCATTACACTCGCAAGTCGCCGAAAAGAGCATATTATCTGTCTCTGGAGTTCTTAATGGGCAGGACCCTCGACAACGCCGTATGCCTACTTTTTCTATTTTGTGTTGTTCGGTGTTATACTGAGCAGATCGCCCGGGGTTTTCTAGTTGCTCAATCTCGGACTTAAGGACCAGTATAAAGATGGTATCGATAAGCTCGGCTTCTCCATGGAAGATATCCTTGAGCAAGAGCGGGATGCCGCACTAGGCAATGGTGGCCTTGGACGTCTTGCGGCTTGTTATCTGGACTCTTCTGCATCTCAGGATTTTTCCGTCAATTGTCTGTTTTGAGCATTTTCACTGAAACTATTTGGTAGGATTTACCGTTGTGGGGATACGGTCTGAGGTACAAGTACGGCATATTCCAGCAGGTGAGTGTTGTCTCCTGGTATGATTCGTTGAGCCCTCGGTGTTTATTTGACTATTCATAGCTTATCTCTCCAGAAGGCCAACAGCTCGAGGTCGGCGTTTCTATGGATAAAAGTTATTTGTTCGCTTATAGATTTCGACTAGGCCCCGGACCCATGGTTGGACAATCAAAACCCCTGGGAGGTACGTGTCGTTAACGCACCGCGATATCCATTCGCACACAGCTGACTCGGAATCAGCTTCCTCGTCTCGATGTCATCTACGATGTGCGCTTTTACGGCAGCGCGGAGCGTCTGAACGATGGTACGGCCCGCGGTGTATGGCAAGGAGGCCAAGAAGTTCTCGCTGTCGCGTACGATGTGATGATCCCGGGCTGTTACACAAAGAACACGAATAATCTGAGGTTGTGGGAGAGTAAGCCGAAGAGAGGTTTTGATTTGAACTCTTTCAATGGTGAGTGTGCTAGTCTGACTTTCATTGATGAAGCCAATGATGTGTACGTTGTTAGCGGGTGATTATGAGAAGGCTGTGGAATCGTCGAACAGTGCAGCGGCTATCACGTCTGTGTTGTATCCTAATGATCATACGTATGTGTTATTGTTTCTGTCGTTGAAGTTATTTACTGACATCTTTTATAGGACTTGTAAGTCATCTTTCACCACATTAGCGTAGTGCCCTCCATGTTTGACGTCGAACTTCAGTTGGAAAGGAACTACGTTTGAAGCAACAATAGTAAGCGAAATACCTGCTGAGACACTGCTCTCATGACCTGAACTATCATCTAGCTTCTGGACTGCCGCCAGTCTTTCTGATATTCTTCGTCGATTCAAGAACACCGGAAAGCATATCTCTGAATTCCCCGATCGTAGGTCTCTTCAGTTTTCCTTCAAGGCTCATTAAACACTATCTCTGCAGTGGTTGCAATACAGCTCAACGACGTAAGACAAGTTGTAACTCTTATGTGTAGCTACCTAGCTTAACCTGATTCGTACAGACCCACCCGACGCTCGCCATCCCCGAGCTGATGCGCTTGCTTATTGATGAAGAAGAAGTTCCGTGGGATGCAGCATGGCACATCGTCACCAATACGTTCTTCTATACGAATCATACTGTGTTGCCCGTGAGTTTTGGGCTCTTTCTTACTTCTGTGGTGTGGAGAGCGGTGTACTGATCGGTAATCAAGGAAGCACTAGAGAAATGGCCTGTACCGCTGATGGAGCATCTCTTGCCGAGGTTTGTGGAATTGGTCGCTGTGAGATATGTGTTGCTCAGCGCGTTTTTATGCCAGGCATATGCAGATCATTTATGATATTGTGAGTTTTCGTTTTAGTTAATTGCTACATACAGCTTGAGTTGACGCGTGTTCCATTTAGAACTTGTAAGTTTGACCCGACATAGGTACACGACAAAGTAAGAATCTTGAATGCTGCTTAACAGATTCTTCTTGCAAGGTGATTTGGTTTAAGTTCACTCTTCAGCGGACAGCGACTTACTTCCGTTTAACTATAGCTGTTGAGAAGCGATTCCCTGGAGACAGGGACCGTCTCGCGAGGATGTCGTTGATTGAAGGTACGGAATCACAACAGGCATTCAAGTTGTTCTAACTGAGTTCTGGTTTCGTAGAGGGCTTCCCGAAACAAGTGAGAATGGCGTTCCTGGCCTGCATCGGTGAGCCTTGTCCTTTTGCTGCTAGCAATGAAGACCTGACAGCTCTGGTTGTGCTATAGGAAGTCGTAAAGTGAACGGTGTAGCTGAGGTGAGGGTTTTGATTCCTTGATCATTGTCCTTTGTGACCGAAACGTTTGTCCCCAGCTGCACAGTGATCTGGTGAAGACTACGATTTTGAAGGACTTTGTGGAGTTTGAGGGGCCTAGCAAGTGAGTATATCTACGGTCTTCCTTTTCGATTGAGAGCTTATATCCATTGTCTATTAAGATTCAGCAATGTCACCAACGGAAGTAAGTCTTTCTGCTGCTTTCCGCGTAGCTTGTCCTAATTCCTTGTCTCAAAGTCACTCCTAGGCGATGGCTAGACCAGGTGAATTGCGCTTTTTGCTCTTCAACGGGTTCTGTTGCTGATCACCTGATAGTGCAACCCCGAGCTGAGCGCGCTCATCACCAAAACACTCAAGGTGGAGAAAAGTGTGTGGTTGAAAGACCTTGATAAACTTAAGGAGCTTTTGCCCTACGCCGAGGACGCCAAATTCCGCGAGGAATGGGCGGCGATTAAGCAGAGGAACAAAGAGAGACTTGCGCACCATGTCTTGACGACGCTCGGGTTGACGGTTAATACGGGTGCGATGTTTGATGTTCAGATCAAGGTGCGTGAGTTTCGTATCATCACGTTCGGGTGCTAATTGGATTCCTTGGTCTCCTCAATTTCGGTGGTGTAGAGGTTGCACGAATATAAGGTGAGTCGGTGCTTGAATGGGGTGTTGAAGCTTGTTACCTGTTTGTTGATTGGGCATATTGTAGCGTCAAACGTTGAACATTCTCGGCGTTATTCATGTGAGTCGGGCAGTGGCTTTTTTCTACTGAATCGGTTTCTTATTTGATATGTTCACATAGATACCTTACGTTGAAGAAGATGTCTGCTGCGGAACGCCAGAAAGTCAACCCTCGTGTGGTGTTCTTCGCCGGAAAAGCTGCTCCTGGATGTAAGTGCTCCTCATGACTGGGACGAGTTATCTCATTAACCTTGATATTATGAAGATTATATTGCCAAGCTCGTGCGTAGTGACCTTAGAGAATGCCTACCTTCATGGATGCTTACGGAAGATTACTAGACCATCCGACTTATCGTCAACGTCGCCCGAGTCATCAACGCCGATCCCGACACGAAAGACTACCTGACATTATACTTCCTCCCCGATTACTCCGTATCACTTGCGGAGGTGTTGATCCCCGCATCAGACATCAGCCAGCACATATCTACGGCTGGTACAGAGGCTTCGGGTACCTCCAACATGAAGTTTTGTCTCAATGGTGGGTTGTTGGTGGGGACTGTTGGTGAGTGTCGAGCGTGGTCCAGGCTATTGGTTGGTGTTGAATAGTCGGTTTTAGATGGTGCTAATATCGAGATTGCCGAGGCTGTTGGAGAGAGTAATGTTTGTGAGTGGTTCCGCTTGTGCGATTTGCCTCATTATTGACAGTACATCACCATGGGATGACAGTCTTCTTCGGTCACCTCACACCGTGAGTCCTGGAATTACTACTCCCTCGTCACCTAGTATCTCACAGGTGCTCTTCTTTCGATACAGAGCTGTGGAGGACTTGCGATACCAGCACCTGTATCACCCTGTTCCGATCGAAGAGAAATGTCCTGCTCTGGCCAACGTGTTGAACCAGGTTTCTGCTGGCTTGTTTGGAGATGGAGGTGTCTACGAGCCGTAAGACTCCCTTACTTCCTGAAATGTCACCATACTGACAACTTCGCCTCGCAACAGCCTCTTGAACACCATTAGACAAGGAGATTTCTACCTGCTTTCTGATGACTTTGACTCCTGTACGTATGATAAACTGAAACCGTGGCTGATTTTTGATGCGTGGCTTGTTCTTTGTCTTCAGATATTGCTGCGCTTGCTTTGGTCGACGAGGCATATCTCGACAGGACGGAGTGGGTGAAGAAGTCAATTCGGACTACCGCAAATATGGGCAGCTTGTTTTGTCTCTCTTTCTTCTCTTTTTGTTCAGGCCATGTACTAAACTATGTCGATGTTTAGATGGGCAAATTTAGCTCTGATCGGGCTATCAACGAGTATGCTGAGAGCTTCTGGAACCTTGAGGCTATCCCTGTACCGAAGTGAAAATTCGACGTGGAGTCGGACCTGATGGAAAGAATACAAGATAAGTGCATTAACAACGAAGCTGAGATGTAAATGAAAGATAGCCTCATGATGGATGACTGAAATGCTTTTCTCGAATCATAAACGTTGTACGGTGTGTGTTATGTACATTACTGGAAGATGTAGAGTGTTGGATGTGAAAGACTGCCATAGTGTTTTCTGAATAAAGTGTGGTACCACGATGTGTGGGAGAGTAACTTGAACAAGACCGAGCCGCCGCTTCACCTCATCTTCCGCTCTCTGCTCTATCTTTCCATCCTCTCCCATTCACTATCATGAGTATTCGACTATCTTCCGCCGACGAGTACACCAAACTCATTGACCAGTATGATACCTGGATGTTTGACTGTGACGGAGTATTATGGCAAGGAGATCGACTCATCGATGGTGCAGTCGATGTCCTGAGCCTTCTTCGAGAACGAAGTATGTCGGTATTTATGATGTGTCAACGTCCTTATGTCTTATTATCTTGGAATAAGAGAAGAAAGTCCTTTTTGTGACGAACAACGCTACGAAGTCCAGGAAAAGTTACAAGGGCAAATTCGATCAGTTGGGAGTTGAGGCGCATGTTGTGAGCTCCGATTGCTGTTCTGCGATTCTATCTGCAATTATTGAACTATCTCTGTGAACTGGAAGGATGAGATATATGGATCTGCATACGCAACGGCTGTGTATATCTCTTCTGTGATGAAGCTACCGAAAGAGAAGAAGGTCTATGTCATTGGGATGGCTGGTCTGGAGGAGGAATTGAAGGACGAAGGTGTTACTTACTTGGGTGGTACCGTGAGATCCTAGTCCCTTCATTTCATCTCTCCTAGACACTGTTCTTACATCGCTCTAGTAGGACCCGGCCGATCGTACACTGGATTCGTTCTCGCTGGAGAATTTTACACTCGACCCTGATGTCGCTGCGGTAGTGTGTGGTCTAGACACCACGATCAACTATACGAAGCTATCAAAAGCATTTCAATACCTAACTCGTAATCCTAGGTGCCAATTCATCGTAACGAACGAAGATAGTACTTACCCCAGTGCGCATGGCTTGCTTCCTGGTGCAGGCGCTATAAGCGCACCGCTTCGCTTTGCGCTTGGGAAGGATCCTATCAGTATTGGTAAACCAGCAAAGACGATGTTGGATTGTATTAAGGCTAAGTGTGTTTCTTCCTTCCCTCGTTTAGTATTTCTTCTGAACTGTATTTTCTTAGAGTGCACTTCGATCCGAAACGAACTATCATGGTCGGCGATAGGCTGAACACAGATATTCTATTCGGCCAGGCAGGAGGTGTGTCTACATTACTTGTATTGACAGGTAAGAACAGTCGTCTATGCAGCCACCCACACCTTCTCAGAACTTCATACTCACCATACTCAGGTATCACGCTTGAGAGCGAAATTACGGGACCTTCCCCATCACCGATAGTTCCAGACTATGTCACTGCGTCTATCGGTGACTTGCGTGCAGCTACAGCATCCTGATTTCATGGAACTGATAGAAATAGAACAAGGGTATACATCCCTGGTAGAAAGTTAGAAGTTAGAAGTTAGAAGTTACAATCAGGAGGGACTGTCTTGTAATGAATGCTCTTTGGGGTCCGTATGAATTCGTGAACGAGATACAGCCTGAGTGCGCCGCTAATAGTAAGCGCGAACATTGAACCGAGTATATAGCCAGCAGTGAGCGCCAAACGTTGATGCTGGAGGACGAGGCCATGCCTGTTTGTGTAAGGAATATTCGTCAAACACAACGAATAGTGAGATACAGATGAGAACGCCGGGGTCGGTTTTGGTTTGGTACTAGTCCTAGTATCGCCCTGATAGCAGGATACACCACTCGTCTTTCAATAGGTGTTCGTACCCCGGAATTTAAAGCGGTAAATGCATAACGAAAAATCCTCCTTAAAACTCGGAGAGTAGCTGGACCCATGCCAATCGAGTTGACAAGGACCCTGGAAGAGTAGTCCCAAGGTGTAGGCGGGCGAGAATAACACCGTCCAGCAGGGTGAATCCGAGTCCAACCTCACCAAGGGCGCATCTGCCTGCAGGACACCTTGGAGAGCCTGAATGTTGTCGTTTATCGCTTGAAATCACTTCATTTAGATCGAGATCGACCTTCAATCCCATAGTCGACCACAGTAGAAACAGTGACGATGCTCGTGTAACACGCGAACGGGAACAGGTTTACGTTACCGCAGGTATCAGTAGATTCAGCTGCAACAACATTTGTATCGAAGCCTGAAGTAGCCTTTTCGCTTGCAGAGCTTTTCGTTCTGTCACCGCCGTCAACCCAGCTCGTCGTCGAGAATGAGCAGTCGCTCTTATGTAAGCTGATTCTGCTTTGCCTCGTGCCACCACTGCCTTCAATTCAGCTTCAAGAAAGTACTCTATTACCATGAAGATTCGTTCTCAGCCAGATTCTACGCTTGGACGTGCACAGAACACGCTTTACATTCGGCAACCAGGAAATGGTAGTACTAAGGACTGCCTGGACTGTCCTCAAACAATTATCGGGTCTTCGCTAAACCTTCCTGCTGCAAGCACTGCTACGAATGCCTTACACAGGATATTAGGCTATTACAAGAAGCCGAAGTGTAAATTCTGACCCGGTGGCGACATCGTCCATACAGCCTCTCCACCGCGCGCGACAGGCTGCGGCTGGCCGCTGACCCCACGAATTATGGAGGACCAATGAGTTTGGTCTGGGTCCGACTGTCCAAGATTTCTACGGCCCTGACACGGCCCACGATCGTTAAAAACAGTCGAGCTGGTTCACCGGCTGTCCATGTGTTGGAAGACTGGCGTCAGTCCGACGAGGTCCGAGTCCCGACCATCCCGATCATCGGCCAAAGCTGGCGCGGGTACCATGCCAGTCATTCGCCATTTGATTAGATTTTTCAGGCATATCTGATATCATTTCTCCGTTATCAGATATGATATAGTCGACCCATTCATCTCTTGGAGTTGACACTTTCTGGCTGGATTGTTGAAACGATGAGCTCCTTGGAAGGTCGCGTTGTCCTTCCAGCTACGTACATACCTTGTGTCTTTCCGCACGTTGTATCCTCGAAACAGAATGCACGTCTCGACGTCATCTCTGTCAATTCTTCAGAGTCAAAATTAGATCTAGTCGCGTTCGCGACTGTCTTACGCGCATTGCTCGCCACAAGCGGCGAGTTCTCATTCAGTCTAGGCAAAAACAAGTTCGTCGTGGTCGAAAGTGTCGATGAAACGGAGAAAGAAGTGGAGGAGAGATTGACTGTCCATGATGGATCACAGGTGACCGGCTGGGAGAACGTGGAAGCAAGGATTGACTCTAATGCTTTGGAGGTTAGCTCGTTTATTCTGTTCAAGCTCCAAAACTGACATCTTGTTAGATCAACGGTTCTGTGGCCTCCACTGTGTCGTCTGCATCACAAGAGTTGGTTCTTTTTCGCCTGAACGCTCAGCCTTCTTCAATTTCTCTGGTGTATTCGATTGAACACCTTCCCACATCCCTTGCTAAATCTCTCCTCGAGCTATACCTCGAAAAATGTGGCGCAAAACCCGACATTTGTGCTACTTCTGGCGCTCTTTCGATCGTGAATCACCCTGTACAGCCGGTAGTGATGAATCGAAAACCTCTTCTGCACGCAGCCTTCATGGAGAGAGCTGCAGAGGCGCCAGAAGCTCTTGCAATCGACTATTTGTCTGCAAGCGATGAGTACCCACTACGCAGAAAATTAACCTATGGGGAATTGGATAAATATTCCCTTGCTGTTGCCCGGATTTTGCGGGGGGTTGTTCCATCCACCGAGAAGGTCATAGTTCCCTTGGCTTTACCTCCTTCCCCCGAGCTATACATTGGCTACCTCGCAACCTTGCGTGCAGGATACGCGTTTTGCCCTCTCCCTGGGTGTGATGCTGCTCCTGTGGAGCGTATTCGCGAGTTGATCACTGACGTGTCGGCATCCGTCGTCCTTGGAATAGGTTCTCGCCCATCATGGCTAGCAGACCTTGGACATATTCAATGGGTCGATATTAGCCTTGAGGCGGATAACTCTGATATCAAATCCGTTTCATTGGTGGATGGACAGGATTGGGTAGAACCCGAATCCAGTGATCTCGCCTATGGTGTGTTCTTTCTTGTTGTTCATTGATGTCCTGCTAATGGAAGACCTTGATGATTCAAGTTCTCTTTACATCGGGTTCGACCGGTAAACCGAAGGGTGTGCAGATATCACACCTCGCTGCTGCTTCATCGATTGCTGGCCACCTTGCCGTGCGCCCTTTGCCACCTTACACGCGTTGGTTCCAGTTTGCAGCGTCTACTTTTGATCCAGTACGTCTGTGATAAGTTTCCACAATTCGCCGCACATGTTAATGGAACACGCTCGTTTTTAGTCCTTGATGGAAATTTTCATGAACCTCTCGTCAGGAACGACAATTTGTGCCGCTGACAGGCAACGTCTTCTCACTGACCCAGAGTCTGTCTTGTGCGAGTTGGAATGCACGCACATGATGGCTACTCCAAGTTTCGCTGCCATGCTGAACCCTGAACGGCTCGGGAACACGACTTCCAAGAACTTCGTAGAACGTGGCGTCAAATTCGAGTTGTGGACAATGGGAGAGCGATTGCTGGAAAAAGTGATCACAGCTTTCAGTCGCCCAGAAGAGGGGTATGTCTTGTGTAATGCATACGTGCGTATCCTTCAGGTTTTTTTTTCTTTTGGGTGCTTAGTTCTATTAGGGACCGACGGAAGCAGCAATCAACACGACTCTACGTATCCATCCGCGTCATGAATCGGGCGCTCGCCTTGGTCAACCGATTCCCAGTGCAACTATGGTCATTCTGCACCCGACAGAGCCTCGACTTGTTCCACAGGGCTTCCCCGGCGAGCTCGGATTGGCTGGTCCTCAGCTCGCTCTAGGGTAAGTTATACGCGATCTCAACACACCCATTTCTCATCAATTATGCTTGTTTTTTCAGGTACCTGAATATGCCCGACCAAACGGCTCTTGCTTTTGTACACGTTGATGGGATTGGTCGGGTGTATCGCACTGGTGATAAAGCAAGACTTGTCCCAGACAGCAATAATGAATGGACTTGTATCGAGTATCTCGGGAGAATGGGTTTAGGTCAGGTCAAGCTCTCAGGCAGGCGAGTGGAGCTAGGCGAAATTGACGTCGTAATGGCCTCTGTACCCGGAGTTCAGTCCGCTCATGCCGTCGTACATCAACAGTCGGGCAACGGGGCAGTTCAACTTGTGGCGTTCTTGACCCCTAATGACGAGAGGCTTGTGGAGAAAGTGAAGGAAGTGGTTGATGCACGACTTCCCCAGCATATGCGTCCTTCGCGGTATTTCCTTGGGGAGAGTGTCCCTCGTTCTTCTTCTGGGAAAGCCGATCGGCGCGCTATTGGCGCAGTTGTTGCCTCTCGCATCGCTCAGTTAGACGCGGACAACAGGTCCACTCATGCTGGAGGAGAGAACGTCGCGGATCCCGAGATGCTTGAGCGAATAGTGAAGCTTGTCGCACAAACTGTGGACGTTCATGAAGATGTTGTCACCCCGACATCTAGCCTGTTTGACTTGGGTATTGACTCACTTCGTGGAGTTCGGCTCCTTTCTCTCGCCAGAGAAGCTGGTATTCAAGGACTCACAATCACAGATCTTGTGTGTTTCTGATTTTCAATCATAGTAGACATTCTTTGCTTACCCTCCGTAATAGTTACAAAACGCCACACCGATTGCTTTGGTGAACGCTCTTTGCAGCCGCCAAAATGAAGTCGAATCCTCCCAATACTTGGATACTCTACGGCAGTTCACGTTAGAAGCTGCACCTATCGTTCGCCGAGAATTATGCCTTTCAGATAGCGATCCTCTCCCACCCATATTGCCCGCTACTCCGATGCAAGCTGGTGTTCTAGCACTCTATCTACGTGGAGGTCCGGAGTCGAAGGGATATATCAACCACTCCGTCTATAAGCTCGCTTCCGGAATCGACCTCGAACGCTTCAAGGACAGCTGGGTGTCTATCATTCAGCGAAATGATATCCTACACTCTCGATTTGTTCTGATTGACAACAGCGCTACCAGCCCGTTTGCACTGGTAACTTTGAATGACATCTCTGTGCCGTGGGTGGAGAAGACTGGAGACGACGTTGAAGCTCTGGTTCAAGCGCACTTTCAACATGTTGCCTCCAATTTCTCGCTTACGAGCTTGAAAGCTTTTGCACTGTTCAAGAACACAGATGGATCCGACGTTCGGTTTGTCCTATCTCTACACCATTCAATTTTCGGTAAGATAAAATACCTTCATCATTCGGAGCGTCTCATAACTGTTCATGTCAGATGGCGCCTCCCTTGCTCTGATGCTGGAAGAGCTTTCCCTTAACTATGGAGGAGGTGATGTCTCTTTGCGACGGGAAGGGTTTGAACATTCAGTGAAAGATGCCTTAACGGCTGATATGGATGCCAGTACTCGTTATTGGAGAGAACAACTCAAAGGTCAGTGAATTGTCTTTCAATCTCAATGCTGCTCACGACATATCTCCTTAGATTTCACTCCTGACGCGTTTCCTGATCTGACCGGTCTACGGCCGTCCGCCAAATCCACGGGTCACCATGTCTCCACTGTCACCTCATCAACGTTGTTTTCGAATCTATTGAAGGCGTCGCGAGCATTGAAATCGACGCCTTTGGCAGTCTTGCAGGCTGCATGGGCCAGTGTCTTGGTATGGCTTTAGTCCTGTTCATTCGTTGAGCATGATTGTGATGGTACTGTTTTACCACTAGCTTGCCTATTCGGAATCCGAGTCGCCGGACATCGTTTTTGGAAGCATTGTCGGGGGTCGCTCTTCCGAGGCACTCGAGTACACTGTGGGGCCTGTATTCACTGCTGTTCCAGTTCGTATTCGCGATGTAAGCGGCGTCACCACAGGAGACCTCCTATCGACGTTTGTTTCGAGAAATGTTCAAGGCTTGGTACATCGTTATCCTCCCGTCAGCGTCCTTAGCGGTTCCGGTGGCATCATATACGATACTACCATAGCTCTTCAGCATTTCGGTCAAGGACAGTCTCAGACTGCACTCTGGACTGCGGCGGACTATCCCGCTATGGAGACAGAGGTCAGATAACTTTTTGCTTCTCTAATTCAATGATGGTGGCTAACAGTATGTTCAGTTTGCTGTCGTGCTCGAAATTTGGCCGGAGGAAGATGACTCTATTCGTCTTCGAGCTACATGCTCCAATCATGTTTTGATCCCGTCGGCCAGCGAGGCAATGCTACATCAATTTGACGATATCCTAAAGTTCATACTTGAATTGCCTACGGACGCGCAATTTGCGAATGTCACTAACGGAGTTCGCCAGAAATTGCAATCATCCATTAACCCACATCCCCGGCCTTTTCCTGTGGCTCCCAATACTCTTATACACCATGAATTTGAGCAAAATGCGAGACTCCATCCTGACGCTCTGGCTATATGGTTCAAAGAAGACCTAGAGAATCCTGAAAATGATGTACGCTGGACATACCGTGAACTCAATGAAAAAGCGAATCGTTTGGCGCACCTGCTGGTTTCCACATACGGAAATTTGTGTGATCAGGCAATCCCACTGTGCATGGAAAAGTGCCCGGAACTCTACGTTGCGATTCTTGGTGTTCTTAAGGTACCTCATCGATAAATCCAGACGCTTTTCTCATCCTGATATATTCATCCTTAGGCGGGTGCCGCTTGGTGTCCGGTTGATTTCGCTGCGCCCGAGATGCGAAAGCAGAATTTGTTTGCTCGTGCTGGCGGACCCGTTGTCTTAATCAGCAGTAAAACCGAATTCTCACACCTCAAAGCTGCACTTCCCGATGGACTCGATATCATCTCCCTTGATGATCCCAGATTGAACGATCAGCCGGAAAGTGCTCCAACCGTGGGAACGACTCCGTCTCATCTAGCCTATCTAATTTGGACAAGTGGAACTACTGGATTGCCGAAAGTTAGCATGAAATGCTTGCCGCTAGCTTCTCTGCAATGCTAAATATATATTCGATACAGGGTGTACCGATTGAACACAAGGCTGCTGTTCAAAGTCTGAAGGTACTGCAACGTGAAATCCCTCATAGTAAAGCAGTGAGATGCTTGAATTTCTCCGCATATACGTGAGTGCGCTGCCTTCTTCTCCTTTCGAACACTCTAAGCATACCATTGCTTCCAGCTTCGACGTCTCGGTCCTGGACGTATTTTATGCTCTCGGAGGTGCGTGTGGTACGCTTTGCAGTTCTCGCAAGGATATCCTGGTCGGAAGGTTCGCGGAAGCAGTCAACGCGTTTGAAGCTACGCAAGCATTTGTATGTCGCCTTATTGACTAGGGGCCAATCTATTGCTGATGCGACTTCATTCAGTTGACTCCAGCGTTCATGGCTCAATCTTCGCTCGACGAATGCAGGACGCTTGAGAGCTTGATTAGTATCGGCGAGAAGCTGCCGGACACTGTAGCAGACAAGTGGTGCAGGCCGGAGACAGCTTCTTTGAATACATACGGTAAAGCTTGATTACATATAGTCTCAAATCTGTGCTCACTTTTGACAGGACCTGCGGAGTCAACTATCATAGCAACTTGTACGTCACTGATACCTGCTCGAGGCTGCACAAGAAGCTCAATCAAGGCTTTATAGATCGAAGATTCACGCCGAACGACACCACGAAGGCTCACAATGTCGGGCTTCCTATCCAAACCGTCAGTTGTTTTGCCATGAAAGAGGGCAGGATTGTTCCACGAGGCGCGGTCGGGGAACTTGGTACGCATCTGTAGGTACTTTGTTTAGTGCAATACTGAAGACATGATTCCAGCACTAGGAGGCTACCAGAATGCCCGCGGATATCATCGGCAACCCGAAATGACCGCGAAGAAATTCATTGAGCATTCTATGGCTGGTAAAATCTATCTGACCGGTGACATCGTCCGCGTAAGTGATGTATTGCAGCATTTTCTGAATCGTGGAGTTGAGTCATCTTTGCAGTTCCTTCACGATGGGACCTGCGAGTTCGTGGGACGTAATGATGATCTGGTCAAGCTTGGAGGTAATGCCATACTGAGTCGGGGAACGATTACTTTAATAATGTTCGCTTTATAGGGATTCGGGTTGAACTTTCTGAAATAAGTACAGCTTTAGAGCCATGTCATCCAGCTGTCCACGAAGCTGTGACTATGCAGCTTTCCCGACCAGAGTAGGCTCTTTGGAACGGCACGCCACCCTATGCTGAATATCTTTTTATAGTCGTCCTCAAAAGATCGTTTGTACTTTCCTTGCTGCGCCTGAGATTTCTGGAGATGGAAACATTTGTACTGGAATGGATGCAGTTGAGATCGCGTGTGCCGCGAAGGAGAGGGCGGAACTGTCATTGCCTGTCTTCATGCATCCTAACGTGAGTTTCCTTACTCACTAATGAAGTGTTCGGGAATTTACTTGCATTAGCGTGGTGGTTGTAGTAAAACGGCTTCCCCACACGGCATCTAACAAGATAGACCGGAAGGCTTTGGGGGAGTATTACTGCGATTTGGACATCATGGCCTGGGAGAACAGTCTGGCTGACCATATGGGCACTGGGGAGTCTAAAGCGACCTGGTCGGAAACAGAGCTGAAGATACGAGATACAGTATCAGAGTTGACGGGCTCTCCCAAGGAATGGATTAACAAGACGACGCATTTGCCTGCGCTCGGTGTCGACTCGGTTAGTGACTGAACCGTGAGAATGCGTTGATCGGCTATTTTCCTTCATCCATAGCTGGCTGACTAAGCATCTCTGCAGATTCGTGCCCTTCAACTTGCGTCGCGTCTTCGGGCCGTAGAAGTCCACATATCTGTCCAGGATATTTTGCAGAATTCGACTATCAGACAGCTTGCACGCAAGTCAGAAACCACAAGCCCACATACACAAAATTCCATATCTCCATGGCTCGAGGGATTCAGCTCTCGCTGGTCAACTGTGGTCCAACGCGAATTTGTCGAGAAAATTGAACGTGTTCTGCCTTGCACTCCTTGTACGCTTCCCTGTTCTCCAGTCGAGGGCATCTTCTGACTCTATAAACTTGCAGTGCAAGAGGGAATGCTAGGAGAGTCTGTAAAGAATCCAGGGGCATATTGGTCGCACCGTCTCTTCCCCTTAAATAAGAACATCGATCTGGGGCGTCTGCGTAACGCTTGGAATACGGTCACCAACCATCACGAAATCCTTCGAATCGTATTCATGCCTGCAGCAGCTTATGCTTCCTCGAGTGTTGTGGAAATAGATTCGAGCTCGTACGTTATGTACCATCGTTGATGACCCGGCTCGTATTCTGATTCGCCCTCACTAGTGTATTTTTGCAAGTCCTTTTGTCGCGTTACGACGTACCTTTCACGCACCAGCAAATTGGCAGGTCAGAGGTCCACTCGGTGGCCAAGGAGTACGCTCGGAACATCGCAATATCTCGGAGCAGATCACTAGAGCCTAGGTGGTCATTGGTCGTTCTTGAGTCTATAGATGGCCATTCGTGGATGATGTTCAGCATGCACCACGCACTGTACGATGCTCACGCAATAACCTATCTCCTTGCTGATATCCAGCGGCATTACCACGGGATTCCACTACCTCTACATTTACAACTAACATCTGCATTATCTCGCACATTCTTCGCGAATGGTCCCCAAGAGTCACTCGATATGTGGCGGGATATCTTGACCCCGTTTGCTGATCGTAACGCACGAGAATGGCCGACCTTAGCTGACGGGCTTTCCCGGGAACAGGCCGGTTTCCTTTCGAGTGCGTTCGAAAAAGATTATCTCTCTTTGGCAGAGCTCGCAAGGAAGACTGGAGGTACTGTTGGTCATGTTTTACAAGCTGCGTGGTCGATAGTTTCGGCAGCATACCTCGAGACAGACCGAGTGGTGTTTGGAGAGACCCTTTCTCTGCGACTCGAAGATCACGAGCTTCAACATGCTATTGCACCTCTTATCACCACGAAACCGGTGGCTGTCCATGTGAAGGATACTGCTACGCCGCGTGTCCTCATTGAAGAACTCGCAGGTTTAACAAAACTCGCTTCCCTGCATCGATCCATCGGTTTCCAGCATATTCGAAAGATTTTGCAACGGCCCGTAAATCAACCACTATTCCCGTCAATATTTGTGATCTATTTCGAGGAGGATACCTCGGTGCCTGCCGATACAATAGAGAATTTGTGGTCAAGCCCCCTTGATGTGTCTAGTCTTGGGGTTGAACACCCCATTGCCATAAACATCTATGTGTCAGGGGGAAAGGTAGATGTCAACGTCTTGGGCAATGGCGAGATTATGTGAGTGCAGATTTGTCCTGTGTGATTGCCTACCGACGTCTTTAATTCTTGCAGGTCGGAGAATCAGGTGGAACTCTTAAGCCAGCAGTTTAATGCCGTCCTGACTCGTATGTTGAATGAACCTGATGAACCAATCATGTCACTTGTGTCATCTTTGGACAAGACGTATCTGTCAATTGTCAAGGGCGCATCGCCTATATCCCAGAATCATCCTCTGCATTGGCTTGAGAATTTTGCCCTTACGAGGCCAGACGCAGTCGCGGTGTCGACGTATCGTTCACTGTCAAATGAAGTGCCCAGTGAAACCTGGACTTACAGAGCACTTGAAGAGGTAGGTTCTAGTGACTTGTCGTTGGTCTAATGTATCGCTCGCTAATAATCGACAAGGCTTCAAATCGTGTCGCACACTGGATACGTCAGCGCTGTCATTCCAGAAATGTAGCATTCTGCATGCCCCGGTCTCACACTTCTATCGTTTATCAATTAGGGTATGACTTACTCTTTTCCTCATCGAAGCGAGCACTGCTGATTGTGCCAACAACAGCATATTTAAATCCGGGAATGTCAGTTCTTTTTTCGTGATTACAGTTCAGTTCTAGCTGTTTGGCTTATTCTTGTACACAGACATATCTGCCCATAGGCGAGGAAATACCAGCATTCCGAAAAAGACTCATCTTCCGCACTGCACAGACATCGTTGGTCTTCACCACGAAGGCACTGTTGCACGAATTCAACAGTCTCGACAAAAACGCCGTTATCTGTGTCGATGACGTTCAACATTTACTAGAAGTTTCCGAATGTGCCGTCACCAAACCACCTTCGTCGATCCCGGAAGTTTCGTGCAGTATGTCCTCATCACTTGCGTTTCAGGAAAATGCTGACGCGATTCAGTTCTTGTGGATGAGGGGCATCTGTGCACCTCTCGCGCTTCACTCGTGTCTTCTCACAGTTTAATATCAATGATCGAGAGCTTTGTTAACGAGGTCTATCCCAGCGTTCTTTCCCTCGACGAGGACATATTCTTGACTTGGATGCCTTCGTGTAAGATAACCACCCTACACCCGTACAGGCTCTAAATGATTCAATCTTCAGCGGCCGATATGCATCTCATTGAGCTATTTGCACCTATGCGGGTGGGGATGAAGTCAGTTAACGTACCTCATCAGTTACTGCACGAAGACGTTTCCGCTGTGTTCCATAGGACAGGCGCAAGTCATTCCTTGTGAGTCCATTTCAATACTGATTCCTGGCCAATATGAACTCGGGTGTTTTCTAGTTTGATTACGGCTTGGCTCGAGCAAAAAGGCTTGAGACCGTCTGATCTCCCATCAGTGAGATGTGCTATTTTCACTGGTATGTTTTGACCGTTGTCTCTTCATACGCTTACTTAACATTCCCCTTCATTTCAGGGATACCTTCGCGAGCAGTGTTGCTGAAGGAATGGCACAGTACTCAAGGACTGATGGTGCAAAGGGTAAGTCGACGATTTCAATGGTTTGGCTGCAGAGTGTTCTAAAGTGCGATGCAAGGCTTTTGGTTTTCCAGGTTTGTTCATGCAACACTGGGGGCAATTTGTGGAGCTGAAACACATTCAACTTGTCAGGACTGTTTACTTTGGGTCAATATCAATACGATTTCCCCATGAATATCGGGAAACCATTGAACTCCTACACTACATTGGTCTTGCGACAAGAGTCTTCCGCCATCGCGCTTCGTAGCGAAGCTGGAGTATGTGCCGTATACATTTTGTTAAGACCGACCTAACGCAATACGAACAGGAATTGTGTATAACGGAAGATGTCCTTGCTCCACGATATTCGAAGCGTCTCGTTTCTACTGACACTGTTGGGTATGGTCGTGTCCATAGAACGAGACATGTTGGACGCGTGAGGACTGACGATGTGAGCTGCTTTCTTATGTTTATTGGACTGTATTAAATTATTGTACAGGCCATTGACTACAAGGGCCCTATCAGCATCTATCGAAACAACGGGGGTCAAATCATTGATTTAATTGAACTCTCAAACTTGATTCAGTCAGTTGCGCATCTGTCCGTTGACGTTGCGACCTTCGTCTTCGATCACCCCGAGGGCGTCCGGAACTACATCGTATCTTTCGTTTCCCGTTCATCAAGCGCGGATCCCCTGAATGGCGCCTTACCTGTCGTGGTTGTCACAGATTTTGCTTTCACGAATACCCTCCTTGGTCACTACAGGAGACATGTGTCCGCGCATCTAGTTCCTGACTTCATCATCCCTCTGGATTACCTTCCTCTCTCGAGTTTGGCAACGGGTCAAAAGCACGAGGCTCGTTTGAAGCGTGTTTTTCAGAATTTCTCGCTCTCGACCCTTAATCGAGGCAGCGAGAAGAAGCGGACTGCGCGGAGCCTAACGACTGTAGAGGAAGAGATACGAGCAATACTCAGCAAAGCAACTGGAGTTCCAGTGGGAACGATTGATGCGGATACTACGACTCTTGAACTCGGGATTGACTCTTTGAGCGCTATCTCTCTCAGTTATCAACTAAAGTCAGCGGGATATTTCGTTCCTCCTCATGTCATATTGTCCGGGCCTTCAGTAGCAAAACTCGGCAAGTCGTCAAAAGCGATGGTGGAGAATAACACCAAACTCCTTTCCTCGTGGGAGGTTGACGATTCCATCAAGAAATTTGTTCGCGAGCAACTGCAGGTTGAAGTCGATTCTATCCTTCCCTGCTTGCCGTTACAAGAAGGTCTTATCGCGCACACCCTCAACTCTGTGAAACCGATTTATGTCAATCATTTTGTGCTACGTCTAGACGAAGCAGATCCAATGCTTCTGCGTCCTGCTTTTGAGGAGACCGTCAAAGCGAACGACATTTTAAGGACATGCTTTGTCGCTGCAGACCAGAACATCGTGCAAGCAGTGCTATCAGAGACGCCTGAACTATGGAGAAGCGTTTCTGTAGACTCTGGGGAAGATTTACTTCTATCTTTGCGTCGTGACATGGCGGATGTCGAACATGATGTGGTCCAGAAGTTGGGTCAGAAGCCGCCCATCCGACTCGGTCTTTATTCATCAGATTCAAGTCCTGCGTACCTTTGTCTCACTATGCACCATGCAGTCTATGATGGTATGTTTGCTACAGAAACCCGACTATAATTTTGGCTGATTTTTGTGTCAGGTCAATCTTTATCAATGTTGCTTTCCGAAGTTCGCGATCGCTATACAGGCTGCTTCCAGATACTGCGCGCGCCCGTCAGCAATTTACTGAACTATCTAGCTAGGCAATCACAAGACGCTAGCCACGCATTTTACTCCGATTATCTTCACGGCATACTAAAGCCCCCAGTGTCGCCGTTTGTGGATGATATGCTCGGCTCTCACCATCAGAGCCTGGAACTGGATATTTCCCTGTCTCACCTCGAACGCATTTCCCGCTCCGTGAATATCAGCCTTCATTCTTTGGCTTTAGCCGCTTTTGGAGTTGCTACGGGAGAGTATCGAAGGAGGAACGACCTTGTACGCATTTCACTATTCGTAAGGAATGCTCTGATGTCAATTTTCCCTTTAGGTTATTGGAGTAGTGCTTTCTGGACGTTCTGTGCTCGTCGACGGCATCGAAACAATGTTAGGTCAGTCGCATTTCGAGCTCAGAACTTTTCCTTCATGTTCATCGCTATCCATAGCTCCTTGCATTACCACAGTTCCTGTTCGTGTTCGCATAGGCGAATCACAGGCGTTTTCAGACGTCGCTCAACGGATTCACGCGGAGATGTCATCATTGCTCGAATATCAGCACACTCCCCTACGTCTGATTCAGCGTTGGTTAGGGTCCTCCGAACCGTTGTTCGATACTTTGTTTAGCTTCAATCGGATGACGACTGGGTCTACGACCTCTTCCTTATGGACGTCGGTGGAGAGCAAGGCTGCACTCGACGTGAGCTCATACATTGATGATTTTTTTTCTTGTCAAAAAGCTTATCCTCTTCGTAGTATCCTTTCGCTCTGGCCATCGATGCAGACTCTACATCAGATACCCTCGTTATACGCGCGGGTCATATTCCCAGCTTTGGCTCGATGGCTACCGTCAAAACTATCATGCTCCGGGTAGCCGAATTGCTCGCAAACTTGGAAGCACGGATTGACTTGCTGGCCAGCCCTGAGCTGTCCGAAACGAAAGAAGATCGCTCCATGTACGATTCGAGCACGTGGTCACAGGAGGAAATTCTCATCCGCGATAATGTTGCTGAGGTGTGTAAGGTCGACAAGGAATTAGTCACTAAAGATATATCTTTCCTCCACCTGGGTATCGACTCTATCACCAGCATTCGATTGGCGCAACAATTAAGGACTGCCGGCCTTGCCATTCCTACTTTTGCGATCATGCGCCACCCTTGTGTGGGAGCACTGGCGGAGTTTGTGAAGGAGAATCCTATGGTTTCTACCTCTGCAATTGCACAGCGCGAGTTCAACGACATCCAAGATGTTTTACGCAAGGACTACAGTGATTCTATCCCGCGCCTTGCAGGTGGAGATGAAATCGTGTCTTTGTTCCCCGCAACTCCTCTGCAGACTGGAATGTTGTCACAGACCATCTTTTCCGGGGGTCGTCTGTACATGGTTCACCATTCCCTGCAACTCGATCCCAACACTGTTTCTCTTTCTCGTTTACGTGATGCATGGGAAGCGGTCGTCGCTGCAACGGACATTCTACGATGCTCTTTCCACGTGTGCCCGAATGGTGATTATCCTTGGCTAGCAGCCATCCACAGCAAAGCTCCTTTGCGTTGGAAGGAATACGATGTACCATCCGCTTCAGTACTTCGACTCATAGCCTTCCAGATAGAAAATACGGAGTTGATTGAAGACGAAAGCGGGTTTGAAATACCTCCTCTTTCCTTGCATCTTATACGTGCTCCAGATATGTGTGTCCTCATCATCTCTATGCATCATTGGTCAGTGCTGGTTTCTTGACATCCTCATATATGTTTGATAACATTCCTTTTGTTAGTTTGTACGACGGGCTTTCTATCACGTATATCCTGGAGGATGTCACGGCTGCGTATCTTGGGCATGAGGCTGTGAGGCGTCCGCAGTTTACCGATGCGGTTCCATTCGTGTTATACAGCTCGAAAGACAGAGCTCATTTCTGGCAGAAACGATTATCTGGTTTCAATGCATCTCCACTTCCGAAAAGGCAATCCGAAGGACATTCCTCCAATCTAGCAAGCCAATCTGTTGACCTGCCCGATGGCTCCCTCGATACGATAAAACAGATGGGTGTCACTGTTCAAGCTACCGCTCTTCTCGCTTGGTAAGGGTGCCTCTCTCGACATATCACAGCGGTACTAATTCACCCTCAGGGGTAAAACATTGGCGGCACTTACAGGTTCCCTTGATGTAGTATTCGGGCAAGTGGTAGTAGGGCGTGCCATCGAGCTCAACAACGCCTTGCTTGTGAATGGCCCGCTCTTTAAGTATGTCGCCCGAGAGTCCTTTTGACGACCTATCTAATTGCTGAATTCTAGTACTGTCCCATTTCGCTTCACTATTTCTGATCCCTCTTGGTCAAACATAGAGGGAGTACAAGCTCAGCATGCTTACAACATTGCGGCAGAGCCACACTCGCATGTTCCTCTCCGCACAATACAGGCGGAGTGGCGGGCTCAGACAATGAGCAGAGACACTCTTTTTGATACACTCTTCGTCTTCCAACAAGGAAAAGGCCCTTCGACATCGAGTCTGTGGTCAAGATTCAATGTGTCCGACGATGCATCAGCTTCTCAGGTTAGTCAAATCAATTTACAACACATACTGGCATCTGCTTATGAGTCAATTCTCAGTACCCGCTTAGTCTGGAGGTTATCCATACCAACACGAAAATTGAACTTCGAGCTGGATGTCAGGCCGATGTCATGTCTCAAACTGAACTTCAAGACCTTCTGCGCATGCTGCACGACACACTATTGGATATCATTGTGCACCCTACTGCGAACATACTCAATCACCCACCAAGTCTGAGGGAGTTACATACGGTTCCCCAGCGTCGAGTACCTTCAGCTCAAGAAGGCCGTTCCAAGTCACCAGGAAGAGTTTTAACAGAGAAGGAAGAGATCCTCCGGGATGTGTTCTCTAGCGTAACCAAGATTCCGAAAGAACAAATTGGCGTTGAAACTCCTCTTTATGCCCTAGGGCTCGATTCTGTGGGGGCTATCCAGATTGCCGCTAAGTGTCGCATCAGTGGGCTCAATATTGCAGTTGTGGACATCTTTGCCGGTGAAACGATTGCGGGCATTTGTAAAGCGTATGAGACCCGTGATATTCCTGAGGCTGGGACTTTGCTCGAGCCCTCTGAGCTTGTTTCTTCTGATATTCGTGACAAGGCTCTTGCTCTTCTCAGCCTCGACCAAGAGAGTGTACAGGAAGTCCTCCCGGTACTTGCGGTAAGCTATTCATACTCATGCCTCTAACAGCTGGTAATCTGTCTTTCAGGGTCAAAACTACCACTTAGGTGCATGGCTCGCGTGTGGAGGAATATCGTACGAGCCAGTGTTCGCTTATCGGGCAGCTGTCCCGCTGGATCCGGAACGACTCCGTATTGCTTGGAATGCGTTACGTGCTCATCACAGTATCTTGCGCACGACATTTGCAGCGACATCCCCAAACGAAGTCGTTCAAGTCGTTTTAAAGCAGTTGCCCGATAGTAATTCTAGTTGGAGGTTTGTGGAACTCGAAGGCGATTTTGATTTGCGCGTCAGAGAGCAAGCACGTATTGAGTACGGTCGTCCATCGACACTGTTCGAACCTCCAGCTAGAGCACGGCTCATTCGCGTTAACAATCAGGATGCATTGCTGCTGGTATTTCACCACGCAACATATGGTATGATATTCTTCAATGGGAGTATAGTTCATTGAGTTGACCTTGTCACAGATGCCTGGTCTATTCCCCTTCTTGTGAGGGATCTATGCGCTCTATATGACGGCCTCAATTGCCAGAGTACGGCGAATTTCACAGGCTTGGTTCAACACCTTCATACGATATCTAATAAGGAAGCTCGAGCCACTTTTTGGCGCGATTCTCTAGATGTGGAGTCCGGTGTCCAGCCAACTCTGTTACCAACTACGTCACCCTCGTCCGGCCTCAAGCAGGTCTTCGTACGTGTACCTGGATTGGTCGCCTCAGTAGATCAGTTGAACGATCGCTGTCAAGCTGCTGGCGTTGGACTACAAGCTCTTGTTTTGGCTGTCTGGGCTCGTATCTGCCAGAGCCTCATCGATTCTGCATCTGCTCCCATTCTTGGCGTATATCACACCGGACGTGCAGCGTCCTTTGATGGATTGGCGGAGCTCGCTGGACCCACGGTGAATGTTTTGCCTATGCGTATTCCTGCGGCATCCCCTGGCAAGATCTGGGATGCAGCGAAACAGGTTCAAGTGGACCTCGGGAGACGAACGGCGTTCGAGCATAGCTCGTTGAGGGAAATAATGAGTGATATCGGGCATGAAAATGGTCCTTTGTTCAATGTGTTTGTGAATTTGCTGTGGCATGGAGACAAGATTCGCACCATTCGGCAGGATTCGTTGCTCTCTAGTCTTTCTGTATGTGCTTGAGCATCCGACTTTTTTTGCACGCAGGATGTACTGACTGCTTTTGAAGATTGGGCCACCTACGGACTATGCGCCTGACAAGCCTTATGATCTCAAATCGTCGGTCAACGCTTTAGATCACTCTCACCTGCCCAAGGCAAGTTTTGATGCTCTTCATAGCTAATTTAAACCCACTGACTTGTTTTTGTAGTTTGGGCTCTACATCGATGTAGTTCTGGATTCGAATGACCAAAGCCTCGCAGTCGCTGCGCGTTGTCATGAAGCGCTGTTGAGCAAAGAGCAGTTGAAGTCGGTTGTGGATTCCTTTGGCGAAGGGGTTCTGAATGCAGTCCAAGAGCTTGTGTAATGACGTTAACAGTAAGATTGTAAGGGTTGAACTGAACTATAGTAGTATGAAACCGTTGTGAAAGTCTATTCATCAGCTAAATGAAACATCGTTCGGCCACAAAGTAGAGTGAGAGAAAATACGAAGAATGCAATCACCCTATTGATCTCCTTGAGGGAGGTGAGGACGAAAACGAAAGCGAGGGTTTATGTACAGGATGTGGAGGAGATGACGCCTGGGATCAGAGATACATTGCTTACTGTTATAGCGCGCGGAGGGCTGGAGAGGTTGTAAAGGATTGAACTGAAGTCGTGATTGAACGAAGGACTGTGATGATAGCTTCTGCTATCAGGAGGTCAAAGCTAACCATTGGAGCACCGCTTACCATCCGAGGTACCGGAATATCACTCCCCCTCCCTTATCTTTGCCTCCGTCTGTTTCACCATAGTGCGCTTCAACTAGTGTGATTTCAAGTCTCCTCTTTCCATGACACTCCTTTCCGCAGTGTACATCTTGTACCTAGAAATTTTACGTGTTTTACCATCTTATTCTATATTCCGTATTTCATACGAGTATGCCGTGGTCGGCGCGCCTTTAACGAGTCCCTTTATCATTTTTGCGACTCCTTTAAGTTGGTCTGTAACACATATCTTCGTTGTGAATCGATTTTTTTGAGAGCTGAACTCTATTCACGAGCGTCTTCGTATAGTCAGAATGCTCACCTGTAGAGTCATGCCTTTCAATGATACATCACTAGCAGACTCCCTTCAACATCTCAACTCAGAGAACGAATTTGTCGCAATCGACTACATCAACATCCTGATCATAACATAACCGAACCAACATCGAGTCCTCTGATGCGAAACAGCAACTAAAATACAAACAACCTCAAGAAAAAAATCAAAGCGCAATCTCCACATCCAGCCTCGCAAGATACGAATACACATCCGGAGACATACGATACTTCAACAACCCAGCAAACACCATCAACGACCTCGATTTCTTCCTCAAGGTCGTCAGTGTCTGCAAGTGTAAAGTGGCAAGTGGAAAGTAAGTATCAATCAGTATCATTTCCGAGGGAAGCAGTGGCCTGCCTGGAAGGGACTTACCACCTGGCGCGTAGTATCCGCTACAAGCGATGTCTTGACTTTTTGATGTACCCCCGCTAAAGCATCCATCATCAGCGTAAGATACGTAGGTAAATTCCTCTGTAACGACTCGTGTAAATCCTTAAACTCCTCCGCTCGTCGAGTAATCTTCGTCACATCTCCATCAAGCGGTATGAGCTCTGTCGACTCGAGAATCTATAAAACAACAAAACCATTCAGGATTTAGAGTCAGATCAAAAACGACGAAGACCAAAACACCATAAAATCAACTCACATCAAGCGCAACCTCAGCCCTACCCGCATTCTTCAAATCCATAGCCTCCCTAATCCTCAAAAGCCTAACAACCGCATCCCTCTCCTTCCCACCAACCTTATTCGTCCTCTCATAATGCCTCAAAATCTCCCCAGCAGTCTTCTCTATTCCCTTCGCCCGCTCATCGGGTGTAGGCTGAGCAATCGTATTACCCAAAGCTTGCGCGAGACATCCAATAACAGTCGCGTAATCCCCAGCGAGATTATATAGTTTTATCGCTTCGGAAATACGATCGTTTTCTTCAGAATTCTTCGCGGCACGAACGAGGATATGTGTGTTGAAATCTTGAAGAGATGTTAGATGTAGCAAAGGAGCACCTTGTTCGATGACTCCACTCTGTTCAAGGGGGCAAAAAACATCAGTGCGCATAAAAACGGATAACAAGGCAAAAGAACATACAAATTTAGTCCCATCTGGCCTGAAACCACCAACCAGCTCCTCCCATGCAGGACCTCCATTACCCAACACAATAATCCTCCTAACGAGCTCCCACGCATTCTCCACCTGCTCTTTTCCAACTTCACCTTGGTCAGCTGAAAGACACACACAGTAAACATACTGCAGAGCCTCCTTCGCGTCCATCTTTACAAACTGTCGCATATAACGCCAAAGAACCGTCGAGAGGCTGAAGGCAGGTGGGTTCACAGGTGACAAAGTTACTATGAAAGAAGTTACTGTCAGAAATCACAATTATAGCGAGAATGCAATAGCACCTACACGGCGTCATATCCGATGTTTCTGCCCTCGAAGGTACACGAAGAAGACCATGATACGCAAGTGCAATAGCTAAATGAACAGCTTCAACTTCCGTATCCTGATGTTCCCACAACGCAGCTACAGCCTACCCCAATCAGAAATCAAAAACAATCAGCCTCTATACGATATCAAAATCCAAGGCCCCAAAGGCCAAGACCCACGCACCCTTTCAAATTCCCCACACATCAAAAGCACACCCGCCCATAATCCTCTCCTTGATCCTTGCTGATTCGGCGGACCATCAAAATGTCGTTCACCATATCCAAGAAGAACCTGCGCGAGCGCACGAAGACCTCCTTCCTCATTCTCATCTACCATCGCAAGCTGGAACCACAGCCAATCCTCCGTCGTCGTCGTAACGTGAGCAACGCTACGCCTTTGTGGTTCAAGTTTCCCGATGAGCTTATACAGAGCGAGTTTGAACGGATCAGAAGAGTTGGAGTGTAGCATGTGTGCGTTATAAATCGCTTGCAGCTGTTCTCGGTTCGGCCGAGGCAAACTATGGACGGACGGTGTGTCCTCAGTATACATCTAGCTATAAAACAATTTCCAAAAACTCACTTTCGATCAGTGGATTCAATCCAAATCTTAAACGTATCCACAAAACCAGATTCCCGATGTTCAACCGCCTGCCGATTCTTCACCGCTTCATCCAACGCCTCTTGAACATGACCCGTCCTCACAAGGTAAAACAGCCTTGCCCACAAAGGTTGCCCAGCAACCAACTCAATCTTATCCTCCCATTCCCCATTACGATAATACCTCACGAACAAGAACGCTCTGACTTTATTCGCCACGCTGGGATCGCCTCCTAATCGAGCTTCATTTGGTCTTGCTTGAATGGTACGCTCCATGACATCCCAGTACTGTTCCTCTAAGGCTTCACGTGCGCCGTTGGATATTTGTCGCCGTAAGGCTGCTGCGTCTCGGGAATCAGGGTCAGTCAAGTACGCTCGCGCGTATTTGCGCTCGAATACGGGAGTGTTGAGGATATGGGCGCTAGCGTGTTCGAGTGGAGGAAGAGCTGGTGGCTCAGCTGTTATTTTGGAAAGGATATGAAAGTTTTGTGTCATTTGCTGAGATTTCGACTATAGATATATGACATTTCCTAATTAGACGGAAGAAGTTGAGGGGGGCAACACACACTCACATCTGAACCTTGTGAGAGAGAGGCTTCAATAAGAGCGTGAACGATAGGATAAGATGTCCCGCGCAATCTTGCATTGTTAAGTTCAGTAATGACACGATCATAAGCCATCATTTTGCTTTGCATCTGCAACGAAAGACTTGGTGTTTTACTAGACTGAGGCCTCTGATCAACCAACAAATCATAAATCAAAACCCAAACACCATACTCACCAATAAAGAGCTCTTCCCATGAAAACTCTTTTTCAATTCCGAAAGTGCTCTATTGTCAGCTACAACACGTCCACCGAGCTCTTCAAAGACGCGTTTCTTTTTAGCTTCCCAATCTCTACTAGCGCGCTCTTCCAACATTCTGTAAAAAGATTCTTGTGTCTCCTTCCGTCCTTCCTCTATCGTAGATATCAGATTCTGTTCATGTGCATGCCGCAAATATCCAGCAACATCCGTATCTTGTAAAGGTTGAAGTGGCGAAAACGTCGTAGACGTATTAAGATGCGCTATCGAACTCGATAATGCCGATGCATCAACATGAGCCTGAGCCAAAAGATAATTCCTAGAAACCAGTCTTTATCGTGAACAAGAAACCCTTCCAATTTTAAATAAAACGCGTACGCTCTGTCGGTGTCATTTGACGTTCCTGGATGGCGAGAAACGAGTCTACGAGACTGGGCTTCAATTTGATCGAGAGAGAGGTTGACAGAAGGAAGATCTGGCTTGGACAAATGCGAAGTTAGGTCTTTCGACGCTGTCAGCAGCGACGAGAGGTCGGATGCCATCGGCCTTGACATCGTCGAGACCGAGGAGAAATGTTTGTTTGGCTGCGACCAACTGCTGTTTGCTACCTTCGTTTCACATAATTAAGCGTAAATAACGCGTCGCGTCACAATTCGATCGCAGTTCATACACAGAAAATACAAGATCCCTATTTCATACATTGATAGTACTCAGAAGCCCTAATTCAATCCAGCATTCTCCTTCAAATGCCCATTCAACTCCTCCCTCCCCAAACAATTCTCAAACAAAAAACTCTTCGCCAACTCATCAAGCTCCTCCTCCTCCAACCCTCTAAACATCTCAGCCCACTCCTTCACCAAAAACTCAGCAACCAACATCGTCCTCGAAATTCGCGTGACGCGTTCTTCCAGACTCCATATCGGCGGATAAAGCTTCCTCATCGATTCATCCGGGACAGCTTCCTTGACGAGTTGAACGATCGGTTCGTAAATATGTTTCACGGATTTATCATCTGCGCCCCATGCATCGACAGCTAGACGATATTTCTTGTGTAGAAAGGGTCTGAAACGCTGCATATAAGGTGTCCTTGGTGATACGTAGACCATGCCCTGAAAGCCGATATCTTTGTACAGCCAAATAGACCAACTCAACGAGTCCTATGGGGTTCATATCTAAGAATCCTGACGTGCGCGGGGAAAAGTACAACCAGCACACACACACCTGTCGATATATCTCCAACTGATCCCTCAAAACCATATATCTCCTCTTATTAATACCATCCGTATCATCCCCATCAAAATCACTTCTCCCATAAACCGGACCCCACTCTCCATTCCAAACACATAACTCCTTCTCATCCATCCACTGTCTCTTCCTCTCATAACCCGCCTTCATCACCTCTTTCTGCACTTCACTCCCAATATAAACTTCCTTCGATTTCGGGAAACCGAACGTAGAATAATCATGAATAGCAAAAGCCACATTATCACCCCATCGTGTACCAGAATCTTCAGGAAACTTGGTGAAATCCGAAGCAAAGGTGTTGCCATCCAGAAACAATATATGATTTGTATCAATTGACCGTATGGCAGCGCAAGTCCTGTCGTACAAGTCAATCAACCGATAATGACTTGGATCAGCGGGTTCGTTCATGAGCTGTGAACCAGACCAGTTTTCGTCAGAAGGTACCCCATGAAACATGACGGAGTTTAAGCAAACATTATATCCCGCAACCCAAGCCGAGTCTTTATAATGTTCAGCTATCTTTTCCCACAACCACACAAACCGATCTTGAAAATCCTTATGACGCCAAAAATTCGCAATATGCGTTCCCGAATCTGCGTGCCATCCACCGCTTTGACTTTCATTCATATACGCCGATGTGCGAGCATCAGCATCAGAATGGGGGCTCCTATCCAAGATACTAGTTTCATGCTTACCCACCAGGAGCCGCATGCATATCAATAACCGTATAAATCGACTGAGCAGCACACAGATTAACAACACGATCAAGTTGCTTAAACGCATCTGCTTTCAACACTCGTGGATTGAGATCATCTTCAAAATGTCGATAATTAACTGCAATCCGGATACAATTGAGACCCAAAGACTTGAAAAATCGTGCGTCGGACTCGGTGAAAAAATAGTCTAAGAACTGGTTGGTATAAACAGTTGATGAAGTAGATGAACTTGCGTCAAAGGAGAAAACCTAAACCTACTAACCTTTTCAAAGAAAAAAGATGCTTTAGTCTCTCCGAGAACTTCCCCCAGAGCTTCACGAATCTGAAACTCGCACCCAGGGAATCCTAAATAGCAGAACATCAATAACTTACTCAGAAACGAACAACACCGTGACCACCAACCTGATATGAAATTCTCCATCCTATTCATCCCGCAAAACATCATCAGAATCAATCCCTCAGCAAGTAGACACAACCAAGCGATAGTATAACATTCAACATACATCATCCATCCACCAAGTCCCGCACCTCTAAGCACCACCTCCTTCTGAATCCCATCTGATTCTGAATCCACAAACCGAGTTCCAGAAATTCTGAGGAACGACATTCAGCTCTTTCCAGGTGTCAAGAAAGCCAGACAACGGCGGCTAAAGCGCAGAAGGTTCGTAGAAGCTCGACATCCAGGATATCTCAGGGCTCTTTATTATAAGTGGAGAAGACAGTGAGACGGAGAAAGTTCGCTATTGCGCCGAGATGCCGTTCGCGCGCGCAGCCGCCGGGACGACTCGCATTCGCCCTATTCTTAACTCGGACCAGCCCAGGACCAGCCTCGGATGAGAAGAGATAGTCTTGAAGAAAGGATGTATTCAAGCCAAACGATGTCAAGCGCATGTCTCGAAAAAGGCGGGGGTACGGTGCGGATGGCTGCGTAGTAACAGTGAGTTGTGAAATGGCCTCCGTCACCGACTCTTGTCAGACTCAAAATTTGTATTTTCGCAGTGAAATTCTGGATCCATCTGTCGTGCCACGCGAAACTCAACAAGAACAAGGGCATTCGAGGGTCAATTCGAGCCTTCGCGGTCCCTGGTCGCGATTCACCGCCAACCTTTGAGCGGAATCTAATTCTCTGGGCAACTGTAACCAACGCTCAGGCCTCAGGAGCGCTCAGGGCGGGCTCAGCCAATAGCGCTCAGTCTCGCTCAGCGCTCATGCCCTGAAATTCCATGAAATTTCCAAGTGACAAGTCGGTCATTCTAGCCTCTGAGCTCTAGGTCCAGCAGGTCCCAGCTCTGTCGACTGTCGTCCTCTGTCGTCCTTCTGTGATACATTTCATCGCGAAGTTCCTGCTCGCTACTTCTCTCTATGTACACAAACACCCTTACTTACTTATAAGTACTCTTCCATGACTAGGTGTGCTAATTCATTATGCCAGATCCGACCACAATCTCGCGACCCACACCACACCATCTTCAATCTTTAATTTTCTTCATCTTCGTGGCGCCTATTAGTATAACAATACTTAATCGAAGGAAGGAAGGAAGGAAAGAAGGAAACGTTTATCATCTTATATTATGTTATGTATATCTTCTCTCCTGCTTCTCATTGACATATTAACACCTTCGCAGGTCACTCTCGCAATTAATTTTGCATATTCAAATTCATTTACTTCTCTACAAATCGTCAACGGCCAGGATTCAGGAAGTTCTATGTAGCGCGAGCCTTATCGCTTGTCAACGTCAATGTAAGTATTATGGGCTTCCGTTGGTGACAATGGGTATCTTACTACATACAGTATGCATCTGCAAATCCCACCGCTTTTTAATAATTAATTTCGTCTCTAGACTCTAGTACGCTCCTTGGCCGTAATCGACAATCGACAATCGACAATCGTGAACGTCAAGATGAAACGTCTACCGGGTAAGTAAGTAATGTAGCAGCAAGTTTCAGAAAGACGTTAAGGAGACTCGGCTGAGGGTCCAGACGTCCACGACTCAACGACCTTGGCCATCGATATCACAATACAGAGCAGATCTTCAAGTTCAGAGAAAATTCTAATATCCACTAAGTACTTACTCACTCACTCATCGCACCCACTACCACCGTCCGTCCTTCAAAGCGAATGTATATACATACACATTATAACGATCGTTACAAAATTCCAGGGTATATGGTAGGCTGGGACCCTGCCTTGCAGAAACAAACTATGCAGACTAGCGCAAACACAAAGTCAAAGTCAAAGTCAAAGTGTTCGTGTGCTCCCCTTGTGCGCAGTGACAAGTTGTGACAAGTGAACGTGAAGAAAGGAAAGAGCGGAGCGGAGCAAGCGAGGCAAGCAAGGGAAATAGTCCTCCCGGATCGGATCGGTGTAGGTTCTCAGAGAGAGGCTGAAAACTACGACGGTTTTGTTATCTTCAAACACCTCCGAGTCAGAGTCATTCCATTTTCTGCTGCCAAAAGAAAAACAATGAGCAACCCGACACCCTCCAAAAAAACAAAAAAACTCAAAAAAACACCCACCTGTAACTCATCAACATCAGACGTACTCCCCCCATTATCAATCCCAATCCCATCATGATCAATCGGAGTAACAACCTTCCTATCACTTCCATACTCTTCCTCTTTCCTATCAATCCTAATCGATATATTCTGACTTCTTCCCCCAATTCCCCCAATTCCCCCGATTCCTCCGATTCCTCCGATTCCCCCGAGTGCACCGAGTCCATTCCTCGACATCGCCGTCCCACTAGGTGATATAACAGACTGCGGTAACGAAACCATCATATGATCATCGTCTGTTGTACCCCCACGTATACTTTTTCGCGCGTTTAGAGCGGCTAGTAGAGAGTTGGAGTATACTATGTAATAGTATGTGAAAGAGGAGCATGACATGACATTAGCATGACATGAGAAAACATTCGATATTGGGGCATATAAGGGGGGAAGCGAAGAACGAACTCACATCTTCCGATACAGAAGTAAAAACTCGCGTAAATCAACGAATGCGGGGACGCAATCAGCTAATCATTCGAATTCGAATACGAAGACGAGATAGATCTTCAGCGGAGATTCGCATATACGGAAGAAAAACATAAACGTACGGATATTAAAGATGCCACGGCACAAAGGCTAAAAAGAAACGAAACATACATACATTATTAGATTCAGAATCATGGATGTTCCCGCGGAGGGGAGGGGGGTTACGTACCTTGTTACTCTGTTGATCAACAGATACAATAACATTGAACGTTTCTGAGAATTCGACACTGTCAATGACGAAGTTGGAAGAACTCACAGTCCGGTATTGACGACGAACAAAATCTGCACACTGGAGGTGAGCTGGTATTCAGTGATAGGATGTAATGAAACAGCGTACCAGCTTCGTGATCATAGTATCCGACCTTCAAAATGGGCTCAAAATTCAATACGTGATATTCAAGACATATATAAAAAACCTCACTTCCTAAACCCAGTCCTTGATTGCTGTAGAAAGAAACACAAGCTAACGGCAATCAAGACATCTGCAGCTGCCGACAAGGCATTGATTGTCATTGTGAGCCCCTGGGAAGTGTCGGTTGAACGGGTCAGGATATTTGAATGTTGAGAATGAATGAACAATATACGGACCGAAATTTCGAGAAGTTGGGTGTATGTCGACCGTTGTAATCTATGAATTTATGAGCAAAAGAACAACTTGAACTTGAACGGGCAGAGACTCACGAAATGATGACCCATGCTATATAGATATAGAAATTAACTACCTATGTCATTCGTAACCCATTGAATGCTATGCGCTCACCAGTACCACAACCTAAATTGAATGAATGAGAAAGAGAATCGAGTACAATCATCATATCATATTCACTCACTCGTGTTCCCCAAGATAATGACAAGAATGAGTCCACAAAGAAAATAATTCTTTTTGCTCACTACCACGATCGGAAATATCAATTACCGCAAGACAACGCAAGACATCCTCAACTCACTCTGCCAAACTCTGAAGGTATAGAAACTGTAACAGAGCATTAAACAGTGAACCAACGTAAGTAGCTGAGCTGAACGTACATTTGTACGAGTGTCCCTGTCACACCCTGCGGACGTCTATTAGTACTATCGCGCCGGGTTACCCAGCGAGACTCACAGTAGGGACGGCCTCTGCCTGGGTGAAAATGTACGTTTAGCCCATGCCTTGTGGTTTAAATGAGGATTGACCGTACCAGAACAGACCTGATCAAAGTAGTAGTCTATATCAATAGATCTTCATTGATTCAGCATAAATACACACTTACCAAATCATAAAGTTCAACGCTTCGTTATCACTAAAAGGATTAACATTGAGCACTTAAACGTGTAGATCTAGAGTATAAGAAACCTACTAGTATTTCCTTATTAAATAATGATATACTTTACGGTCACGAAGAAGTCAGCAGCATTCTACTTAGTATGAGGAAGATATACGCACTTGTATGCGTAATGAAAGTGATATGAACTGTATCCAAAATAACAGTGATAGCAACCTATGAAAACCATTGTCAGTACGCCAGACCATCTCGGACTCGGATTAAAAACACATACGAAAGCTTTTAGATACCAAGGATCCTGACGGTAACCTGCGATATCGAATTCAGTAAAGTGACAACGCCACATTCACACTGATACACCGGAAAAACACACGATTGAAGTAGTACAATGTCTGAACCAAGGTTATTCCATACAAGGCAGCACTCCCAATGACACCTAGAAGCATTGCTCCCATGGTACTATCGAGAGGTTCATGCTGCCCCGGAGACTGCAGAGTAGCTGGAGTTAACATGAAAAGATGGCGTGAACTTGAAGTAGTGGGCAGGGGCGAGAAACAGGAAAGGTGCAAGTCCGAGGTCGTATATAGGCGGGTCTTGCGGGGAAAGAAACTCGATTATGTATATACCAACCATCGGTAAACTTGATACACTCTATTTTCAGTATTTCATGATGCTCTCCAAGGTTGGGTAAGGGTGTCCGAAGAGTCGTCGAGTTGACTGTATGTATCGTAAACGGTTACGTGTTTCGTTGGCAATTGAAAACTAAAATAAAAATAAAAATTGGACTTGAAGCGACTGCAACCGATGGTGTAGGGAGGCACAAGACAGCAGAAGACAGATCTGACACTGAAAATATTTGTTTGGGATGATCTTTGCCCTGAATTACCGTATTTGTAATCGAAGTGTGACAGGTTGCAAGATTTTTTCATTCGGGCTACTTACGTTTCACTTGTTTTTCACTCATTTTGGACTCCTTTATGTACTTACAGGGGAAGAGGAATGCCCATGGAGTTGATACTCGTACGTCCATTAGGTCCATTATTCTGACGCTAAAGGGGTCTTCTGATCATCCCAGTGATTAATCAGGAGGCTTCTTTCTTTTGTTTTCACAAGTACAGTAAACATCTAAAAAAAATCGTTGCCATATCTTTCGTTAAACTTCCCACTGACGCCCAGCGGATTGCCGATGTCAGAGCAAGATTCAAGTTCTTTGAATCTATTGTCTCTTGATCGTGCAGGGTGGTTAAATCCTAAATTATGAAGTATCAACAATTTCAAAAAATCTCCGGCCCCACACCGGTCGAGTCTTCTCGCTGCTACCTCTTTCGGAGGTAAGTACCTATACATATCACACATATCATATTGTGGGTCCCTCACACTTGGAACCGGCTTCTCTCAAAGTTCTAATCTTCACGTACCGGTACCATTTAGCCCCCGTCGTCTCTTTCTTTACTATCCCATTCCAACTTCCTTCCTCTCTACCATGTCCTTCTTCTCCAGACCACAAAACCCTGCTCCCCTTCCCCCAGGTCCTCGAGGTTTACCACTCGTCGGAGTGAGCCCCACCAGAACTACTTTCTCCGTATTTCTCATTAACGCATCTCACTTAGAATGTATTGGATATGCCTACCGAGAATGAATGGCTTACATTTTCCGAATGGGGTCGTCGTTATGGTACGTCTACGTCTGCGTCTACGCATACATACTCTGGCCGCACCATTAACGTGCGTGTATCAGGTGGTATATGCTCCGTCACACTAATGGGTCAAACAATGGTCATAATCAACTCTGCCGACATCATGGAAGAACTCGATAAAAAAGGATCTATCTACTCTGACAGACCTCGACTCGAAATGGGAGGTGAACTTGTGGGATACTCCAAGACACTCGTCTTGGTACCATACGGTGCTCGTTTCCGAAATTATCGCAGACACGTCTCAAAATTGATTGGCACACCGAATGCCACGTCGCGATTTTATCCTTTGGAGGAAGCTGAGATGCATGCGTTTTTGAAACGAGTTGCTGCTGATCCTAGTGATTTGAGTCAACATCTACGAAAGTACGTGCTTAACTCAAATATCCCTCACTCTTCGGTACTCATACTCATAAAATCCTTGACAGGACATCTGGCGCGATCATCATGAAGATTACTTACGGAATCGAAGTTCGAGAAAAAAACGATCCATTCGTCGAACTAATTGAACACGCAAACGATAATTTCAATATTGCTAGTAAACCAGGTGACCATCCATTAACTCAACTTCCACCTGGACATCATAACGATATTTGACATGACATTGATTGATTTTCCCAAGGCGCATTCCTAGTCGACGTATTCCCTTCCCTGCGCCACATCCCAGCAGGTTTTCCAGGTGGCGGTTTTCATGAATTAGCAGGAAAATGGTCCGAAGCATTCAATGATATGGTTGAAGTTCCTTATAGTCATGCGAAACAGCTCATGGTAAGCCAGCCAAGATCGTCCTCCACCCTTAACCGTGACAGAGTCTGAAATCTGAAATTCTCATAATGTGATTACATTACTGTTATGGTTTTATGATATAGGCTTCAGGAACCGCACCTGTATCTTTCGTAACCACATCGCTGGAACAAGAAGAAAAACTGAGTCCAGAGGAAATCTTTGATATCAAGCATACAGCTGCTTCTCTCTATGGTGGTAAGTCGAAACAACTTGTTGTTTTCTCGTCTTGTTCTTTCTTGTCTTCATCTGGTTAACCCTTCTCGTCAACACAGCCGGTGCAGATACAACAGTCTCAGCCCAATACGCGTTTTTCTTAGCTATGGTGCGCCATCCAGAGGTAATGACCCCTTCCCTCAACCCGTGTAATACCCCCATTACTCAAAACTCAATCCCTTGTTTTTTTTCCCCTTTGTTTCGTCAGAGGTAATGAAAAAAGCCCAAGCAGAAATCGATGCCGTCGTCGGACATGATAGATTACCTACTTTTAGCGACCGTGAACATCTTCCCTACGTGAATGCTGTAACAACAGAAGCTCTTCGTTGGAATAGTGTTGCTCCCACTGGTAGGTGGTTGGGTTCTTTCACTTCAAACCTCAGGAATGCGCTTTGTGATTTAACGTATTTGAATTTGGTTTGGTATTATCAACAGGCGTTCCGCACAGAGCTATGGAGGATGGTATTATAGGAGGTTACTTCATCCCGAAAGGCGCTATCATCGTTACGAACTTATGGTGAGTCACCCCCCAACCAATTAAACACACAACTTCATTATAACTTCATTATTACCAACCCAACATCGTACTTATCCTAACCCCCAGGAACATGCTAAACGACCCCAAAGTCTATCCAAACCCACACACCTTCGACCCAGAGCGATACATCCCAAACCCAAGCTCAGGAAACCCCATCCAAAAAGACCCTCGTCACGCATGTTTTGGCTACGCACGTAGGATTTGCGCAGGGATGCACTTGGCTGAAGCTTCGTTGTGGCTTTGCATTGTTATGTCGTTATCGGTGTTTGATATTACACCGGCGCTTGATGAACATGGTCAGGAGATTATTCCTGAGCATGAGAATACTAGTGGGACGATTAGGTGAGTCGTGGTGTGTATTGGGTGTACCAAATGACTGAACTATGTGACGCGTTCGTTTTGTCAGCCATCCAAAACCCTTCAAATGCTCAATCAAACCACGCTCGGAAAAAGCCTTCAGTCTTATTTCCGCTGAGATTGCTAGGTAGATTTGGTGTGAACAAAGTGTCAAAACCTATGTCATGTCGATGTCGTTTTTCTTTTCGTAAACTTACAGCCCTACGTACGCGTACGCGTATGCATAACATACTCTCATTGGTTTGGTCCTTAGTCGAACTCAGTCTTTTGAAATACTCTACATACAATCTACTCTATCTCTACCCACTTTCGAACTTGGTATAATATAATGCGCAATGGAACTGAATTCAAACGATCGATCTATGCAGTATACAAACAATATCTCATACATCACTAAGAACCTAGGAACCATCTCCTTCAAGACTTCTGACTTCTAACTTCTGACTTCTTTTCATAAACTCGCATAAGAACATAAGAACCTCATACATACGGTACATGTACCTTTTGCCATTGCAGGACCCTGCCGCGGCGATGTCCCGTTGAACGCTATTAAACGCTGTCCAAAAACATCGCACGATGCCAACGCATACTTCGATCCTTCGACTTCGACTTCGTTTCCATTTTTCGGGAGATCTCATTGACGTGATCGATATCGTAGATCCAGATAGAAATAAACATACAGTATCTGTGTATCTGTGACAAAGATTCCAAAACGAATAAGGGCTTTTTGTCATTCGTGAACTGAAAGACTTTTTGAAGGCATGAGCCAATTCTCGCGATTATACGCCGTGGACATTAATTCTGGTTCTGTATACGGTGTTTAGACTGCCGCTGATCTGAAACAACGAACATTACTCACTCCGAATAAAACAATGAAGAAGAGTACATACAGTACGGGTGCGAGGAAGAACCGATTTGTCCTCAAAATCATGTCAAGATACAGTTTGAACACGTCATTTTATAGTCCGAAAATTGAGTTGGCAAGACGGTCCTACACGGTCAAAAGTCAGCGGCACAATTCTAATTCCCGCAGCTTCAAAGCCACCTAGCCTGAAGGTCTTTGAGCCGTGGCTGTCATAACCCAAACCTCCGTGCTCGATGTAGAGACCGGTATTACGACAAAAGGAATGTGCAGCTCATATCTATCTTTCGCTGCCAGATTGTCGTCATCTGCGCTGTTACCGACGTCTCAAAGAAGCAAACTCCTCGTGCGGGGTATTGCAAGGTAAGGGAGGTCTAGTCGGGTGTATCGACAGCTTGAAAACACCGCGGCTTCGAAGGACGTGTCTCCGACTGACAAAGAAGACAAGACATCAGATAAAAACGAAAACATGACGAGATACACATACTAACCTGAAGTAGACGACAGGACGGCTCAACTTCAGATTTTCGTCCAGAAACCCCGTGATGGTTCGAGGAAGCACGCTGTACAGCAGGAAGCCAGAACTGATCTGTTCTTGAAATATAATATAATCGAGCAACTCCAGCACGCTCTACAGCAGGAAGCCAGATCTGTTCTTTTCTTGAAATATAATCAAGTAACTCCAAGGCTCCTCTTCTGTGACGAACAGTGTTCTAGCTGACACTTGAGAATTTCGCTTCGGAGCTGACAGAGGGTTCGGATGGTGACGAGTATAACCACCGTTGAGTCCAGTTCTTCCATTAAGGCATCAAGGCCTGAGACCTAGCACGTCGATCGTCATGTTGTGTGAATCACCCTGGACTATGGATGACTCGGAAGGGTGAAGCCTTGGAGTGTGGCCTTTAATACCTCGGAAATGATTCCTTGCAAGTTGGCCGAGTTTCTGAGAATAACATCTTCATGCCAGCTACTTGAGTGAGGAGAGTTAGAGTACTGCGCATGCAGCTGCCAGTGCTTGATTGGAAGGAATGTCATCGTTTATTGTCAAAGTAGACGTCTAGTCTCTAGGCTCGGTATAACTATGCTATAACAAATGAATTTCGTCAACAACACCGCGGCTGTGAATTTGTCTGATAGTGATACCTACCTTACTTCGACATATTCACGGGTGGATATCCTGAAAGATCTCCAAATTGAGGCTGGTTCCGAATAGTCGGCGCACATACTGTAAACCGGCCCTAACTGCTTCTACTGAGCGCTTGAACAACCTCGGGCTCGGAATCCGGTTTTGTTTATTGGAACTCGACATGGCCGGGTGTGGGTATTGAACGCGACTGAAATGAAATGAATGAGTTATGTAGCTGACGTCGACTCCGTTCAAAACTCGTACTCACGTCGCGTCTCCGTATGGAAATCTGAGGAATAACCCGTCGAAACAAATTTCGAAACCCTCCGACCGTCTCGACCGTTCCGAGCGCGTGCACGATGGGATCGGTGAAGCTGTGTTATATGAAAGTTAATTTTTTAGCACGGTCCGCCGAATGTGTGTATCAAAGAAACGCTCGGGTGAGTCTTTGAGATTCATTAGGTCGAGCATAACGCAGCATGACCGAACTTCACCGAAAACACGTCCGACGGGCAATGATAGTACATTTTGCGAATTGCGTTGGTGCTCAGCTACCATCGAGACTAGTCCTGAACTCGGAAATTCGAACTGTGAGGTATATCATGATGAGGCATACACTGGCATACAGTCCCCTCCGGCGGGATAGCGTCCAATCATGTGCATAGTGGCCACGAATCTAGCGTCAAGTTAAGTGGTCACCGGTGGATGGATAGGAATCGCGAGACCATATCGGTATACGTTACAGGACTGCTGGGAGAAGACATCTTGCCTCGGGCCCGGGCTTCGGAATTCGACGGGCTTCAATGATGTTCAGTACGACAGCATCCCCCGAGTATCCTGGAATGATAGTATTGACGCAAATAGTCTGGACACGAATCAGAAGACCACCGGTAGAGTTGGAGTATGGTTGGAGCGGTATATGATATATCACTCTAGCGTTGAGCTGCCTACATAGCCTGTGATCGTATTTCTTGATCCACCGGGACAAAGAATGCGTAGCAGAAGCAACAGATAAGGATATTCGAGATATTACTTGGGATGCAATGGGAACGAAGAAACTTCGAACTGCCAGTGGATTTAATTTAGATGGCCTGACACTTCGCCCGTGCTGTTGCAGCGTTGATGATCAGATTCATCGAATCCCCTCGTCCCGCCGCGCCCTCGTGTCGTCAATGTCACAGCAGAGTCCACAGAGACTAGAGTACCGTGATATTACGGCTTTTCTGCGATACGCATATAAGCCCTGAGGAGACCGCTGTATCACCACTGATGGGTGAAGCTATGTAGACTCAAAGCCAGTGCAGAGTGAAAATGAAAGATGGACCGAGTCCGAGGCTACCGGAAAGGCTGATTTAACAAACTTCGGCGTACGGTGAAGCTCTTGAGTCTGGAAACAACATCATATGTCTCAATTGAAGAAATAACGAGAGACTTGAGGTAAACATACCGGATATCATTTGACTGTGAGACTAGGAGGACGGGTGTAAGCAGGGGGGGGTCAGCGGCGCTTATTCTGAATGAACGTTCCCGCGGTCTGTGTCAATATGGGCGCCTGACACTGCAGTATTGCTTCCTGAATGTACTGTAGTTGCTACCTCTGTAAGTACGCATATATTAACACCTATTCTGCAACTAGAGATAGACAATGTCGCCATACATCAGCAAGCCCGGTCTGAGTATGTATCACCGTTCCAACACCCCTTTGTTTAACTTCAGGACTCGTGAGGGCATGGAGCAAAGGGAGATCAGGGTCGAAGGAACCTGAGCGGGAAGACTTCAAGTGAGAGGCCTGAGAGTAAATGGATATCACAAGATAGAAGATAAATGCAGATAGCAGAGTATCCCAAAAGCTTCGACCAATGAGAGTATTGTTACGTCTGTATCTTTACGAACAGGAAACGACATAAGCCTTGACACTTTTTCACACAAATCTACCTAGCAATCTCAGCGGAAATAAGACTGAAGGCCTTCTCCGAGCGTGGTTTAATCGAACATTTGAAGGGTTTTGGATGGCTAAGAAGAGAACAATGTGCACAGGAGATAGTCACAAAATCAGTGATTTGGTATAATGTACATCGCGAAAGCTCACCTGATCGTCCCACTGGTATTTTCGTGCTCAGGAATAATCGGCTGACCATGCTCATCAAGCACCGGGGTAATATCGAACACCGATAACGACATAACAATGCAGAGCCATAAAGACGCCTCAGCTAGGTGCATTCCAACACAAATTCTACGAGCATAGCCAAAGCATGCGTGACGAGGGTCTCTCTAAACTGTCTTTCCTTCACTTGGGATGTATCTCTCTGGGTCAAAAGGGTCAGGATAAACCTCAGGATCGTGCAACATATTCCTTTACGACAATATCAGTAACAGTGTCCTATAGTTTATTTGGTTCAACTGAGTGACTGACCATAAGTTCGTCACGATAATGGTGCCTTTCGGGATGAAGTAACCTCCTATGATACCATCCTCCATAGCTCTGTGAGGAACGCCTATACCAAAAAACTATAAATTACGAAGAACGATTCCTAAATCTCAGTGATAGAACCAACCTGTGGGAGCGACGCTATTCCAACGAAGGGCTTCTGTGGTGACAGCATTCACGTAGGGAAGGTGTTCACGGTCGCCAAAACCAGGTAATCTATCATGTCCGATAATAGCATCAATTTCAGCTTGAGCTTTTTTCATCACCTCTGACGATAGAAAGATTAGAGATTGAGTAATGAATATTAAGAGTTCATACCTGGATGGCGTACCATAGCTAAGAAAAACGCATGCTGAGCCGATACCGTAGTATCTGCACCACCTACGGCGACGTTAGTAACCGGAGTAACATGAAGACAAACAAAAACACAAATTTTGACATACCACCATAGAGAGAGGCAGCGGTATGCTTTATCTCAAAGATGTCCTCGGGACTCAACTCCTCTTCTTGCTCCAGCGAGGTGCTGACAAACGATACAGGTGCGGTTCCTGATGCCTATACAGTAATGAGAATCTCAGACTCTGTTAAGGTGGACCTTGGCTTACCATGAGTTGCTTCGCATGACTATAAGGAACTTCAACCATATCATTAAATACCTTGGCCCATTTTCCAGCCAATTCATGAATACCGCCACCTGGAAAACCTGCCGGAATGTGGCGCAGGGCAGGGAACACATCCACCCAAAATGCGCCTGGGATGATGAAAATTAATCAGTGTCACGTCAATTATCATTATGATGTCCAAGTGGGATTAGAAGAGCATTGAGCAATCACCTGCTTTGCTAGCAATGTTGAAATTATCGTTTGCTTGTTCAATTAATTCAACAAATGGGTCGTTTTTCTCTCTAACTTCGATTCCATAAGCGATCTTCATGATGATCGCGCCGGATGTCCTGTCAAGGTTGTATGAGTACCGAAGAGTGAGGGATATTTGAGTTGAGCACAGAGAAACGTACTTTCGTAGATGTTGACTCAAATCATTAGGATCAGCAGCAACTCGTTTCAAGAACGCATGCATCTCAGCTCCCACCAAAGGATGGAAGCGCGACGTGGCATTCGGTGTACCAATCAACTTTGAGACGTGTTTGCGATAATTTCGGAAACGAGCACCATACGGTACCAAGACGAGTATCTTGGAGTAACCCACAAGTTCACCTCCCATTACGAGCCGAGGTCTGTCAGAGTAGATAGATCCTCTTTTGTCAAGCTCTTCCATGATGTCGGCAGAGTTGATAATGACTATCGTTTGACCTAATAGTGTAACGGAGCATATACCGCCTGATACATAATCAAGTCAAAACTTTTGAGAGGAGCGGCCAGAGATACGCAGACGTACCATAACAACGATTCGGAGAATGTAAGCCATTCACTCTCGGTTGGCATATCCAATACATTCTAAGTGAGATGTGTTAATGGGAATTGCGGAAAAAGTAGTTTCGGTGGGGCTCACTCCGACGAGTGGTAATCCTCGAGGACCTGGGGGAAGGGGAGCAGGGTTTTGTGGTCTGAAGAAGAAGGACATGGTAGAGAGGAGGTTGGAATGGGATAATAAGGAACGAGACGACAGGGCTAATATGGTAACGGTTGGATTAGAAGTTGAAGGAAGCCTGTCTGCGAGGAACCATAGGTACTCCGAAAGAGGCAGATTAGAGACCAGGTGCAACGAGAAGACAGGGGTGGGGCCGGGGTTCTGAAGATACTAATCCTTTAGTAGGGACGGCCTCTGCCTGAGTGACATTGTGCCTTTACTCCATGCCTCGTGCTCGTGGCTCAAATGATCACTGACCCTACCAGAACAGATCTCTCAGACCAAGCCGTTGACCTCGTCCCTCGAGCGGGTAAGGAAAGGAAAGGAAGGTCGCGATATATCGACAGCTTGAAAACACTGAGGCTCCAATCGCTGAACAGACGTGTCTCGAATTGACTGATGAAGAATGATGGATACACATAATGACGTGCGTGGCAGAGAAAGCGTAGCTGAAGCAGCAAATAAGGATAATCGAGGTATTGCTTGGGATGTAAGGGGAACAAAAGAAACTTTGAACTGCCAGTGGATTTTGATTCAGATGGCCCGATGTACTTCTCCCGTGCTGTTGCAGCGTTGATGACCAGGTCCATCAAATCCCCTCCTCCCAGCGCGTCCTGTCTCGTCCCGGAGTCCACAAAGACTAAGTCTAGAGTACCGTGATATCACGGCTCTTCCGCGATACGCATACAGCCCTGAGAAGATTGCAGCACCACCACGGAAGACTGAAGCTATGTAGACTCAGTACTCAAAGCCAGTGCAGCGTGAAAATGAAAGATGGACGAGGTTCCGCGCTAGCGGAAGGGTTGATTGAACCAACTTCGACTTGGAGCAGCTATATAATGCTTCTCGGGTCGGCCGTACGGTGAGATTCTGAGTCTAGAAACAACATTAGGATTCAGACGTCTGAATTGAAGAACTGACGAGTAAATTGTCGGGCACATATGTCATACCGAATATCATTCGAGGACGCGTACCGAGGCTGTACCTGGGCTGTACAGTGGGTAGCAGAGGCGCTTAACCAATGTTCCCACGATCTGCCTATAAATACTTACTTACGGGCGCCTTACTGTAAGTGTTGCTTACAGACAGGTTACAGCTCTGTATAGTGGTTTATCTCTGTAAGTATACTTATGCTTACATCTGCTTACATCTTCTCCGCAACTCGAGCTGCGACGATGACTCCGCTGAAGTAATGTGTAGTATCAGCAAACCCAGCCTGAGTATGTGTCACCTTCCGACGTGGCACCTCCCCCTTTTCAATTTTGTCGCTCCGAGACTTGGGCTTTCGGACATGAGGGTGAGTGTTGGTGAGTGTAGGGAGATCAGGCCTTCATGGTAGAAGTAACCTGAGCGGGAAGATCACCAGCGAGGCTGGAGAATGCACACCCTACTTAATCTGAAGTAGAGTATCGTCCGGCCTCAAGCTGATATGTAACATATTTTGCCATCGATATCAGAGCTCTTTTCAGCCTCGTCGACGGAGTCCCGAAGAAAGTTCCTCCAGATGGGATCACTAGGGGATCCCGCTGTATGCAATTATCCAACTTCCAGCACGCAATTCTGTCTACATATTCGCATTCGCTCGATGGATGTATCAATTGGAGTTGATGTATACGGCCTAGTACTTAGCAACATCTAGCAACATGCATCATAATGATAAAAGAATGGCGTCGGTAGAAGCTGAGAGAGGATGATCGTGTTGGTCGGTTCTCACATTGAATTTTAATTCGACTGATGACGAGCTGGTATAAATGACAGTTCCTACATCAGTTCCTTCCTGTTCCCACTTCCCCACTTTGATTTGCATTTTATGATCGCACAATTGAAACCTTTCCAGGGCGTATAAGCTCTAGTTCTTGAGAAACGCCTGCGTAGGTACTAAGGTAGAATAGTGGCAACAGAAGAACGTGCGCTGAGCTGTAAGTAGTGGAAATTTGACTTCTCACCAGAATATCTAGGGATGGCAAGATCGTTCGGGAATCAGAGATCGTCCAAATTCAAGCTTCGAATATGATTCTGACGGTGATGATATCAGGAGGAAGGAGAAGGGTAATCAAGCTAAGGTCTAGGACTCTCTCTCCGATGACTGTGATGGGTCCAAAATGACCGAGGTCCCCATTGGCATAATACATCGGTGTCACGGGTACTGTAGGAACGACGGGCCACCTTCATTGGAGATGTGATATAGTATATGTAGTCCCGCCAGTCGGAGTGACCAGAGCCGCACAAATTCGTCAGCTGGGTTCTGGGGAGGAAAACGCGAACGAGGTCAGAAACTTCTTGGGTCCCTTGAGAAAAAGAATAAAAGTAGGCTGTATGTGGGTTGATTACACCGTATTCATCGGGTTCCAAGAGGTTTCAAGGGCCTAATCAAAGCTGGAATAGAACGAGAACTGGTTTCATCGAAGTTTCATTGACCGCATGATAGCACTTGCTCGAGCCTTTAAGGAGCTCAGTGAACCTCGTCTTCAAGGAAAGCATATTGAGCGAGATAACGACTGGCTCCTCCGAAGCTAGTAGCCTCGTAGACGTTCTAAGTAGGAGTCAGAGTAACTTGAAGAGTGTGAGGTACTCCCGCCTTGGCCCGCGTGCGAACGCGGCACTGCCACCGGGGCTGGGCCAATCTGTTTTAGGCAGCAACTCAGTTTCGTTTCAAACCAGCGCTCGTTGTACTCGATATTATTGTCCGCAGGCTTTGCAATTCGAAACGCAAGAAAAACGTTCTCAACTCGCGCAGGAGTACAATTGGATCAGAGAAGGAAGAAGGGCATATCATCATACCGTCTCTCTGATGTTCTATCGTTCTATCAGGTGTGACTTGCCTGTCGGGCAGTGCAGCAAGCGACGAAATCGTTCTTCGTATACATGTCAATGGCCATCGCTGATATCCCCCTATGGCGTCCCCGTAAAAGTATCATGCTCGCTGATGATACGTGCGTTGGACCTTGATCCGGAGCATTTTTGGGCTTCACTTCATCTTGCGGTGTCATCTGGACAGGTTCAATCGCTTACATGCGTGGTTTCACCTGGATACCCTCATTCTTAATGAGTATATGGCCATATATTTCTGTCATCATCAACCACCCAACTGCAGAGCCCTTCCCTCTGTTTGTTGGTGCCGGGAGGGTATAAACCCCTTGTTGTTTGCGTTTTCCTTGAATTTCAAGGCTGCAGGACGGCACCCAGGTTATTTTCACCCATCGCCGGCACGATGTATAACGAACGAAGAGTTCCACCACGGCTCGTAGAATCGCTTTTGGACCCAAGTTTTGACGCAGGAGATGTTTTCCCCTCCGCTTTTCCCTCGGCTCTACCCTCTGCTGTACACCGGACACCTAAGAGTGCGATGGCAGATAGGATATTCAATGATCCGCAGTCTTGGAGCGTGTCGAGTGTTGAAAGGTCATATATTCATGGTGATGGTGAAGGTGAACTCTCACTTGAGAATCTTACACGCGAAAACGGTCTCATCTCGGCTCTTACACCAGGTATCGACGCAGGAAATCATGTAGAGTCGAGTATAAATCAAGCAAATGATGGAGGCATGTTACTTCGCGAATTTTTACTCCTTTTGCTGACCTTGTACTGCAGGCTTATCATCTCATGGTGTTTCTGGAGCTGATGATGGCGCCACTTCCACAAGAAAGAGGAGTTTGAAGCGTGCGGACGATCATCGCGGTAACGGTCGAAAACGAAGACCTACTCTGGACGAGGAGTATAAACTGAGACCATTCGAGAGCAAGTACCGCCTGTTCCCATCTGCTTCGTCATCCTCATCGACATCTCTTTCTTCTGACATCACTACTCCGGTGTCTGGCGCGTCTCTGACTTCAGTATCTGAGGTCGACACTCCGTTCTCTAGGAGTGAGCTGTCGAAGCCGAAGTGGGAAGGGGTGAGGCAGAAAGTGGAGGGAGACCGTGAAGTGTTGTCTGTGGTGACGACCCTTTTGGAGCCTTCGAAGACGTTGAAAGCGGACGCAGTACAACGGATGTCAGTTCTGTGGTCGCACCAGAACTTATTCCGCGCTCTTTCGACACCAGGTGGAGAGGAACTTGATCCCGATTCGGGTAGCCAGTCGCCTGTTACTCCATGGGCTTCTCATTTGGGCAGCAGTCAAGAGGATTACGATGCAGCGGATGAACCAACTTCAATGGTGTTAACCCGTCCCTCCAACGCAAAGAGGATGCGCACACCTCCTTCTATTTCACCGCTGACTATTTCTACAACAAGAACAACGACAACAACTACAGTGGTAACAGTTCATTCTCCTGATCAGTCGCCCGCCAGTGTGAACATAGTCAGTGCGTCAACAACTTGGAGTATTCTGGACTTGTATGGCGACTCGCCTAAGCCAGAGCCAAGTCCAAGACCATTACCTACACCGAAGATTTTGGGACATGGCAACTCTCTACGCCAGAAGGCTTTAGCTCTTCCCAAGACCTCAGGGCCAGATGCTACCAGATTTCAGCAGTCGATTACACTGCCCAAGACGTCCGGACCGAGCGCGACCACATTTCAGGCATCAGATTTTCGAAATATCCCGCGTTCTCACCTCACCCCCAAATCGGCGTTTGCGACGAAGTTTTCTGCGAAGCAGTTAAATTCGTTCATGCAAGTTCCTCCAGAGCTACCGACAGCCAGGATAGTTGAGCTTCCGGAACATTTTGTAATTCCTCCGCTTTCTTCCAAGGTGATGTCAACGTCTGCTCGTGGGTCTCCGTATCCATCTCCGTTGAGGATTACAATGACGAAGGTACCGAGCCCACCGGTTCCATCACGGGAGGTTATGGGGCACAGAAACAAGAAAAGTGGAAAGACCATCAGACCCTTACCGAGACTCCCAAGAGACTCGTCACCGCCACCGCCTGTCCCGTCACTTCCCACTCTGCCTCCGGTACCCACCTCGTCGGGCTCTGCAAAATCGTCTGCATCTTCATCTGCGTCGTCAACTGCATCGCCCCCACCGGTGCCACCTGTTCCCGCTCCATCTTTTCCTGTCAAACCGCTACCCCCTTCTGGCCCCAGATCACGTTCCCCGCCGCCTCCTTTCAGTGCAACTGACCCGAAGACTCACGCGCCATCTCCAGCGCCGAGGCCAGCACAGAGATTAAAGTCTCCTCCTCCTCCTCTTCCGCTCTTCCCAGTTGCGATTTCCGTAACTGAAAGCTCTGATATCACCCAGTCCACGAAGCCATCGACATCGACATCGACTCCTAGTGACGTTCCCACCGCCAAGAAAGTGGGAAGAAGGCCATCAATATCGTTAGCAGCAAGATCTAGAGATTCTATCATCTTGTCAGGTAACTCAATCACTTCACCACCCCGTCACACCAAATCTATGGTGTCTCCCCCTCGTGCCACGAGGAAAGACTCGGCATCACCCGCGCCAACCAGTGATCGAAGTGAGGGCTCAACTGTGGGTTTAGCACCAAGGAAGAGCGTTAGGAAGTCTTTGTCAGTTTCGTCTTTGCGACCTCCGATGCCTGATGTGCCATTGCCTGATGCTGCTACACTGGCTAAGCGAATACGGAAAGGTTCTATCTCATCAGCACGTCCTCCTCTCGAAACTTCTCCAAGGCTGTCTGTGGCGTCCCCGAGTAGAAGAAGCTCGGCATCGAGAGAGAAACTCATAGCGCTGTCTCGTTCTCGTTCTTCTTCGGCCTCATTGGCGCGAATGCCGATGTCTGTCGTGATCTCTGATTCAGATGTTCAATCACCCCCACATTCTTCTTTCTCACCCGATAACGAACCCTCCGTTGCTGAATCGTTAGTCAAAGGACTTAAGGTGGATTTTGCATCTGCTTTGTCCCCTCCGATGCACATGGTGAATGAGATTACGAAGGGAATAAGGAAAGCTTCGTCTTCGTCTTCTATGCGTTCGATAGCGACTTTGTTTTCGGATATGGAGGCTTCGTTGAAAGGACACAAGAAGGATACTCTTTCTCCGCGTCCGTTTCTTTTGGCTGCTCCTGATGCAGGTAGTAGCTTTTTTTTCGGGGAATCTGGGAGAGAAACACGTTCCAGGCAGACTTCTTTAAGTGGTGATTCGAGGACTTCATCACCAGCGCCCAAGGGTTAGCATCATATACATATTGTTGTGACATCTTTCTTACTAAATTTCTGTACCTAGATGCATCAACATTGACTCAGGAGACTCAAAGATCTTCGGCCGTTGAACGTTCACCTGAAGTAGCTCCACCAGCGTCACCTCAAGTCCATATAAGAAATACCTCTGCCCCACTCAAGCCTGTTATTACCACCAAAGGGCACAAGAAGTCAGCTTCGGCCTTTACGTTCAAACTTGATGCACCACTTCCCGATGCAACGGTCTTAGCTCAACGGATGAAAATGAGAAAGGGCTCCTTCTCCTCGTCCTACCGACCCCCTTTTGAAGATCTGTCTGGTGTGAAAACTTCGTCGGGTAACAAGGAAGCGACTTCTTCGTCGGTGCTTGCCGCTCCAGGAATCGTAAATACGACCTCTACTCCCGAATTGCAAATTCATAAGAAGGCTTCGTCTTCGTCTTCTGTTCGTCCGGGAACGTCTTCATCAGATGCAGTACCGATAGTGTCTCATTTTGAGGAGTTGTCAGGGTCCTTCAGACCTGGAATGTCTTCGTCTGCTTCAGATGGGTTAGTACCGCTCAGGGTTCACCGGAAGAATTCTTCCTCGGCGTCTTCTGCTGTAACACTTGCATTGACGTCTGCTGCAGAGGCTGGTCGTGCACGCAGGAAACCATCTATTTCCCGTCCAGCAATCTCAGGATACGCGTCAGATGCAGGTGTACCTGCCTCGTCCACGTCTACTTCCCGCCCAGCAATTTCAGGATACGCGTCAGATGCGACTGTACCTGGACGGACCCACACCAAGGCTCCTTCTATGCCTTTGCTTAAGTCTGCTATGTCTGTACCTGTTCCGGATGCGGCAACACTCGCGAAGCGATTCAAGAATAAACCTAGCTCTAACATTCGACGGCCCATTGAAGGTAAGGCCCTTTTAGAAGCTAGCCACACAACTTTTTAAGGGGGTTTCGGTAGCTTCAGGTTCCCAATCTGCCCCTGAGGAGCTCACATCGCCTGATACTTCTTCGGCGTCTCAATCTTCGTCGGGTTTGAACGAGTGGAATGTTGTAGTTTCTCCTCCAACCCCCGCTGCAGATACGTCAAGTCACCCTTTATCAGGGGAGCTTTCCACCACGAATGCTCCAGGACTTCCTTCTTCTTCCAATGCTGGATCATCTTCCGGCTGGCGGAAATGGATGCCAACAAGCAAGCCTACTGCTGAAGCGTCGCAGTCCAAGACTCCTGTCCCTTTTCCCCGTTTTGCTGACATTGCGAGCGTTGCTCAATCAAACAAGTCATTTGAGCCGGATCCTCGTACGACAGTATCTGCTACCTTGGGATCTAGTTCTCCGCCTCAACCGATCCGGCAGCTTCCATCTCGAGGTTCTACGATTCCTGGACTTGAAGCTCCACGGCATGCTCGTTCGCGGTCTCTTTCTCCCGCTCGAATGGCCAAGTTGCCTCTGTCAATGGCAAATTTACCGCCGGTGCCTGCGATACCTGAGAACCGTGTATCAAAGGAGAAGTCAAAGGCCCCTGTACACAGTTCGCGCGCTGATTCCGCGCCGGAAGGGAGGACTTCTTCCCCATTACCTCCACCTCTACCGCCAGTATCACAAACCACTGTTACTTCAGAGCGGAAGAATAGCACACGATCGCGAGCTGTGTCACCTGCACCTCCGATAATGCTGAGGAAAGAGGATGAGGGAAGTATTTTGAAGGATGTGAGGTCACGGTCATCGTCGAAATCGCCCACGCGGGATGGATCGAACCAGAAGCTTCCTGGTCCGAGATTAAGGGGAAGGAAGAGGTCAGTCCACTTCTCCGACGATGGTCCGACCCGGGGTAGGTCTGTATCGGAGGCTCCTACACCTAGAGGTAGGGCTACGCAAGGGCGTTCGTCCTCGGTTGTTCCATCGACCATTGAGGTGCCGATGGGACCTCCACCACCAATACCAGCTGTTTCGGGCGAGACTTCGTCTCCTTCGAGTCCTAGAGGGAGAGTTTCACCGTTCCCTGCGAGGCCACTTTCGAGGGCTAGAGTGGTATCATCATCATCGTCATTAAGAAGGGTTGAGGCATTATAGTATCATGAAGGCACTGACAGAAGGATTTTTGTTGACCGCGGCCGCTCTTTGCATTATTTAATTTATTTAGTCATATATTATTCGTAGCTACCTGTTCGACTTCATTGTTTTATTCGCAGAGTAGCAACCACTCTTTGCAAAGTTTATCTATCTTATCATAGCCATACATGTTTGAATAACTATGAAATGAAAACGATTATTGGTACAGACCCACAGATGTGTGTAATATGTATATGTTGTGCAGAAAAGGAGTGAAAGAGGATAAATATCATGCAAAGCAAAGATGATGAGTGGTAAGATAGAGTCGAGATAGTCCCCGCCTATGAATCGATCAAATCGTCCGTCATCGGCAACCAAGTCCATCGAGCTGGGCCTCCCATTCAGATGACCACGCATCGCCGTTGTTTAACGATCTTCCCCCAACGACCTTTCATGCTCTCCTTGAGAGCCAAATTGAAAACATCATGAACACCTCTCCCAGTCTTCGCTGAACACTCGATGTACTTTGCTCCAATCTCCTTCGCAACCGTAGCGCCCTGTTGTGGTGTCACTGGTGTCATCCCTTGAGCTCCAAGCATACGTTTCGTTTGTTCGTCATTCCGCAAATCAATCTTGGTACCGACGAGAATGAGGGGTGTGTTTTCGCAGAAATGTGCCACTTCAGGATACCACTGAGGTGTGAGGGGTGGATGGATGGACGGACGGACGGACGGACACGTCGAGTTAGATTCTGTTGACGACCCCTTGGGAGATATGACACTCACCTTATCCTGAACATTGGCTAGACTCGTCGGGAAATCAACCGAAAAGACAATGAGAATGACATTGCTCTCTGGGTAGCTCAGCGGTCTTAATCGGTCATACTCTTCCTGCCCCGCCGTATCCCACAAAGCAAGCTCTATTTCCTTTCCTTCAAATTGAATCTGTGTCACATAATTCTCGAATACAGTCGGGATGTACGCCTGAGAGTCTCGATTAAAGGAACGCGTTTTGCGTTTGATTAGGGTTTTATTTTTGCGGTTTCGAAAAAAATGAAATGACTAGGTCACCTCCGGGAATCGGTTCTCAGCATATACAATCAATAGACATGTCTTCCCACATCCACCTAAAGAGAAGGAGAAGTGAAAGAAAGAAAGAGAATACCAAGTTTAATCAAAAAGTCAGCGGCAAAAATCAAGGTATATTGTATTGTCGCGTACCATCTCCTACGACAACTAACTTTCTCTTCAAGTCCGGTCTACGAGGTGGTGCTGATGTTTGAGCCGTTTGAAATGAGGTATCCATGTAGCGCAAAAGAGTGAGTTGTAGAAGAGAAGGGATTCTATAGGACGAGAGGTGGTTGAGTTCCCTTTTCGTTAGACCCCAGCTGGAAAGGGCAGGTTGCTCACGTGGTCGCAAACCCAGCGAGCTGATGTAAGCTACTTACATACGAGCTCTTTCAGCAGGTTCTTTCGAAACTTTTACTTGCTGGCTGTACTAGAAAAGATATCAAGTCTTCGTCTTCATTTTCTCGCTTTCTGACTACCTACATAGGTCCTAGCGAGGTAGGCTTCATAATCGCAAATAACCGATCACCTAAACCAAATTTTGTTCAGTTGCTCTTTTGCTCCCGAACCTCATGGACTCACCCTATGAAAGCTGGCAATGCTAACTGTCAGCTGAAGCGTAAGGCTGCATCTGATAGCACCTGTGCTCGACACAATTGATGCTACACGCAATATCTGTGCAAACTATCAACAAATCCTCGGTACCGAATCACTGTAAATCTCGAATCTCAAAATCGTACTTCAGAACCAAGATAATGGTCCGTCGTCACGACTCGTCAGCTGGCGTCCGCCAGCGTCCGCCTCGCAGGCCTCGGTCGTTGTGGATTGTACCCTCTATTGTACCACATCAAGATTCATTAGCGTGCTGCTTCGCTCTTTCAAGCACGCTCTTCATCATGGGATTCGCGACAGATCGCGAGAAATCCTTGGCATTTTCCACCGTCATTCTTCGTCGAGTTGTGTTCTGTTTAAACCGTCCACTGCACTCAAACACCCCGACAAAGAGAGACTGTTTACTGGGAGAATCATATGTGGAGGTTTCAAAGTGGGTTCATTATATAGGGTTGCCTTCGGTGTAACGCGGAAAATGCTGGAAAATGCTGTACTTTGAAGCTTGTGGAAGCGGGCGCAACGATGGTACGAAGTTCCTGATCTTGACCCAAATGTCCGCGGTACCTCGAGGTACGTTTGCTCATATGTCGGCGTTTATAACGTATTCTGACCTTCCTCTTGAAAATACCATATGGTACCATAGCGCCATTCAACGACATACTGAGAATATATTCTGGGTCATCAAAACTTTCCTGTGCAAAGTATAGCTGCAAGCTTCTGGATTTCAATGAAGCACAAGGGTCTTGAGGCTGCTGTGAGTCGTTCATTACTTGGTATCGTGTACCTAATAATCTATACAACATCCTGATTCCTCCTGATTCTCGCGGTCTCACATGCGGGCAATTCTATTTTTATCCCTGCGGGCGGTTTTCGATATTGCGCTTTATCGTCGGTCTGTAATAGATGTCGGTTTTCCTATGTTCGCGCGCAGCACGATCTAGAGTGAAAGCAATAACTGTGCGAGAGGAAGCTGTGGAAGTATCAGTGGTTCTTCATGCAAGTACCGGAGTGTTGGAGTAGAGCTCACTCAAAACCTCTGAACGATGCTTGTTACGATGGCTTGGACTTCTAGTCAAAGCACAACCGGTGTAAGTAATAATCTGACGGCAAGTAATTTGCTCTATTTCGTCTTATCAGTGGTTCAGTGTTGTATATTAGACAAAATTCCGTCAATCCGCCCCATATTTTGATAATCTTGTTGCTGATGGACTTTCTCGAATCGATATTTCATACGCGACGCGACGCATGGTTCAAGCGTTCGGGTAATCACATTCACAATACAAGTGCCCCAGCTACATGTACTCCAATACAGTTGGTACGGGTTTAAGATTTGGACACCTTGGGGTATAAAAACCAAATGATTCTTTCAGTAATGTCAGGCCTCAGAGTAGTACCTCTCCTCAAGCCTTTCACTTCCTTCGGTTTTCATCATGTTCTCCTCGAAATCGCTGTTGGCTGCCGTCACATTGGCTCTCAGTGTTGCGGCAACCCCTGTGATCATCGACCGCTCACCCATCGCTCTGACCCTCACCAAGCGCCTCAACATAACCAGTGGACACAACCTAGTTGCTGCTGGTTTGTCCAGAGCTCAGTTGTTCAGAGACGGACTCTCGGGCGTTAGCAAGAGACAGGCGGAACCGGTCATCAATGAGGCGGTCACCTACATCGCGGAAGTCGGCGTAAGTGTTATCTAGGTTATTCTTCTTTCTTCGAATTCGCTGATAACCACCCCGTCACATGCTTTAGGTCGGTGCCAACGATGTCACTTGTAAGCGAAGATTCACGAATTGAGGAAAGTTCTATGATAAACCTTCTGCGCTTAATCCATAGACGACCTAATTATCGACACCGGGAGCTCTAACACCTGGGTAAGCAGCTTTATTAGTATCAGGATGCGTAGCATTGGTGACTCATTGATGATGTCTTCAGGTTGGTGCTGATAAGAAATATACCGCAACCTCTACCAGCACAAACACCAAAGACTCGGTGTCTGTGAGCTATGGTTCTGGTAGTTTCTCTGGTAAGTATCACGCGATTCCAGTGGTCATATATTCGCGGTTCTCATTCTGATATCGTACATAGGCACTGAATACATTGACAAGGTTACGATCACTAGTGACCTTGTCATTCAGTCCCAGTCGATTGGTGTTGCTTCGAGATCTTCAGGTTTCGACGGTGTCGACGGTATTCTCGGGTACGCCCATGAAGATGAGCTTTTATATTCGATGCCATTCAATTTCTCATGACTTATTATATACAGTATCGGACCTGATACTCTTACTGAGGGTACCGTCAGTGGCGTAAGCACTGTGCCCACTGTCACGGACAACCTATTCAGCGAGGGTGTCATCTCGAGCAAGGTGATCGGAATCTCTTTCGAGCCCACAACATCAGAAGAAACCCAGAATGGCGAATTGTTTTTCGGTAAGCTGATTCCGCGGCATGAGACCGTACAGTACTTGATACTGATGTCATTGTAGGTGGTACTGATAGCTCGAAATACACTGGAAGCATCACCTATACGTGAGCAATGCGATCGTTGCCGGCTTCATTGGATGAATGAACTAACATACGATTATACTACGAAGGAGACTGACTACTGGGGAATCACGCAAACCGTCAAGTATGGTTCCACCACCATCATCTCAGGATCTAGTGGTATCGTCGACACGTACGTGTTCTTACCTTCCAAGCAATTCACGGAAAAGATAAAACTAACACGTTTTTCATCAATTTCACCGGAACCACCTTGCTCTACTTCTCGACCAGCGCGTTCAACAAGTACATTTCCGCAACCGGGGCTACCTACGACTCCTCAACTGGTCTGTACAAGCTCACCACCGCTCAATATAACGCTCTCGACAACCTCGTATTCACTATCGGCGGCGTGAGTACAATTACCTGATCAAGTCGTTGCCCTGTGCGCTAAATGAGATGTCCTCTTTTAGACGGACTTCACTCTCACCCCCAATGCTCAAATCTGGCCTCGTTCGTTGAACACGTACATTGGCGGAAGCGCCAACAGCATCTACCTCGTTGCTGCTGATCTCGGTATGCATCGTACTACTTCCCTCGCGAAATTGACCATTCCTGATAACGATACTTTGAATGTTTAGGATCTGGTAACGACTTTGACTTCATTGATGGATATGCTTTCCTTGAGCGCTTCTACTCGGTGTTTGATACTACTAACAACCGTGTCGGTTTTGCTACGACCTCTTTCACGGATGCTACGACTAACTAACATTTTCAAACTAAATTGTACTCGTTTACAAACGTAGAAGAATCAATTTATCAATTTACATACTTGTCTATTTAGCATCATCGTAGGAATTGTGAGCGCTTGGGCGTGTGGTTAACGACATATCAAATGTGGAAAGTGCTTTCCACCCTGCGGCCTCTTACATAAGCGTTTGAGCCTTGACGCTGCCCTGGGGCCTCAGCGCCACACCTGAGCATCCTGAAGCTTTCGGCGTGTTGCTGCGACTTGAGATCTAATTGTATTTTCGGACGACTCGATTTGTGGTTTATCACTAGAGAGTTGAAAGAGTGTCCGTGCCACCCTTGTAGTAGTTCGGAAGGTTGGGAAAAGGCTTATTGTCCGTGGTAGCAAAATTTCGCTGAATGATTTGAATTTGTGGTTGAATTGCTGTATTCATCGTTACTCACGAATGTGACCCTTACATCTTCACAGTCATCCTCGCACCAGTCTGCCCAACCTATCCCTGCTCCAGCGGCATAACTGTTATGATAACTGTAGATGCTGATATTGACAATGGGAGTAGAAATTTACAGAAACAACAATGATATAGAAGGAATTGATCAAGCGTTATTCACAAGAACCGCAAAGTCGTCGACATTGGGTTCTGTGGGAAACGGCACTACCACTTCTTGGGTTCTACGACCACGACCAGAATCATAGGTCACTCGGATTCGAGTGCCACCGAAGAATCTATGTGGTCTGTGCATCTCAATCCATCCACCCGTCGGATCCATGACCTTCAAGTCGAAGTCGGCAGGCAACCAGTTAATACAATCTCGTCTATCTCCCTTATGGTGAGGATCCGTCGTCCTGCCGAACCAGAGGCTGACCAGGCCTCGAACCGGTGAACGCTCTTCACAGAAGAAGATTCGAAGGTCGCCATTGGCGAAAACGGAGCAAGGAACATCAGGGGGGAAGTCGCGGCCCTACACGTAGCGATCAGCGTCAGAACGGGGTACGACAGTGCCAGTTTGCAATAGAATTACCGCGTCCAAGATAGGGAGGTCTGGAACTTCCGTCAAAGCACGATACATCTCGTTGGTACCACCATATAAGTTTTTCAACGCTGAAGCAAGCTTTGCTTGGTGTTCGGCCAGTGTTAATTTTGTGTGACCATTCTTGCTGTCCTTGAGCCACGTCTCTGTGAAGATTTTTTGATAGTCAGCCGGGATATGATCCCATGTTGAAGACTACATCAAGCGCCGTAAGTGAGTATTAAACCAGAGCCAGGCGGACAGTGCACCATGTCAACTCAACGATGATGGTGGTGGCGAAGGAGAAAGTGAATGAACAATAATATTTGTCCTTATTATGCGATGTCGGAGCAATCCCGGCGCCGTTCCGGTGCTTCGTTGCTTAAGAATCAATCGATAGTGTCCACTGCAAGCTTGGCTTCCACAATGGCTGCAAGCTTCCACAATGGCTGATCATATACTGTACATACTCAATACGTATTAATACCCATTAGTACGCCATCCTTTCCAAATGAGTAGCAGGTGGAGATTTCCGAGATAAGATCAACCAGCCACACTACTACTCCTGCTCCCATACTCTTTTATCCGGTACCACAAGTTGGCTCCTGCCTGGCTTTGACTCTGAGACTATTCTATCGCTGGTGCGCCTTATGCACATATAACTTTGCGCAGACAGTAACTAACCTGTGGTCATGTAGACTCACGTCTCAAGTCAGCACGTTACCATGGCATTTCTGGGATCCACCACCTATCTCCACTTTTTTCAGTGCCAGAACGACTTGTTTCTTGCCCAAAACGTCAACCCTGTTGACCCTGCTCTTGGGGATATAAGGCTCATCCACCAGGGGTTGAACGTTGGATTTGCAATAATGTATTTGGAAATATATGCTGGCCATCAAGTGTGGCAGGTTATGTCGGCACCTCTTTGGCTCAATGTTGTTCTCCACCCGCTGCCTATCCTAGGCTTGCCTCCACAAAACCTAGCAGTGCTGCTTGCACCGGCAGAACCTATTTTGGTAAACCCCGTTCCCGTTCCGGTGCACGCATTTTTAACCCCTTGGACACCCGATACCAAAGTTGAGTCGTTTACGGCAGCGCCGGGTGTGATTTGGTATATTCCACACCTTCCTAGGCGGGAGGGTGATCAATACCTGCGTCCAAACCCTCATCCACCAGCTCCTCCACGGGGTTATGCTGCGGTAACGTGGGGAGCTCAACTCAGCCGTTATCGGAAGGGTATTTCATAACTATGGTACTCGCACGTAGATTACTCAAGCATCCAATCTTTTTACTCTTAACTGAGTAGCTCGAACAATATAGAGTGCCATTTTCTCGCACCCAAGATGGAAAGATCTATCAAGTGAATAATCGTTAAACTACGTCAAGGCGGATTGGCGTACCGCTGTGCGGCAGCAGATCATACTGGTCACGCTCTCCTTCATACTCTACACGGACAATCGCTCCGCCATAACACGAAGTTTTTCATATGTAGAATTTGGTTGCTAGCATAGCTGACTAAGTCATTTGAAGACGTTGCCAAACAGACCTGAGGTTCTGAAAATTTAACACGCCTTTCCGAATTTGTCTGAAATGCGCTATAATTGACTCGCGCAAAAACTAATCTTTACATGATGCGTCGTCATATTTTCCATACAATTCATCTTCGGAAGTGACTGAAGCGATAAAGTCAATTCTTCTCTCAATACACCTCTCTACATTGAAAACAATTCATCAGCTGCATAGCATGTCATCTGCTCTGCTTCCATTCAATGGCTCTGGCGTTCTCAGCCCCATGGCTACCTTCTAGCACACTTAGTAGGGTGATGAAGCGCTGAAGACCACTAATTCAGAATATTCGCTATGTGAGAACAAGCTGCACCGAATACCAGACAGATGAACATATTCCTCACGCCGGTGGTCATCACAAGACCAACACTGATGGCAGAAGCAATTAATGTGCACCTGCGTCTGACAAAGCTCTGAAACTCACCATGATGATGCTTTCGAAAGCTTTCAATCGATCTATTGTTGTCTCCGAACGCTGCCTGTTTCATTCAACGGTCTACCATCGCGGGGTCGTCTCTACTCAGCCAGTGAAGGGAAGGGAAACGCAGGTTCGCAGAATGCTCATCTCACAACACTTTTGATTCTTTGACACTACTCATAGTCATTTGATACAGGCAGATTTTGCAGATGCAGGGAAGTACCCATTGATTGAACATGAATATGATGCTGTTGTCATGTATGAATTTGATCTCCCCGCCTTGATGTTTTTAACACGATGCTATCATTCCTACAGCGGTGCGGGTGGCGCAGGACTACGGGCTGCATTCGGTCTTGCAGAAGCTGGTTTCAAGACAGCCTGTATCACCAAGTTGTTTCCCACTAGGAGCCACACAGTTGCGGCGCAGGTAAGGTCGTTTTTTATAGCCTTTACGTGGAACCTGATAGTAATGGGTTGCACAGGGTGGGATCAATGCCGCTCTCGGTGTGAGGGACTAAAATAGAGCACTGTTACTCGAAATTGAATCATACTCCTTACAGAATATGACCGAAGACGACTGGAGATGGCACATGTATGACACCATCAGCATCATATTCCTTGCGTGTCAGTTTCGCTAGCACAGCTGAACTTCATCACTTTTGTGAATCAGGTCAAAGGATCGGACTGGCTTGGTGATCAAGATGCAATTCACTATATGTGTCGCAAAGCCCCAAACACTGTCATTGAGGTAGTCTAGTCAGCATGTGTACTTCTTGATCTAACTCTTGATGATTGCTTGCAGCTTGAACAATATGGAGTGCCATTTTCTCGCACCCAAGAAGGAAAGATCTATCAAAGACCTCTTGGTGGTCAATCGTTAAACTACGGTCAAGGTGGATTGGCATACCGTTGTGCGGCAGCAGCAGATCGTACTGGTCACGCTCTGCTTCATACTCTATACGGACAATCGCTCCGCCACAATACGAACTTTTTCATAGAATACTTCGCGCTGGACTTGATCATGGAAGGCGGAGAATGTGTTGGAGTAATGGCACTGAGCATGGAAGATGGTTTATTGCATCAATTCTGTGCGCATAAGACTGTTCTTGCCACAGGTGGATATAGACGTGCTTACTTTAGCTGCACGAGTGCACATACATGTACCGGGGATGGCTTTGCGATGGCTTTGCGAGCTGGTCTACCGCTCCAAGATCTTGAGTTTGTTCAGTTCCATCCAACTGGCATCTATGGTGCGGGTTGCCTCATATCCGAAGGTAGAGTATGGATTCTCGTCTCGTGCCTCGCCTTGAATGTTCGACTACCTTGATACTACTAGGATGCCGAGGAGAAGGTGGATATCTTCTTAATTCCGAAGGGGAGCGGTTCATGGAGCGATATGCACCAACTGCGAAGGATCTGGCTTCTCGTGATGTAGTCTCACGCAGTATGACCATGGAGATCCGTGAAGGCAGAGGAGTTGGACCGGAGCGAGATCACATATATCTCCAGCTCAGTCACCTTCCCCCAGATTTACTCAATGAACGCCTACCAGGAATCTCCGAGACAGCGTCAATCTTTTCCGGAGTCGACGTGACAAAAGAACCAATTCCTGTAATCCCGACGGTACATTACAACAGTAAGTATCTGATTCATTCTCTTTATGTAATGCAACGTAAACTGTACTCCGTCAGTGGGAGGTATCCCGACCAAGTACACGGGCGAAGTACTCACCGTCTCTGCAAGTGGTGAAGATACAGTCGTTCCAGGTCTTTACGCAGCCGGCGAAACAGCGTGTGTATCTGTCCATGGAGCCAATCGACTAGGAGCCAACTCTCTTCTGGATATTGTTGTGTTTGGACGTGCATGTGCGAACCACATCAAGGAAACTCTTACCCCAGGCGAGCCGCATAAACAGATCTCTTCAGAAGCCGGGATGGAATGTATTGAATTTATGGATCGCATACGGTGAAGTGGCCGGCGGATAATTGGGGGAGTCTATGAAGCTGACATCGGGTACAGCACTTCTTGTGGGCCTGAAAGTGTTGCGCGGATTAGGTTAACAGCACAAAGAATCATGCAATCCGATGCTGCTGTGTTTCGGTCGGTAGTTCTGCGGTGACCTTGGTCAAAGCGACAAATACTGAATGCTGCCTCCCAGGACTCAGAAATCCCTCGATAGCGGTGTGCATAAGATGCGTTCTATTTACTCTGCCTTTCAGAGGATAGGTATCAAGGACAGGAGTATGGTTTGGAACTTGTATGTTCATCCACAATCTTGGAGTTGAATCACTAATCGAGACATTTCATTCACGGTAGTGATCTTATTGAGGCTCTTGAGCTTCGCAATATCCTTCAATGCGCAATCCAAGGTATAACCTCAGCCGCTGCCCGTAAAGAGTCCCGTGGTGCTCACGCTCGGGAAGACTATCCAGAAGTAAGTTGATCCACTTGATTGGTGGCCTGAGCAGGGGCCCAGGCAGGTACGGGTTCACTACATAGCATTACTGACTCTCTGTGGGCTAATCGCGGCTCGGCCTTTGGCCAGCCGCTTTTAGCCCGCAAAATCTCGAACTCGTGATTAGAGATGTAGTAGAAACGGAAAATGTCAAGGAAAGATACAGAGGGCGACATAAGGAAATGTGAGATGTAAAACAAACAGAAGTTACAAAGAAAGGATGACAAGCGAAGATTTTGTACGAAATTGATATGAGTAAGCAGGCTCACACTTAACTGGAACCCTTGGGTGAAAATTCCTCCCATACCACATGGCACGTGACTTCACGCTTAACTGGACACAAGTGAGCGAAGAAGCCACAGACGAAGAGCCGGCCGGAGCGGCAATCATCGGCATCACACTTAACGGGTACCAAAAAAGCCAAAAAATGCCCATGAAAGAACGAATTCTACATTTCATTTCGAACTCGTAAAAGTCAGCCGGCAGTGCATCAACTAAATCTGAGTGCCTTCAGAGGGACGACGAGAACTGGATGAAACATACATTGTCCTTTCAAAATGATTGCTTCAGTCCCGATGTGGAGCTGAAGTACCGCAATGTCATTGATAAGACTCTGGATGAGGACGAATGTAAACCTGTGCTTCCTATCAAGCGGGTGTATTAAAAACCGCAGGCTGGGGCTCATGAACGTGTACGTTTTACGCGATTATTCGGGTGGGCATTTGGACATGGGATGAGCTGGGCACAATGATCATGAGTATATCGTTACCGTCAGAGACATTCTCAGGCTTGTTCTTGGTTTCTTGTTCTGTAGGGTTCAGCTAAGGCTCAGAACTGGATCTACTTTCTTCTACTTTACACAAAAATGGCTTCAATAGTGCGATCTCTATTACTGTCCTTGCTAGCCCACCTGCCTCGCTAGTGGTGAAAATGATAAAGGCAATCTTGACAGACCACGGTACAATCAGCCGGAAAGTGCCGTAATGTCTGAGCTTAAACATCGGCAACAGGCGGCAAAAAAATGAAAATGCTCCTTGCCGCCGGTTTCAACGGCAAAAGCCCTTCTGATACTTGATTTCATCCATGAATAGACGCTTCGCATGATAGGTCCATTTTTGCAGAGTACGTGCGGAGTTGTTGGTGTACACTTACCATCTATTCATCTCTCATTTGTTTCTGACTTCTTTTAGCTGCCAAGTTGGCCGAATTAATATTGGACCCCTTGAAGGCTTGACTTGCTATAAATTGACGGAGGCTTTACGGCTGCAAATGCTATACTTCGACCCTGAGTCTTGAGATCCCAACATTTGTTTTTTCTTTTAGATCTATCATCCGGGGTTGGAAAGCATCAAAACAAAGATTTGGTAAATAATGCGACTGAATTGTTCACTGCTATTTTTTTTCCCTTTCACCACCTCCCGCCTTCAGCGCACTAGCCTTCATTTCACTGAAGGGCTGAAGCTCAAGAATGCCTTTGAGCTTTGCACAAGCGGAGCTAGTTGGGATAGTTCTTCATTCGGCACTCTTTGGTACGTTCTCGGCACCCCCTCGTGCGCGCGCCCACAAACTGACGTATGTGCATCAGGACTCTACCTGAACCTATTCGTCCAAAGTTTGCCATTTCAATTAAATGGGAGGACTCGTCCCTACAATAAAGGTTCGATAATTCCATCGAATGGCTTCAAAATCAACTCTAAAATCGTGTTTTGCCCCAGTGCTCTTGACGTCAAACATCCTGCTATTTATCTTCATACTTTCGGTCGGTGATTCCTTGTTTTTGAAGAAACTCTTAGAGCAGAGCTCATGTTCCACATGGAACATCTAGCATTGGGTCGTTCAGATCGTCCGCAGTCAACGAGCGTTCATCAACACTGAAGGGCAGTCTGGCGATCCTGCTTCGTTGTATTATGCTTTTCCAGCGGATTACATGAATGTGTTGAAGGAGGCACTGTATGTGATGCAAACCTTGATTGGGGATTGTACAATGGTGAGCTACGCATCGGTGTACGCTTGCCTACGCAGCTTGATAATGACCTCTTTGATATTCCTTAGGGTTATCGAGTATGGATTGTTTATGGTCGACGTTACATCTTCGTCCTACTCCCGATTTTGACCATCATCGCTTTCGTAGGCAAGTCACTCTATAAACCAACTTCAGGGAGGAAGGGCTAATGTTGGGGGTATTAGTGAGCAGCATAAATGTCCTCATCCAGCTCTCACACGCTTCATTGGGTGAAGATGTTTTTGCATCGGCTGTTGGTCACTGGGCTATAGCTGTATTCACGACTTCTGTGGGTACGTTCCTATGCGCTCCCTTACTTCCCGTGAATGATGTTCATTCTGATGTTCATTCCGTGTTTCCAGTACCAATCTGATCACCTCAGGCACGTATAGATGGTCTCGGCTTGTAGTACTGAATACTGAATACTGAGATATTTTTAGGTCTCATAGGGTACAGGTTCTGGTCAATTCAGAGGCGGGTCAAAGGAATCTCGTATGGTTACGGTCTGACGGTACTTTCTGTTTTCCGCGTGTGTTGCGATGTTCTAGCCCACTCTCACTGTACCATCTATAGGCCTATGCGCACATCATTATAGAAAGTGCTGCACTATATACGTGAGTATTACTCTTCGTTGTCGGTCGAACGGATACCTCATTTCCCGCAGGATAATGACCATCATAGTTCTAATTGGCTATTCAACAAAGGAAACCTGGCAATTCATTTTCCTGGATATGGTCCGTTATACCATTTATTGTCCAGGGTGAAGGCGTACTCACGATGTGTTTCATGCCTTGTAGCTTAGCCCGATCATTGTAAGTTCTAAGCTTTGCCACCCAAGCCTAGCAGCACGGAACCTTACTCGTTCACAGGGTATATCCTTCACTTTAATTTCCGTTCGCGCAAATCGAAGCAAGTCTCTGGGCCAGGACGTTTTCAGCTCGCACGAAGCAACTAGCACCAATGCAGTGCGTGTTCGGGTCGACGCAGACGTTCACGTTGATGCCATCGGTCTGGACACGGTGACTGGCGATGGTCATCAGCATACCTTGAAGAGCTCGGATTCGCGTGATGGGTCTAGTAGTAGTATAGGTAGGAAATAAGGGGAGAAGTGTTTGAGCTGTGTCATTTCAGTCATTTATGTCATTTCAAGAGTTGTACCTGTACAGTGCGCATATGTATATCAGCAATATACTAACGGAATATCATCATCCCACAGCAGACTTCTAGTCTCTTATAGCAGAGGTCCCGGATGCCCATGTAGTAAGTACGAGTTGTTGAGCAGAAGATTGGGTTCCGAGCTCACATGAGGTCAACAGTACATAACGCATCGTGCATGTGCTGTTGAGATGAATGCCATCGGAGGTACCTGAGAATGTATGTAATGCGAAGGGTGTAGGTTCTGCCACTGTTCTGCTGTATGATTGTTTTCAATCTTTAATGGCAAGTGGTGGCAGTGTGTACTAAGTTGCCTACAGGTGAGCAGCAATGTGATGAGCCTACCAAGTTCCGTTGTCCAACACTTTTATACAAGTACCGCGGTGTTTTAGCTCGCAAGAACAGTTCCGCTCAAACTTCGAGTCTAGGAAATTAGCAGAGAACCCATTTTCGACGGTTCTAGCACAATGGCTCCGGGTGAATTTTACCGAAGTCACAAGTTAACTGAGCTTGTCGGCGGTACTTACATCCTTTGGATACTTACTCTTCGAGAGGAAGAATCTGCGGTGATCTGTGGAAATTGTGAAGCAAAATGCCATAATAGTGGAGGTATCATGAACTTAAGAGTATTTCTGTGTACTAAACCCTGACAATATCCAAGTACAGTCCAGATGAACCGAATAGTGTAGACGCCAAAAACCCATATGTGAAAGTGGTGGTGAAGGGACCGGACTAATTAGATGTCATGAGACATGAACAGAGAGTAACCCTTCGGATCGATGATTTTAGGGTCGCGATCACTGAACATTGCTGCATAGTAGAGGTACCGCAAGGCCCGACATTCCTCCCCTATTGCAGATCCCCACCCAGGGACTCGGGCAGTAATTCTATCGCGCATAACAGATCTGAGGTGTTTGTTCTCCAACTCATCAGACCCGTGAGGCCAGCGAAAAACGGGGTCCATGCCCCACATTGGTACTACGCGAGCGCCTTCCCAATCCAGGACGGCAGCTACTCGAGTAGGATTATCCCGATCCAAGACGACGTTATGCAATGAAAAATCAACGTGCTCCAGCCGGAAGGATGAAGCTGGTAAGATCGAGGATGTTCGCAGCTCTTCGGAGTGGCGTATAAGATCCAGGACCTTTTGAATACGAAGAGACGCGTTTGGTTGGGGAGGCAAGGACAGTCGATAGGAAAGCTGCTGGCGTGCAGTAGCTTCTAGCCAATCTCTAGCACTTCTGAAGGGGCCGCATTTCTCCGGGTCAGGAGGGGCGACAGCGTAGTGGTTCTTAGACGGAAGGAAACACATGGGTCCTACGTAGGATTGGCTGCTGTTGCTTTCATACAAGCTCCCAATACAGTCGAACTGCATGGACATTAGCTCACACCATATATCTGCCATGGAAAGAGACAATGCTTCTTTACGAGTAGGGGAAAGCTTGTCCCATACTTCATCAACATTGGCACCGTGGACCTAGGTTAGCTCAGTCAACTAGGTATGTCTCGATGTATTCAGAGCCACTTACGTATTCCATCATCATCCATTCGCCGCCAACCTGGCCATCTAAATCTGCATCATGCCCATAGACTTCCGGTATTGGTATTGAGGTATGCTGCTTCAGAAATCGCATAGTTGCAATCTGGTGATTTCCGTCGTCAATGAAGAGTCGCGCTAAAGACGTAGCAAATAGTTCTGACCTCAGAAAGCATCTTAAACGGAGAGGAGGTTCCGCTACTACCGCCTGAGCTTTTCGAGAAATCGAACTGTACACGGACAATGATGTTCCCAAAAGTTGACATCTTCGCCTTGTATGTCTGAACCGGTATACCGGATGAATCCAATTGAATGGCATTGAAGACGAATCAATTTAGTACACACCAAATGATGGCTTCCTGTTGACGCAGAAGTCAGTCCGTGCGATTTCGCATGCGTAAGCGCAAGTAACCTTGAATATACGTGTCCATGGACTCGCATCTATCGGGCAGACGACGTTCGACCCGTTCCCGGAGGATTTTAGAGTTAATTTCAGTAGCTCCAGGCATGATTGCAGAGTGCAATTAGGTCCTTCAGCTCATCCAGATAGCTTTTAGCTATAAAGCAAACGAATTCTCGACGAAGAGAATTTTTCTGGGGACTTTGGCAGCCTTGAACTATCGCATGATCATCGTTGGTGAACAGGTGAATTCTGTGAAATAGTAGGTAAACCGTAAGGAGAGCAGTACCTGCCAGTCACGTTACACGGCTTCTCGGCAAACGGTTAAATTACAAACTCCGCTGTGAATGTTTCAAATTGAAGCTCGTGAATGTTAACTTTGTCTTCGTCTTCCTTGAATACAACTTATGTTTTGTTCCTATCACACCCCCCACAATCGATTTCGTTCAATACTATCAATCCGACTCCGTGTACCATTATGGAGCCCACAGAGCACACGTACAGTAAGACCCGACATACATTGCAGGAAGGCTGCGACCTCGGTGCTATCAGGATTCCATACATGATGCCAGGGCTAAATCACAAGTTTTGTACCCCAGATCAGAGGATCCGATGAGCTCGTGGATTCCGGGCTTAGGATACACAAACCCTGGAAATCTCAATTCACGCCCACGCCGAAACTTCAGTAAGGTTACAGTTATCAAGCATGCACACTAGTCACGGCCAGCTTATGATCGTTCTAGAAGAGTTCTCGCCCACTAGCCTGATACTTTGGTTTGCACTGCGTACATGTCCACTTGTAAGGCGCTCATATTTCTCATTCTCTTTAGGTTTGCCACGCGCGTATGTTCTGCGGGAAAGGTAATCGAGTTGCTTCTACGGGTCTGCAACAAATTCTATTTCAATCAGACATGAGACAGTCATAGAACCCCCCATGCCTTGTAAAGCTCTATTCCCGCAATCGATCTACACTTCGAAGCCCGGTGGCTAAGCGACTCATGAAAAGGTTTGATAACCCGCAGTCATGGAATCGGGTGCGCTATCTCCTTTGCTGTGCTACTTATTCATTAGTATTCTAAACGGGAATTCTCTGGGATCGAACTACCCTGAACACGTTCCGAAGGTCTAGCATTGAACTTACTCGATACACTTATTCTCAGGCGCACTAGACACCTTTGCCCTGTGTTCTAATTTCATATATCTAGTACGCACTCGTAAGTTGACTGCCTGCACGCCAGGGGCTTCCTTCAAAGCACCACTCATTCTACAGTGCTACAGACCTTTCCTCGATAGCAAATATGCCAACCAAAGAACCTACAACCAAAGAATGGCGCCCTGCGCCCTTTTTGTCCGGGGAGGATTGTTGCATTTGGCTTCCAGACGAAAGTTCACGAACTGGGAGAATCTTGAAGTCTTTTCGCTGCCTTCAAGACCGTACGTACAGTCTCCTTCTCCATTGTTGTTTCAGCGTTGCTGTAGCTAGTTTGTGTTCCTTATGATTTAGACCGAGGCTCATTCATGACCAGAGTAAGAAGAACCAATTTCCTTCCGCCTGCTCGCATGATATAAACCCGTTTCCCTCAGCCACCCAACGTCGTGTTTTGGGAGCAGTTATAACTTCTGAGCGGTCTCCGCTCCTAGAGAGGTTAGTTTCGTCTTTGAGGTGGACCTGGTTAATAGCTGAGAGGTTCGTAGAGCTTGCACTGAATCGCGTTCGACGCATTACTTCCTTTCACATTCGGACTTGGGTTAGTTGGGGTTGTCTATGATCATCATGTTTTTTTTTTGGTAGTATTGCATCCATGTTCATACATAAGCATTGTTATGGATTTTACATGAGTTTTACCTGAATTATATTTATTGAAATTGCGGCGTTGCATATTCTACTACTTAAGTACATGAGTACTTTTACATCAACACAAACCCTATATTTGCGGATCTGAACCTTCACCACCCGACTTTATCCCATTCCGCGTCCTGCTATACCTTATCTCTTGCCTCGAGATAGGTGCCAAAAACTCGCCAGCAAACACACACTTCAACAACCTCAAGGGGTTATAAAATGACGCAAGCTTGTTCCAGAGGTGAACTAAAATCATTATCAATGACAGATCATCTTGTCAGCTCGAAAGGACCCCCAAACGCATTGAGGAAAGGAAGAGACACTGACTGTATTGAAAGAATATATGCGAAAACGGGAGTGGCTGATTCTGTTTTTCGGATGAGTTCACGAATCAGTCAAATGATCAGCCATGAGATTATCGACCGCTGCCTAGAATAACCCTGCTGACCTCGATGACAAGAAGTGGAAGTTCAGCTATTGGGGTCTCTTCAAGCGTAAAGTATACGCCCCCAGGAAGCCGCCAAGGATCCTTCATCCGTAGCATAATTGCAAAAAGCGGGAAGTGATTCATAAAAGCCAACTGCGTCTCAAGACATGCCTGAAGTAAAATGATTGCCAGCCGCATCTAAGGGGGAGGGGGGGAACCGCTTCAAGCTCAGTCACAAGTGAAGAAGTGTGAAAGAGAGAGAACCCTGAACTGACCATTGCGAATAACGAATAGTACGCCAACACCGTCGGGAACAGAAACGCCAACAGAGTGAAGAGAATAGTTCCGAACAGCAGCTGATCAATATCATACTCCCATGAGTCGGTGCGATTGCGTAAAACATTGTAACGCTTGCCTAGAAAATCGAACCATACGTCAGGCACGTTCAGGTACAGTCACACCCTTCCTTACCTCGGAACAAGTTCCAAAGACTGCCTGCTGTCCTCAACGCCCTCGCGTACACCGTGTTTGAAATTACATAGCACACGTAGATATGAGCTGTGAACATAGCTAACAGGTCGGAAAATAAGGAGATCGACATTGTAAGTCCACCGACGATCCCCCCAAAAGAGCTCAAGAAGCCAAAAACGAGGATGATGTTCGAGAGGTAAGGAAAAACACGATGTAAAACACCTGTTCAGACAAGAGCTGACTTTCAATAAAAAGTTCGGTGAGCAGCAGAGGCACGTACTACTCCACATAGCGATTAAATCAATGAACATATGAGAATAGAACCGACTGAGCTCAGTGTTCAGCTTGAGGCCAGCAGGCCAAGAATCAAGCCAACGCAAAACCCATTGCACCCAATTAATCAGTACGTCCTGGGTTTGGCCAATCAGTTTCCAGTATACTGCACCTCGAAATTCAGAAAGCACACACCTCCACCGCGCGGCTAAGCATATCCGCAAGTACGATGTGGTTCTCGCAGAGAAAAGATCCCACAGCATACCCGATTGTCACATCATTGAGAATTAGCCAAACGGTATTAAAGAAGCTGTTTAACATCGTAAGTCAATATTATTTTTAAGGTCAAGAACCACTCAACCTACCCAGTATACCGCACTGAATACGTCGATACAGCGGTCTCCTTCCTTCGTCTGAACATATCTAGCTCTGACACTAGGAACGAAGCTTGTTCAGCTCTAACGTCAATCTGCTGCACTAGATTCAATCAGAATCGCGGAAAGAGATGACCTACTCCTACTTACGGGTGGAAGATATGTCCTTCAACAGGAAGGAATTAGACTTTGCGGTGCCCCAGAAAACTGGGGTATCACAGAAAGCCAGAAGAGACCATGAAGCGAAGGAAATGGCAGCGGAGAAACGGAGTAAGATCGCTTCGAATAGGTTAGGGAGGAAAGTAGGCGCATAACTTTCGGGAAGTGGAAGTAAGCGTTGGTGTGATTGTATAGATGCGTCTATCGATCCGGCAGCGTTAAGCTATGGAAAGCGATGAATCAGTATGTCGTTTAAAGGTTGTGACACGTACCTGCTGTACGACCAACTCGCTTATTCCACCACTTTCTTCCGTGTATTCTTGTTGGGGTTTTGCTGAAGGCGACCGGGAAGAATCTAGCTCAAGAACGCCAAGGGAGTAGAATCTAAGGGACTTTGAGAGGTGTCTATGGTAAAACGTGATATTATATTCTCTAATTTCATATATATATCAGTAACATGAGACTATAAAGAGGACTAAACACGCACTCCACATTGTCGATAGTCAACGTAGGAACAAGTATCTCCCTTCTCCTGCCAGAAGAGCTACTCTCAAAACGAGACGATCCCAGTATAACCAAGCCACTTCCACACGACTGAAGCAGTCGTTTCGACGACGTTTTTCGCAAAAGCTCCAAGGCATTCTCTGCATTTGCTCGCTAATGGTATCGCTCAGACGTGGAGGAAGAAATTCGAGAAAGATAGGCTGCGCACATCGTCAGCACGGATTACTCCGGCAACACAGATTGCAGGTTTTGACCACCCATAGCAATATCCAGAACTTTTGCAGTCGAGAGGCCAGAAGACGGTCGCACTTGTCATAGCATTGGCCATGCATCAGTTGTAAAATGATTAGTCAGACGGCCTGGAAGCACGTGATCCTGGGCTCACGGTCCGATAGGTAAGTACAGCTTTGACATCTCCATATTTGGTATATAACGGGCGTATGTATCCCTCCACACATAGTGCTCAACAATCTGTGCATTTATTTTGAGCAGTATATGTTATTGTACTATCATTTACTCGACAGATTCAGAATCATAGAGAACAGCATGCTCCGACGCGTCCAGACAAGCTCACGCATGCGGGGAATACCTTGACCGGACCCTCCAGACCCCCCACTTACTTTTACTCATTCAGTGATGGTTGATGATGCATGCATATGGCATTGACACCAGTCATGTAGACTGTCGCGGAACATACAGTGAGATGGCAAAAACTCCATGTTCTTCGGTGTCACCTGGCATAGAATGTATGTATTCGTTCAAGGCTGACCTGTAGCACCTGAGAACACCACGGAACAAGCCCAAGTAGTCCGGATTTACCAAACCATCATCGAGCCGTAAATGATCCAAGGGCACCCCGTACGACCTATAAGCGATCAGCGTTGTAATATCCTAGCTTTACGACTAGTGGGCGTACCAAGACCCGAATTTCCAGGTCGAAGAGTCTTTCTACATTCAGTTACCTTCAATCTCCAGCTCTTCAATTAGTTTGGTCACGAGTTACCGGGTGATCATGAGGGTTAGATTCGGGAGGAACATGAAGCTCCAAGACTTTAGGCAGGTTAGGCGCCATGAGCGTGAATTTGGATGAGATGGTCGAGTGTTGGAATAAAAGAAAGATTCAACGAGCAATTGCGGGCTGCCGCTTCTTAACCTGTTCCCTGTGGTTCGCCTTGATATGATGATGATGGTTTCTGATCAACGTGAAGCGACGGCATCACCATACTATCACGACCCAAAAGGAGCTTACAAGATGGATGTCCACTTTTCTCTACTCGGCTCGGATCTCAGCGAGCAATTGACATTAGAAGCATATATATACATGCTCGTCTCTTCATCTTGACTATTTTCCTTTCATCAACGTCGGTAGCGACGACGAGCAATCTGGAACTCCTGACTTTTCGAATTACACGTCATCTCGTTTCTCTTTGTTCCCCTGAACGCCCGCCATGAAACCCACCATGAAGCTCAGGATCGCGCGTACGTCGCGCCCTTTGACGATAGGGATTCGTCGCGAAGATCCTTCTCGAATTTGGGAGCGACGAGCACCGTTGACACCCGAAGCCGTCAATCATCTCGTCGAGCGTCAAGGCGTGCAAGTTCATGTTGAAGGGTGCGAAAGGAGGGTATTCAAAGATTCAGAGTATGTCAAGGCTGGGTTGCAGGGTATCTATTGTCGTATTCATTAGCCCTACAACCCCTCATCAGTTTGAAGATAATCATTGTTGAAGTCGAACGGTCCTTGCTCCGTTTCATGTACTTTTCATGACTATATTTATTCTAGAAATGACGCTGAACGTGTTCTTGTTCAACAGGCTGGTGCATCTATTCAACCAAACCTTCAAGCAGCGCATGTCGTCCTCGGAATCAAAGAACCACCACTCAAAGAGCTCATACTTTCCCCGTTGCCGTCTCCTGTCGGGCAAGACAGCGCACGGACGTACGTGATGTTCTCACATACCGCCAAGGGCCAAGTATACAATATGCCACTGCTTTCTGCATTTCTTTCCGGCCCCGGGACGCATACAAACAGCGATCTGCTTCCTACCTTGATTGATTATGAGCTCCTGACGAGCGAGAATGACGGAAAGCGGACAGTTGGATTCGGATGGTTCGCAGGAGGTAAGTCCCATTGTTCTTCGCAGTAGTATCTGCACTAATTCTGCAATTAGTTGCTGGCGTACTTGAATCTCTCTCCTCAATGGCCCATTCACATTTGGAGCTCGGCGTCTCTTCTCCCTTCCTCTTCACACCGCGTCCTCATACACATCCCTCTCTTTCTTCGCTTCGCGCGTCCTTACGCGCCATTGGCCAACAAATTGCAGAGCAGGGCACACCCCAAATCCTGGGACCATGTGTGATTGGTTTGACTGGGTAACTTCGCGAGACTTGCAACTTTTGCATGTTGTCACAGGCCTGATTGTTTCCCAGGACAGGAAATGTAGCTCAAGGATGCCTTTCAATACTCGAGGAACTTCCGGTTGTTGATGTAAGGGTGGAAGATTTACCTGCACTCGTTCAGAATCCCAGTGAGCTTTCAATGCATGTTCTCACAGAATCGTGGTTGAACTGAGTATATGCTATTTTTCAGACATCGATTTGCATAAGGTACAAAAATTCTCACTCTTATTCTCCTTTTCTACTGACAATCATCATAGATATACCTCGTCCATGCAAAAGCATCGGATTACCTCGTTCGCTCTGATGGACGCTATGACCGAGACGGTTATTACGCCAACCCAGATAAATACACGTCGGTGTTTGCTGAGAAGGTAAGTCCTCGTCCCCAGTCCGTAACACCAAATCTTATTGTGGTTAAAACATCAGATCGCGCCATATTTGACTCTTCTGCTCAACGGTGCAGGTTGGGCGCCCGGATACCCTCGACTGATGACGAATGCGCAACTCGAAATAGCACTAAGGAAGGCACGAGATATAGGTCTTGCGAGGTTGACGAATGTCGGTGATATAAGCTGCGATCCTTTGGTATGTAAATACGGGTTTTCATGCAATTCTTTTTGGAAACTTATACCATCTACAACGTCTGCGCAGGGTGGACTCGAATTCTTGACACACGCGTCTACGCTCTCTGATCCCTATTATAAGATCAACGTCTCGTCACTACTGAAATCCTCATCCTCGGCATCTCCATCAAAGCATTTACCCCTCCCGGATGTCCAGATGCAAGCGGTGGACATTCTCCCAGCTAGTATCCCCCTCGATGCCTCGGAACATTTCTCATCTGGTGTCATGCGGTATTTAGGCGCGCTGATGCGGAGGTACACTGGTACTAATGCGTTGCATAACAATTCGGATGATGAAGCTGAGAGAGCTTTGAAGAGGGCTACCATTGCGGAAGGGGGAAAGTTGACGGAGAAACATTCATGGTTGGGGGAGAGGGTAGAAACGTATCGAGCTGGTGCATCAACGACGGTAGCGTCAGTCGGGGATTCGTCTGTGGGTCAGTCCCACGGAACTTTGAGACCCAAACGAATTTTGCTCCTGGGAAGCGGGATGGTGGCTGGTCCGGCGGTGGAATGGATCGCAGAGAGGAAGGACGTGAGGTTGATAGTCGCGAGCAATTCACGTGCGGAGTTGGATGGATTGAGGTCTTCTGTGGCGGGTTCCGAGAAATTCAGAGAGACAGACGGAGAAGTTGATTTCCGCCAGGTTGACGTAGGTGACCGTGAGGTACTGTCGAGGTTAGTTGGGGAGGCAGATGTGGTTATCAGGTGGGCTCCTCGCTGCAATTACTAGAACTTGATCAATCTAACCCTGCCATAGTCTCCTACCTGTTCCTCTCCATCCGACGGTTGCAGAAATCTGCATTCAGCAGAAGAAGCATCTCGTCACTGCTTCGTATATTTCTGAAGATATGCGTAAACTGCACGACCGGTATGTAAAGCCTTCTGATCTTACTATCGTTCGTTTGAAATTCCTCTTTTCTGAAACGACGTTCGATTCCTCACAGCGCTCTCTCCTCCAACGTCCTGCTGCTAAACGAAATCGGTCTGGACCCAGGAATCGACCATTGCTCTGCCATCTCTCTAATCCGCAATCTTCAAGCGCAGAACAAACGAATAACCTCTTTCATATCCTTCTGTGGTGGTCTCCCAGCACCAGACCTTCTAGCGTCTACCTCCACGCTGTACAACAAATTCGGCGAATACGGCAGTGCCGGTCCACTAAGGTACAAATTCAGCTGGAGCCCAAGGGGCGTGTTGACTGCTGCGCTGAATGCGGCGAGGTTTAAGTTGAGGGGACAGGTACATGAGGTCCCTGGCAGCAAGTTGTTGAAGAGTTGTTTCGATGATGTTGGAGTTGACCCGAGGATTGCGCTTGAAGGGTTGCCGAACAGAGATAGTTTGCCGTATGTGGGGATGTACGGGCTTGGAAGTGTGGAAAGCATGAGGACGGTATTGAGAGGGACGTTGAGGTATGCAATGATCATGCTCCAAATTATTCAATGACGCTGATGTTGTATACACCGCTATTACAGATATAAAGGATTCTCATCGCTTATGAGTTTCTTCAGCACCGTTGGGTTACTTGAACTCGGAGGAACGATTCAAGATCTTCGTTCATGGCATGAACTTGTACCTCGTGCCCAAATTCTCCGCCGAGAGTTACATCCTGATGCGGACCACCTTAATTTGAGGTCTTTCCCTGCCTATGAGCTGGACCCCGAAGGCGATATGAACGACTTAGCCTTGAGTTGGTTGTTCAGCAATGATACCGGTACACCTATTATTACTGCCAATAGCGGTAAGCTTGGTAAATGGCAAGGTCTTCCACCATTACCGACTAGCCCAATGACCCCGCTGGATTTATTCACTTTGTTGCTATCTCATAAACTACGCTACGCACCACACGAGAGGGACATGGTGGTTATGGCTCATGAGGTCATTGCTGAGACAGCCTCAAAGGAGGAGGAGGTACACACTTCATCACTGATCGCGTATGGGGACAACCGGTATTCTGCTATGGCGAGGACGGTCGGGTTACCTGTCGCGATCGCTGCTTTGGCTGTTGTAGATGGGAAGGTCGATGTGGGATTGAGAGGTGTTAGAGGGCCTGGGGATGAGAGTGTGAGGAACCCGGTTTTGAATGGGTTGGAGGAGGCGGGTATTGGTATGAAGGAGACTAAGAGGGTAGGTGCTGTTGGGTCGTTGGAGAAAGCGTTGGAGAAACCGGAGAGTGCGAGGGTGGTAAGATCATGAGTGGCACTGGCAGGTATGATCCATATAAGGCGCGTTAATCATTGATTGGATGTTAACTTCGTTGCAGTGTGTTATTATAATTCTGCATGTGGAGGAGAGGTGTGGCTTCAGTAGAAATAGAATAAGCTTCTCAATTGGTAATGGATTCTTTCGGTTAGTACTACATTGTACATTTACATCTAATAGTAGCCGTATACAGCAATCCCAACGTCTGCATGCTGCTTTCATGAGTTCATCAAGTTCCGTAGTGAATAAGTGGGACCTATCGACACAGATTACAGTCTTCCTCCGCCAGCGTGAAGTGCCTCCGCCTGCCTTGCTGACATCTGGGCAAGTCAAACCACGACATTCATGAAACATACGCTCATCAAAAGTCTCTGCTACCCAGGCCACATCCTCGTCCTCAATCGTCCTGTAAAAGCAGTCCGAGCAAGAGGTTAGGAATACTTAGGTATTGGCATTGTTACTATTGAACTTTTCCGATTACTATGTCCTAATTGTTACAGATAGATGAATTGCAGAGATCATAGTTGTAGATATCGTGCAGACTAGATGATTTCGCTAGTGCACCGCAGCATACCATTCGCCTCTTTTATCGGACAATTTGCACACCTCCTAGGATGTCTACACCTCTTACACTTCCTTACTGTCGTGATCACCGCGGTTTCATGTTGACTGCAAGGTTTTGGAGTTTGTTCCCGAACTAAATCATTTGAACACGTCGTAAGAGAGGTTTGTTCTGTTTTTCCAGTTCCAGCGTCAAATTTTGAATCTCGTGTATCCGGGCTAATTCTTTCACTCTCCGCAGACACCGAATACACCTCCACATACTCAGAAATACGTTCCCGCACGAAATCATTCGGGCACGTATGTGGCGGCGGAGGTTCCGTCGACAAGATGGATGAGTTTGTCGTCAGAAAGGGTTCTTTTGTGTTTCCAGTTCCAGCGTCGGTTGTTGAATTTCGTGTATCCGGGGGAACGCCATCACTCTCCGCAGACACCGAATACACCTCCACATACTCGGATATTTCAGAATTATCCGACATATCGGACGTGTCGGTTGTAGGAGACATTGAGCCCTCACTCCAAGATTCCTCCTCTGCCTCCACATTAACAGTGCCCGGTGTCACCACGTCCTGAGGTGACTCGAAATAAACCTGAGAACTCCCTGGTTCAGTTTGATAAAACCGAGGAAAGTAAACAATTTCGTCCTCAAATATTTCCTCAACAAGATGTGGAACAATCGTTTGGGAACCATCGTCTCCAATGAACTGGATTTTCCGGAGCTCTCGTGCAAGCCTCGACCTCGCATGATACACACGAAGAGCGTCTTCCAAACCAATCTTCTTGGCATCCTCCAGACTGATATCAACATCACTCAGAACTAGCCCTTCAAGTCCTGCCCGAACCCATGAAAATAGTTGATATTGACGACCCCAGACAATCTTTTGAATGTCATCTCCTACTGGTATGCAGCCTCCCGCTAATAACCAGAATGTGTGTGATAGTTTGAATTTCCATTTCTTTGCAAGCTCTAGCGCGGGTAGAATGTTATGAAATCGGAGTGTGTGGTTGCATGGATGATCTAGAGGGAACATAGTCCTACTGTATATATATATCAAGCATCAATTATGAGCTACTTGAATCGAATCACGAAGGTATCATTGAACACTTACTATGGACGTAAAATCACAGTTAGGAATGCTTCAAACTGCTCCTTCGTGCAGTCATTTAATACGACGGGAGATGTGCCCTCCAAGACATTCGGATACAAACTCTTGAACGTTTCGCTCGTAGGGAAAAGTATGCTAGGAATTTGAAAGAGTTCGTTATCGACCTAAATGATGTGAATAAACAGACAGATGATATTGAGGATCGTCATGGACATGGAACTAACTTGAAAGGTTACAGGCTGCAGAAAGAAACTGCTATTTTGAACGACTACAGTCTGAGGTGGACGTACTTTGCGTTGCGACATGATGGTTGTGGTTCAAGTGGTGGACAGGCGGCCTGAGCGCATATAATGATGTTCGAAAACTAAATAAGTAAAAAATGACGGCGACTGGTCAGACAGTTATCGGATTCTTATATTACAGTGATACAAGGTGTACAAACGTACGAGTACAAGATAGTTAGAAGTTTAGTACAGATCAGTTACAGATGGGTTGACGTTAAAAGAGATCAAAATATTTCGCCACGCTCCTGCATGGCCTTTGCCTCTTTCCTCCAGCATTTCAAACATCTCGTCTTGGGTCCACAACTAGACTTCTTGCATCCACTGGTTTTGTTAAATTTCTCTAACACCTGAAGTTGGGCACAAGGAGTCGAAGAGTGCCGAATGGCATGATCCAACAACATCTGTCCATGTGTTGTTCGTGCCTTTGGAATCTGTCCAAGAGCAGAGTATTTCTGAGCCTGCTGTAGGCAGCAATCTATGCATCTTTGGCCACCACCACAAATCTTTTTTCGTGAGGTGCAGACCTTGGGTACAGCGGCCACTACTTCCGACGAGGAACGTCGGCTTTCATCAAACGTCGCAAGGACCACCTTCTGCACAATATTGCTTCCTGGGAGGTTAGGCTTCTTGGAACCACAAGCTTTTTTCTTCTCCTTGCAAACCTTGGGTACAGCAGCCTTATTCTCCTTGCAAACCTTGGGCACAGCAGCCACTGGTATTACTTCCGGCAAGGGACGTCGACTTTCATCATCAAGATTCGCAATGACAACCTTCTGCACACGATCGTTTGGGGGGTTACGCACCGGCTCCGACTCCGTCGACAAATCTGATTCTGTCGTAAGAGAAGTTCCCTCTGTGTTTCCATTCCCAGCGTCAGTTGTTATATCTCGTGCATCCGGAGAAACTTCACCAGTCTCCCCTGACACCGAAATCACTTCAAGATACTCGTCAGAAATATCCGACATATTATCCGACGCTGCGTCGCTTGTATGCGGCGCTGAGCCCTCACTCGAGGGATCATCGACATCCTCTGTCACATCCTCCATTCTAGATGGTGGCGTTACACCCTCTTGAGATGTCCCGCCATCGGTTTGAGCACCGTCTACTCGAGGCTCATGCTCATGAGAGCAGCTCGAAGAAAAGGCATTCAACTCGTTCGCAAATATATCATCAACAATCCGGCTGACAATCGACTCGGAATTCGCCACTTGATCGCCTCCGAAAATCTCAACCTCATAGCCCCGAAGGGCTCGTGCGAGCCTCGACCTTGCATGATACACGCGAAGAGCGAATGCCATGCCGAGCTTCTCTCCATCTTCCAGGCTAATGTCGACATCACTCAAGACTAGCTTTGCGAGTCCTGACCGGAACCACGAAAGGACTTGATATCGACGGCCCCAAACAACCTTCTGTATGACACTTGCCACTGGGAAGAAGAAGCATTCGGCTTGAGCTCTCAGGTCGTGTGATAATTGGTGGAACCCCCATTTCATCGCGAGCTCCAGTGCAGGTAGAACGTCATCAAGTTGGGGTTTTTCATTGCATGGATGGTCCTTAGGGAACATATCACTACTGTAGAATTAGATTAAGCACCAATTACGCACGGAGGTAGCGAACACTTACTATGGACGTAGAATCATAGTCAAGAATGCTTCAAACTGCTCCTTCGTGCAGTCAGCCAATAAAACGGGCGATCTTCCCTCCAAAACATTCGGATACAAATCTTTGAAAGTTTCGCTCGCGGGGAAAAGGATATCCGGAAGTTGAAAGAGCTCGTTATCAACCTGAGGAATGGTATCGATAATTGTGAGCAGAGACCAGACACTGAGAATGAGGGCATAAAACTGACTTGAAATATTACAGGCTGCAAAAAGAAGCTACTGTTCTGCACAATTTGTGGCTCGTTGACAACGGAGAGCACATCCTGTCCTTCACCTCGCGACATGATGGTTCTGGTTCAAGCTGCAACCAAGAGCCTGTGACTCGGCACCTTAACCAAGCTTCCGTGGAACCCTCGTTGCAAACTGATGTTTGATGCTTCTGTGGATTCGAATGTGAACATAGAAAACAAAATAAAATAAATATTGAGACCCGTAGGTCTACCACTCCGGGAAAGCGTGTCATCCTTGTGCAGGGGCCATGCTAATCTTCTCTGTATCGTTCCAATTTTTTCGTATGTCACCCCGAAGGGGACAATAGTTATAACTCCTGGACTGAGCTGGGTGTCGGAAAATGATTTGTAGACAGCTCACGGGGTGCCCATACAGTACTTACCTCCGGCCTTCACGGCCCCTAAGCTACATAACCGGATATCTTATGTAAGCGAATGCAGTGTAAAGCCGGAATTTTCATCCCTTCAGATACTTAGAGGCGATACATTAAGTCCAGTTTCGTACCTTACACACGCCATGTCAATTGCTAAATCCCGAGCTGACATTGACAGAACCCTAGGCGCTCGAAATTCTTGCTCTTTACCACGAGCTTGCTGCGACTAGGGCCTTTCAAACTTACCTCGTAACAAGCCATGACATCGAATGGTGGTCAAGGTGAATATGACCGGGCATTACTGGCGGATGCCCCGGCTGCTACTAGAGCGATGCTTCAGGTGAGTCTTTGGACGTTATGTTTTTTAGGTGATAGAGCAGTAACTGTGTTACTTCAGGAAGGTTACAATGCCGATTTACTCAGACCTACTCAGAGTCCACCAGATCAAAATAGGGATTTAGAAGTCGGTAGCGGAGCAGCATCGAAGGAGAATTTATCTGGGAGTCGGATATCACCAAACCAGCATCCTCATCCTCAGCGCCGCGCTGTACCATTCTGGCGCACAAGAAAAGGCTTGATCATCATCGCAGTCGTAGTGGCGGTTGTAATAGCTGCAGTGATCGGAGGAGCAGTGGGTGGGACGAGACATCATAATTCTTCGCCGGGGGAAGATACGGCTCAACAAAGTTCTGGGTCAAGCATTAGTGATGTTCAGGGTGAAGGTAGCGCCTCGAACACTCCGTCTGGATTCACTGTTACTACGATTACGACGTTGGTACCGTCGACTGAGGCGGGGGGAGTAATAACGTCCGTCCCTGGCACGTTCACGAGTACGATTACTAGCGCTGCCGATGCTAACGGTGTTGGTGTTGGCAGTGTCGTACCGGCTTCGTCACCGTCTGCTCCTCCTGCTGGCGGTGGTGTTACACAAAGATGAAGAGCGTTGATTATTTGGGAGAAGATTTCTTGATGTTATCACCGGTCTCGATATCAGACATCTATTTTCTTATCATATGCTATCTATGGAAGCTGGTTGGTTAGTTAACATGTAACAGGCTGAGTCGGAAGGGGGGGTCCCATTCGTGATTTGTTTTTCTAATATGCTGTCTGTCACAAGTACTATATATTATACATACCTATAACAGCTGTGTGTATCATTTACAATCTATCAAACTTCTAGGGAGCAGTTTGGCACCTGCCATGTATACTAGCGCTGAGCGCTGAAGCGTGAAACGTCTCGCAGTCACCCGCACTAGGGTTGTGCGTACATCAGTCGTTCAATGTCACAAATGAACTGAGCTACGTAGAAAGCGTGTATGATATAAACGAATCGACATGTAACTATTCGGCAGCGTCAGAGCACCCCCTTCTCCGAGTCGTTCAAGAAGTATCTTCAGAAATACACAGTAAAAGTAATATATATAAGTATACGCACACCAACGTTCTCGAGGCTCGAGTGAAAGAAATTAATCGTAAAACGAACGTCGTAAACTCATCAGTTCCGTAAAACCCTACACAGCACACAGCAACACAGCAACATCGATATCATCCCGTCCCCACCAGTCTACTCATACGAAACATGAGATTGATAATGCGGAGGTGACGAACTCCGGATAGACGTTTCATCTTGGTTGAGGTACCTCATACGACCATGTTCGCGTTCACGTTCGCTCTCGGTCAAATACTTCGTCCCATCACCACCACCACCACCACCAGCATACTGATCAACACCCCTATCAATAGCATGCGCAGGATGTTTCCCTTGCCCGTGCCCGTGCCCGCCGTGCATCAACACCGCAGCGACCTCCTTCGCAAGTGTATTGATATTCATCGCCGTCGTCGACGAAGCCGTATCGTACTCGTCCTCTTGTTGACTTTGACTTTGATTCGCGTACGGGTGTGGTTGGTATTGATATTGGTGTTGGCGCTGGTGTTGATGTTGATGTTGATACGAAGCCTGCCCATCCTCTTTCAACCCCACCAATCGTTCAATCGACGGAAGAGGACGAATAGGTTTCACAGGAGTCCCAGAATAAGGCATAGACCTCGACACCGCTTCTGGTTCTGGTTCGCCGGTTTCCGGTTTACCTTTACCTCCCATAGCAGAAGCAGATGTACCAACTCCAGCATTAGCATTAAAATGCCGGTTATAACCTGCTGCTGGTGGATGTCCAATATGGGGTGTATCATACGATGTTGATGGAGACCCCCCCGAGGGGGCATTCCCTGAGAACATCCTTCGTGTGGAGATACCAGGCTCAGCGTCTCTTCCACCCAAACCACCCAGACCAGAAGTCATCGGGACACCCTCTCCAGGTCCACCACCACCACCAAGTCCAGGATATTTAAAACTCTGATCACTCGCACCTGTCTTAGGCGGTGACCCATTCCCCCCATCACCACCATACCGAAACCCCATCCCCGACCTCACCCTCGTCCGCTTCTTCCTATACCTCAAATAAAGTACCAAAAACAAAAACGCCGATACCGCAAATATCGTTCCTGCCGCTGCACCCCCTGCGATTGCTCCTACATGAGAATTTGTTGAAGGTGAGGATGAAAAGGCGTTTGTAGTGACGGGTGTGGGAAGGAATGTACTACCGGTTGGTGAGGTTACCGGTGTTGGAGAGAATGAGGATGAGGATGAGAATGAGAATGTTGCTGATGAAGCGATTGAGGATGTCGGAAATGAGGAAGGTGTAGGAGAGGCTGTGGCTATGGCTCCGAATGCTTGACCGCCGGAAACGAATGATACGGAGGCCTTAAAGGGGGTGTATTATGAGTGGGTGTACCATGGGGTGAAAATGGGGAGAATCTCACTTGAGTAGGTTTGGTGGCTTTGGCTGCAGATACAAATATGTTGTACATATCAATAGATGGTGGGTTTATCACGCTAATAGAGGAACGTAAAATTAGCATCACTGTGTTCTTCGACGACGTATGCAAGGAACCAACAACTCACCCTACCATCCCCTCTGCACAGTGTGAGGAAGGAACCGTCGCTGCACAGAAGAACCATAGAGCTAAGGGGCAACCCAATAAACAATTCGTTAGCTTTATACTATTCTCGTTCTATACTATACCAAGTATACACATCAAAAAAAAACTCACGTTCGGATACATTCGTAATTTGTAAATTCCACACTGGCGTCGCTTCAGAAAAATTACTTCCTCTCCCGGCGAAACCACTACTAAATCCACCGAGTAAAGGCGTACAGGGATTCTCAAACGTAGATTGCGTGACATCGTGGACGCTGTACAACGACAAGAACAAAAACACAAACACGAAAAATTCATTCAATAGGATAAGGATGATATATGAGTCGAAGATGATATGTATAAGGAAAACGATCAACGCACTCTCCACCAAAGATGAACATGATAGTATCGTTCAATTCTGCCGAAATTGTAGCGGGGTCGTAAAAGCTTCCTTGAACGCCTACGAGGACCTCGAGAGTTTTTTGACCTTGGACCAAAGGAAATAACAGAGAAAGTGCAAAGAGCGACATCATGTTTAAGATTCAATTGCAATGTTGTTGAACAAGTTGACTCTATGCAAGTTGAGTCCTTCTAGTCCTTCTACGCAGCGCATACAGCGTGGAGGAGGGAACGAACGAAATGACTCGTCCTCGGTGGAATAAAGTGAATGTGAACGTATCCGTCCTATGTAGAAGTGAATAAACTTCGGAAACCCACACAATTTCCCCCACTCTTTTTAAATTCTCGAGATCACAAGCCAGGAGACACGTTGTCCATATGCTGACAGCGTCTGACCTTATTATAATGCCAAGGGAGGAAAAACCTCCTTAAGGCTCACGCGTCAAATAAAACATACAAACGGCATGATGACTCGGAGGGGACGTCTGATGTGGGGTATAGCAATTCATGATCAAGCGGAAATCAGATTGCGGTCTGTTACAAGGAAAGGACAGATCATCAAGGGGGGGACACTGGTGACATGGGTTTTATGGGAGTTCGTATAGAAGGCCCTGAGAAACCCTGAGAGCGTAATGCCCGGAGAAGAAGATGAAACGAATACAGTAGGAGCATTGTTGGGGTAAGATGATTTTAGGTCTGTTGAACGTATCATCGGAAGTTATTTCCTCGAACAAGATCGGTTGTACGGCACTGGTACGGTCCGTGGAGTCGAAGACTTCAATGTACCGCCCATGAATGAGCAGGCATAAACCGTTGTGTTTAAGAGATGAGACCGTGGTGTAACCAAAAGTTCGCGTACGTCGTGTGGCGAGATCATGTGGCTTTGCGAGGAAGAAAGCCTGAGAGAGTAAGCACTCGCAGAGAGTATCTTCTGAATGGATGGAAAAGGCAAAGCCCTGATGACTGAGCATGGGTTGACTGGCTGGAGTACCGACATGACTTCATACGCCTAAAAAAAGGCCAACCTCTCATCGAGTCTCTGCATCGCTTCAACACGGCCCGTAAGATGGGATTATTGTGAACGCTATATCACCACGTTCTAAAGATGTGGGTCCAAGGATAACTGGGATCGCAAGCGCCACCCAGCCAGCAAGAATAACCCAGCCAAATGATCAGACATCCCCACTTTCGAAATCTGGATCTTCAACATTTCCTTCCCCATCATCAGCATATCCATCAACATCCCCTTGATCCTCGTTGATATTTTCTTGCTCCTTTTCTTTACCCTTCCCAGCTCCTTTGGAAGACGTCGATTTTCGTTTCGATACCTTCTCCGACTTGTCCCCTGCAGGAGCCTTCTTCTTACGGGAAGCACGCCGCTTGGGATGAGCAGGCGCTTGCTCTTTCCCAGTCATTCGATTGAGAAGTGTGGTGCTACTCGTAGATGCCTCTGCAGTTTGAGGAGCCGACGAAAGATCGCTACCACGAGGGTCCGCTCGACCCTTTCCCTTGTCTTTCGCAGATAATCTTGTCGATGCGGGAGGCTCATCGACATCCATAGGCTCTCCGTTCGTTGTAGGCGTTTCTGAATTTTTGGGTTGCAGCCGGACTTCTCTAAAACGAATGCGCTGCTCGGTGGTAGCTACAAAATTCAGGTGCCTTTTACTGCGGTTCTGTGCATCTGAAAACCGGTGGGGGAGATCAAAACCTTACAGTCGAAAACCTAGCGAAAAAGAGTCTATTTACCTTTTGCCTCAGTGAATATCAATTCTGTTCCTAGAAGCGATTCATGCCTGCCTTTCAGAATTGTTCCTGAAAGTTGCAGGAATGGCGTTGGTGTATCCAGGCCCTGTAAAATGAAATAACATCATTCAATACATCGCCTTCTCGAGATCGAAGAGGTTCATAGCCGGAGGGGATAGAACATACGATTAAACGATAAGTTGATGAGCTAGGGATAAGTGTAGGCTCGATAGGTCCCAAGTCCAAGGTAACATAAGTGACTTCTTCGTCATCTTCGTAGTCTTCGTCTGGACCGAATTCGTCTACTTGTTTGTATCCTGGGCAGAGACACTGAGACGAAGAATGAGATGACGGTAGAGATGAAGCAGCGGTGGGAGTCGAAGATGGTGGTATCGTTGAAGCCATGTTTGCCTTGGTGAAAAGGTACTGGGGTTTACATAAGCGAGTAGCGCTGGAACGATGAGTAGCGCTTGTGAAAACTCTCCCTTCAACTTCTACCCTCTGGGCCGCAATTTCTTCAAGACTTCAATTTTTCGCTATTTGACTGTCCGTTTATCTCTTAACGAAAGCAGCCTCTCCAGCTTAGAACGCAACGCACACTATGATAAAATATAGAATCCAAGCGACAAGTCCATACAAAACGACGCGGTTGCAGCCACTGGCACCTCAAATAACTTCTCCCTGATTGAAACAGATGCTTGCTCCCCTCGAGAAACAAGTCCAACACCTATACACCTCGCCGCAGTTAACTTTTTGACTGCTACAACTTCTCGGTATCTTCGTCACTACCTCACGTGAAGAGGTTTTACAACCCGCTTTTTCCGAGACTATGATGTCCAGCAATATTTGGCCGTACGCTGTCTTTGCCCGTGGCAATTCTCCGAGATCCTGGTACTCTTTCGCTCGGGCTTGACAGCATCGCATGCATCTTTTCTGCTCGTGACACTTACTCCCCTTGGCGCATGGGCGGTGTTTAGGAACTCTCGATACAACACGTGGAGTAGCGCGCAGATTCACGTCGATGATTGCTCGCACAACTTCCCGCATGACTTCTGGTGGATCCGTCGTCACTTTTACTTCAGTGGTCGTTACCTCAATCTTGATCTCGGACGTACTGGCTTCCGGCTGGGCGTCAGGCGGAACCGTGTCTACCTTCTCTTTTGAGTCCTCTCTCGATTTCTCTTTCAGGTCCTCTTTCAGATCCTCTTTCAAATCCTCTTTCAAATCCTCCTCTTTCTGGTCCTCCGCCTCTTTCAAGTCCGCCTCTTTCTGGTCCTCCTCTTTCTGGTCCGCCTCTTTCGAGTTCTCTTTCAGGTCCTCCTCTTTCTGGTCCGCCTCTTTCGAGTCCTCCTCTTTCAAGTCCTCCTCTTTCAAGTCCGCCTCTTTCGAGTTCTCTTTCAGGTCCTCCTCTTTCAGGTCCTCCTCTTTCAGGTCCTCCTCTTTCAGGTCCTCCTCTTTCAGGTCCTCCTCTTTCAGGTCCTCCTCTTTCAGGTCCTCCTCTTTCAGGTCCTCCTCTTTCAGGTCCTCCTCTTTCAGGTCCTCCTCTTTCAGGTCCTCCTCTTTCAGGTCCTCCTCTTTCAAGTCTTCTTTCCACTCAGCCTCTTTCCAGTCCTCGACATCTACCAGCTGTTCCGATAATTCCGAAAGTGCATCTGCCATTACCACCTCTGTGTCTGTTTCTCCAAAATCGGAATCCAAAGGTGGACTATCTCCTTGCGCCGAGCGAGGACGATCACCTACTTTCGCATCAGAGCAGCGAATGCTTTCGAGCTCTTCTGCAAACATGTCCTCCACTGTACTGGTGACTATCATATGGTCCACTTCGTGTTCAAATGTTCCACGACGAAGAGCTCTCGCAATTCTACCTCGGGCGTGGTACACACGGAGAGCCAAAGGGTAACCGATTATCTCTGCATCTGCGAGAGTGATATCTTCATCGCTAGCTACTAGCGTCTCGAGTCCTTGGCGGTACCATCCAATAATCTTGTATTCGCGTCCTAGCACGAGGAGTTTTCGGACGTCGGAATCGATCAAGCATAAGGCCTGATCAGTTAGAACACGCGATAGTTGGTAGAATCCCCATTGATTCGCTAGTTGGAGTGCTGGTAGGATAACGTCAAGGTTGGGTGTATTGTTGCATGGATGATCGCCGGGGAACATGTGGCTGATGGAAACGTGAGGGGGTTGCTTCTGCAGGAGACTTAATTGAATACTTACTATGGCTTCAGGATGACTGTCAAGAATGCCTCGAAGTGGTCCTTGGTGCAATCTGTCAGTAATACGGTAGAGTTTTCATCTAGAATTGATGGATATAGCTCTCTGAATCTGTCGCTTGCTGGGAATAGGATAGATGGGAATTGAAATAGCTCGTTATCAACCTAGGCGTCTCACGGTCAGCCAATCGTTAGGGGGATCGAGATGGATTTGGTACTGACTTGAAAGGTGACGAGTCGCAGAAAGAAGTGTTCATTTGGTTTGAAGATGGTGTGATCTGAGGCGTTGGAGGATTGGTGCGAGTCTTGGAACATGGTGGTTATGGATTAAGGAGGCTTGCTTTCGATGGCGTGTGCATGCCGCAGTAGAAGCGAACCTGGCTTGAACCTTGCGGCTGCCCATTGATATTGAGTACTGAGTATGTATACGGAAGAATTCCGAGAATCCATGCAGAGTGGGAGACGCCCGTGAGACGCTCGTGTGTTGGGTTTATAGTTACTACTTATAACCTGAATGAAGGTTGTTATTCGAAGAGTAGTCGGATAATGTTCGGGAATGGTATTTCTGACTTAGGTATAGGAATGTCCTTTCCAGAGAAATGGGATTGTCTTTTGAAATATCATTGAACTTTGAAGCACCCGTTAAGGGGACTTGAGGGCTGCATTCATTCGATAAGTATTCAATATAATATCAGTCCTAGCCTGATCGATCCTTTGAGCAAACTTCATTCCAGGTCAAGATCATAGCGCACGCATGATACCTCTCATTCATCATTCAATATTCATCAGTCGCTTTGTTCAATGTTTTTCAAATGATTCAAGAACAACTCGGACCAACTTAGGTCAGGTCAGGTTAAGTACTTACTAACGCCCCCTTCAAGTTGTTTCGTACCCAGATGATGGCCGCTGCACAAAGCCATTCTGAAGCCATTACTATTTTAGTAGACCTGGTGTACATCTACTTACTTATCAGTCTCTCTGAAGTAGACTACCCGTTGACCCCTTCGAGATTTCGTCGCGTGGAAAGTGGTTTTCCCCAGCAACTGTACATATCGATATCTCGCTTGCTTAGTGGCTACCAGAAATTGCAGAATATTGAGAGCATGACGACAACTGCTCCCTGGGTTCTCTAGGACTTGCCTTGCATTCACCCGATTGAGCAAGCTTGGGATGCGGAGAGGTTGTCGGGGTTCGGGAAAGAAGGGTCGGGAAAAGAAGGGTGAGTTGAGTGAAAATACTAGTAGTAGGAGGGCGGTATGCGTGTATGGCCTGAGGATAGGAGGAAGAGCGAAGGTAGGGGTTTCCTGTTTGGAAATAGGTAAGTACGAGCGCTGTACCCTTCCTCAGAGATGATGGCGTATAATGTATCGTTCTACGAGTCCTCAACAGCAGGGAATTCGAAGCGCTAGGTGTCCCTTCAAGAGGATCAGATCAAGCATTGCCTTCAGGTCTTGAAGGCGCTTCTTACCCTAGCTGATAAGTACCTGCTGCTACACAGCATCCCACGTCTGATAGTCATTCCGTGGCGATGCCCGTTAACACATTACATACCAATTGACAGGCTTAAGACGCTATACCTAGATCGGCAAGGTCAAAGCAGTACATCCTCGAACGTAGCCCAAGGATCAACGAAGCTTACGGGCGGGATATTCAGGTCTAGTCATTCGAGTTTAGTGGTAAGTAATTATCTATCTTCGCGTCATTCATTGTTATGCAAGAAGACCGAGATACTTACTATAGCCGATGCGAGCGAGACAGCCACTGACGACTGGTTACATCCAATTCCCGTCATTCTTCCTAATATCAGAAGTCACTAAGGTCAAGTAAAGGGTTAGCCAGGAGTTACATTCAAACCAGATACCTTCGGGATAGTCGCCTAAGAAGTGGTTACTGTACAAGTGTAAGCTTGAGATGGCCCGTTACATTTTATCCTTATTTGGAAGGGCAGCCTGGTGTTTCAATCATTTCTACCACGTGTTGCACCTTTAGTCGCGTTCCAGCAAGTGGGACGCTTTTTGTCGTCTACGTTGACGGGCAAAATTGTGGTGAGTCTCTTATCTTCTCTTCATCTTATATTATCATCTAATCTTACTCTTCACAGGTGAATTCACCTTACATGCCCACGTCATGCCCTCGTTTCTGTCCAAAGTTTTTGGACGTAAGAAGGATGATTCCTCAGGGCATGGTCCGGAAGGCTCGCTTCTAGAGGGAAAATTCGAGGCTGTTTCACCTACTATCTCACCTACTGCTGAGAAATTCCTGGCTGGTGCCAACGCGAACGGCAACGGTTCTGCGAAAGAGAAGGAAAAGGAAAAGGAAAGGGGAAAGGAGAAGGGAAAAGACAAGGAAATTGGATTTTTATCGCTCAAGACAAAATCTACTACTCAAGAAACTCCAGTGAAAAAACCTGAATATCGCCTTACGCTTAATCTTCCTGGTCCAAAGAACGATGCGAATGCTCGTGCGATACGTGCCGTTTTTGAGGCTGACCCGGCTGAGCTTCTTCTCTCTGATGTTGTCATTGGCCAGCGTCGGTTGAACCCTTTGGAGACTCTTGTTCTAGTTCGCGGATGCTCTCAGGCGATTATGGCTCGAGGCGCGTTCCTCATCACCAAGATTGTATACTTTTTCTAACTTTTCCTTAGGTCTGGAAACTCTCGGTATCATGCACCCTCATTGGTATTCTGCTTCACCTGAAGTACAGCGCAGACTTCTCTCGCTATTCATCCAATCCTTGGCTCCTAATAGCCCTATAACCACGCTCTCTCCTTCTCTTGCTTCACCTGCCGCCACTTTCGAATCGGAAATTAATCACAGTCACTCTCCCCATGACGTGGCTGCTGTTTTACGTTGGGGTTTCCGCCACTTGAAGCTTGACAGTGGCTCGTTTGGTAACGATTCAGAGTGGTATAAGCGCTTCTTCGAAGCTGAAAAGTCCGCTCAGTATCCTCCCAAAGCGTTCTCTGAAAAGCTTGCTCCCTTGGTGCCTCCCACTCATTTAGAGCTCTTGTCTGCGACTCTGGATCTTTTTTCTTCTCTTGCTGCTCATTCAGAGGCGAACAGTATCTCTGGAAGCAAGCTGTCAAAGCTCTTAGGTCTATGGCTTCTGGCCACGGAACGAGTTCAATCTGGTGATGACTGGTTCTCGTTCTATTCTCGATGGGATAGGACAGGTCGAATGATGGAGCATCTTTTCCTATCGCACATCAGGTCTGTCTATTTTTTTACAGGGGTTTATATGAATACTTATCATCTGTCCTGTCAATGTAGGAATGAAGTCGCCGATCACAGAATGCCCAAACGACTGACGGAACTGGTACAACATTACCCCTATACCAAACACTCACAATCGTCTTCTGAAAGCGACCTTCTTCCACGACCGCGTTTTTCGACTCGCAGATACGACGCCCTGTTTGTTCACGTTGATACTGAAGAATCCTTCCCAGGCGCTAAGCCCAACAAAGATCTTCGGCAACTCATCGTAGACGCCTTGAAAGCAGAACTTGCTGTCAACTCGAGTGACTACGTTGAATTCTGGAACAAGGTTCGACAGCTTGCTTCAGAGGATGGGGATTCATCAGTTTCTCCACTTGCCAAATATCCTGGTCTTAGTCGCATATTTTCTGACGAGACTATTCGTCTCTTGTCACTTCTTCCTTCCGATGATGCTACTACAGAGAAACCGACTTTCAACCTCCACATTCCACCAACGGCTGAGAACCGTCCCACTCGAAGAAGATCTATGTCTCTAGGTGACAAAGGCACTGCTGATGCCGCGGTTTCTAAAGCTAGCCCTCGTCGAGAAGTGGCTGTTACCGATGGAACTCTCGATGCATCAATATCTACTGGTGCTCTTGGCATCGATTGGACACAGTTTTCCACCTCTGGGTTTCTTGAGAACATACCTAGCGGTTCGCAACTCGCTGCCACCCTCATGGACAAAGACATCGAAGTCACTGTCCCTCGCACGCACAAGAAGACTAGGTCCGGAAGCACGAATCGTCCCAGAAAGTCTACGGATGTACTCCCGCCTATTACTATCCCCACTTTCGAAACTAAACCTACCTCCACTGAAGAGCCGATCAAACCTTCGTCTACGTCCAAGACTACGCAAGTGTCCATTGTTCAACTTGATGAAGCGTTCATCGATTTTTGGAGTGATGCTCTGTTGGATCCTATATCGTCGGATTGGCCAAGGTTTATTATTGGTCGATTCAAGACTTCTGTACCTGGGTTAGAGCTTGATGGTGGGAAGAAGCTTGAGTGGTTGGTTGTTGAACAAGCTCATGTGAAGCCTAAACCGCCTGTTGTTACTCCTCTTTCGGCGACTACAGAGACTTCGCCTACGAACGGTACAGTTGAGTCACGATCTGCTCGACCGACTTCGCCGAAACCGTCTTTCAGATCGGATGTTTCGGAAGTGTTGTCTTCGACGAAGAAGAGGTTTAGTTTCCTTGGAAGTGTTTCCCGTTCGTCGTCTTCACGTGGGGTTGGGATTGAGAAGGATACGAAGACGAAGAAGGCTAGGAAGGGTGGGGTTTCGCCTAAGGTTGGTGTTGGTGAGATGGGGGAGATTTTAAGGGAGGAAGAGGAGGAAGAGGATGGGGGGAAGAGGAGGTTGAGTGTTGGGGGTGGTAGTACGGTGCAGAAACAGAGTGTTGAGGTACCGAGGACTGTGAAGGAGGAGAAGGAGGAGAAGGAGGAGAAGGAAAAGAAGGATGTAGGTGTAGGTGAAGGTGTTTCTGTGGCGGGTATCGCTGCTGTTGCGACGGGTGTTGTTGCGGTTGGGGCTGCTGTTGTTGTAGCGGAAGCTGCCTCGAAGGTTGATACTCCCGCACCCGCACCTGCGCCCGCTCTTGAGACTAAAGATGCACAAAGTCCAACAACTGTCGCGTCTGAGCCGATCGCTAGTACTGCTGCACCTCCTGCCCCGGAACCAGAAACTGTTTCGGAGTCTCCGGCCGTTCCGGAAGTTTCGACTCAGGCTGCTTCGGAGTTGTCGACGGTCGAAGTCCTTGCTGAGACGAGCCCTGTAGTGGAGGTTGTTTCACCGGAAGAGCCTGCACCTGCGACAGAGCCTGTATCTGAAGAACCTGCTGCACCTGAGGTTCTTGAGGCTGCTCCTAACGTACCAGAGGAAGAGTTAACTCCAGCATCAGCATCTGAAATTGTTCCTGTTGTAGAGGAGGTGGTGGTTGAGGAACCGACCGCTGTTCCTGCCCCTGCTCCCGATGCGGTTGTTGAGGTTGCTCCGGTCTCAACCGAAGAGCCGGCGAAACCTGAACCTGAACCTGAAGTTGAAGTTGAGGTTGAGCCTGTTCCGGCTCCGGTCCTAGTAGTCGAAACAGCTGCAGTGGAGGAACCTGTTCACGAAGATGTAGCTGTGGAGGAACCTGCGACCGTCGAGAGTGTTCCTGTCGCTGAAGTCGATGAGGTCCCTCAACCCGCGGAAGAGCCGGCACCAGCACCAGTGGAGCTGGAAGCGGAACCTGTGGAGGAGTTGGCAGATGTTGAAGAGTCTGTAGCTGTGGAGAGCGAGGTAGCTGAGCCTGAGAATGTCGAGGAGCAGGAGGAGTCTACACCTGAGGTTGAGGAATCTGCTGAGGAATTGGTTGTAGAGCCACAGGCTGTACAGGAAGCAATTTCTGTTGAAGAACCTGCTGTTGTCGAGAATGAGACTGAGGCTGTAGAGCCAGAAGTTGTCGAGGAGGATGTTGAAGTTGAGGTACCTGCACCTGTGGAACCTGTTGTCGCGGCTCTTGTTGAGGAAGAGGAGACTGTTGAGGAGGCAGCTGCGCCCGAGCTGGCACCCGAAGCAGTTGTAGAGCCCGCAGAGGCAGAGACGAAGGAAGCACCAGCAGAGGTTGTTGAGGAGGAGGAGGAGCCTGTAGCTGAAGTGACTGAACTTGCGGAGCCGCCTGTTGAGGAAATCGTAGAGGAAATCGTTGAGGAGCCAGCTGCACCTGAACCAGTACCTGAACCAGTCGAAAAGCCTGCTGAGGCGAAGGAAGTGATAGCAGAGGTCGCTGAGGAGGAGCCTGTAGCTGAAGTGACTGAACCTGTGGAGCCTGTCGCTGCAGCTCCTACCGAGGAAGCTGCTGTCGAAGAGGTTGTTGAGGAGCCCGCTGCTACATCGGAATCAGAACCTGTCGCGGAGCCCGCAGAGGAGGTACCTGAGACCGTGGAGTCTGCTGTCGCCGTACCTGATGTGGTCCCTCCCACTGAAGAGATTGTCGAGGAGCCAGCTGTGACTGAACCGACTTCAGAACCAGTTGCGGAGCCCACGGAACCGGTTGTAGATGATGTACCTGAGACTCCAGCGGTTGATGCTTCTGTCGAAGAACCCATAGAGGAAGCAGCTCCTGAACCAGAGCCCGCCACCGAACCGACAGAAGCTGTGACCGTCCCAGAACCTTCGGAGGACGCGCCTGTGATTATCAACGAGACTGCCTTTGTGCCCGAGTCTGCTATTCCTCAAGTCGCAGAAGAAGCCACGTTCGTTGAAATCACAGAGCCTGTTCAGTCCGTTTCAAATTCTGCACCTGAGGTATCCGATGTTCCTGAAGTCCCTCCCTCTGATGTCACGGAATCTACACCCGAAGATGAGTCTCAAGTCGAGATTGCCGCGGATGCCAAGGCCAGCGCTACGCCAACATTCGCTGAGGAAACTCTCGTTGCAGAACCCATCGCTGAGGATGCTAATGTCTCCGAGCCTGTGACGATGCTTCCAGACGTGCATGTTGAGTCTCTTCGAGAATCTTCTCCAGGTCCTCAGGAAGATGCCGTAGTTTCTCAGGCACCCGTGCCTGTGGTAGACGCTGAAATACCTCCACCATCGGCTAATGGTATCCACAGTGAAGTTGTTGAGGATTTCGAGGAAAAAGAGGTAGAACATCTGGATGCACCGGAAGAACATGTGGCCGTTGAGTCTGAATTGCCTCCTGCTCCGGAGAATGTTGTGCTTTCTGGCGAGACGCCTGGACCTCAGGTTGCGCTGAGCACAAGTGAGCCTGTCGCTGCCTCGCTCGCTGCCGAACCTGAGGAACCTGTTGCTGAGGTGGAGCCTTTGACGCCTCCTGGATTGGGTGATGATGTTGTAGAGCAGAAGGAGGAGGTTGAGGAAAGTGTGGTTCCTGCTGACGTGGCTCAGACTGCTGAGGCTACTGCGGTACCTGCTGACGTGGCTCAAGATACCGAAGTTGTCCATGAGAAAGAGCCCGAATACCCTGTCGAGTCCGCAAATAATAAGGCTGAATCTGAGATGAAACCTTCATATCGTGCCAACTGTCTCTGACTTCCCTTTCTTAATTCTCCAGCTGATGACGCGTCAACGCCGGTCGCCAATGAGTCCAGCAATGGACATGCACAAGATACCGAAGCAACCGAAGCAACCGAAGCTGAGGAGTCCGAAACGTTGCCTGCTGCCTCCGAGGCCTCATAATCTCCTTTTATAAATTCTCTCGTCCTTTTTTTCTATGCACCATTTATACCCCACGCTATGTTCCATTTTTCATTTTTTTCGGTGGACATTTTTTCATGTATTTGGCATTTTCGGTCTGTTCTTTGCTTTCGCACTTTATAATCGTTTGGGATCTCACATTAACTAATAATGCGACGATATCAACCACCACACACTCGTTCTGGGCTCACTTCAGTTTACTTCAGGTTTACTTCACCAATCCAACTGCTACTTCTTTTGTTAGTTCTAAGTTAGTATTATTTCTGCATCCCCCTACATGTTATCTCTATTAGCCTAATACCAAGTTACAAGTATTGTTATTCATTTATCTGTTGAGAGTAAGACATCCTGATTAGGACACACGTCAGTGTCAAGTTTCTCAACGGTCACGAACAACAAACCTGAAGAAACCCACGGCACGTCAAACATTCTTTCACCGGTACCAGGCGTAGTAAGAATACGTGTCGCAGTCCAGCTCAGCTCAGTTTGAGCTTTCTCTTTCTCTCTTCTCTCTCTTCCTTTTCTTTTCATTCTTCGTACACAATGGCCAAGAGTCAGACCAAGAGCAGCGCGCGCTCACAAGATTCTTCAAACTCTGAACCAGGCGTTACATTTACACAAGCAGCCTCGGTTCTGCTAGACTATTCTTCGGTATATCTGGTTTTCCCCCGAAATTCTATTACCTTTTGGCTTTCCTGTATGAAAACCCCCTCCCCTCTGCTTAGATTCTATCTATGGTTCTAGGCGGTTGTTGCGCGTGAGTGAACCGGGCCTGGGTACAAGCAAAACCTTGATATGGAGTTCGGATTTTCTTTTGGGTGGATAGGAATGTATGGTCGTATGAACAGTTGCTTATGATGAATCCTCGGATTGGTGTGTCCTTTTGTTGTCCTTTTCATCGAAGTAAACTCAGGGGTTTTATACCTTGTGTGCTCTAGGCTCTGCTTTGACTTTCTCGCAAATGATTTTTATCACAATGCAGTCCTTACCGAGCTTCCTTACCTTCCCACCGAAGAGGTTCTTGCCGCAACTAAAGTCAAGACAGGTACCATTAACGCAATGGGCACTACAAGTTCTCGTTCTAACGACGGGATCTCTATTGAACAACTGGGCATTCGCATTTAACGTACCTTTAACTGTACTCATCGTTTTCCGATCAGCTGGTGAGTAATTGGATTTCCTCGAGTCCCGCAAGCTTTGTTGCGTTCTCTTTCTGACCCCATGCGACTTTGACTTAGGTCTGGCTGTCTCGATGCTTCTGGGTTTCTTTATTCTTAAACGACGATATACAATGATACAAGTAGTAAGTGAGCCCTTTTCAACCATGACTTCTCACCTATAACCTATAATCATTTCTCTATAGTTCTCCGTCCTCATAGTTTCTACTGGTGTCGTACTAGCGACACTATCCAAATCCGCATCACCTTCATCATCACAGGCGTCTCAAAATCCCTTAGAAGCAAGCGATCTCCGACGATACATGACAGGAATCTCAATGCTCGTCGTATCCCTCCTCCTAACAGGTATTCTCGGGTTATTACAAGAACGGACGTATCAGAAATATGGACCATGTTGGAAGGAAGGAGTATTCTATACGGTATGTACATAGCCATAACGAGGAGAAAGACCCCAAATTTTCCCTCTCAACCTGGGCTGCCTGGCTAGAGCTTATATAACTGACGCGGTCGGGATCGGATCTGTGTGCACTAAAAAGCATGCACTGTCGCTCCCTGTCTTCCTTTTCTTAGCTCGTGATGTCAAGCAGGGTCTTGCAAGTCTAAACTCCAGCGACTCCGTGTCTTCTTCAAGTCTTGGAACCTCAACAATGCCTTGGCTCATTCTATCAGGAAACCTAATTAGCCAACTTATATGCGTCTCTGGTGTTAATCGTCTAACTTCTGTAAGCAACCCTCCATTTTCTCCGTGTTCTCCTTTCACTAACTCGCATTTCGTTGTCTACCTCAGCGCGTTTCCTCCGTATCGACCAACATCGTACTAACTACCCGGAAAGCTCTCAGCCTTTGCTTCAGTGTGTGGTGGTTCGGAACAGGGTGGAACCCCAAACTAGCGGGGGGCGCGGGTATGGTTTTTGCGGGCAGTTTTATGTTTTCGTTGGGAAGTCGGGCAACAGCGGGGGTCACGGAGAGAAAGAAGAAGCAGTAGAAGGAGATTGACTGAAAGTGGGAGGCGTGAATTATTAAAACTGAACTAGCAGTCGAAATCAAAAGTCGATGAGGTTTCGCGGTTCTTACACCTCGTCACTAGCAACTCCTTACTTGTACGACCCGCGACGTTGTAGCGACTTTCTTTCTCCCTGATATAAAATGGAATATATGGTTTTGCTTCTTTCAATGCCATCATTCCGAGAGCTCAAGACATATCCTCACATTTACCAGTGACCTCCTCATCCTTGTGTCCTGACTCGAACTCCGGCTACCACTGCCGTGATTTCCTTGTGTGCAAACTTCTCGGTGCGGCGAAGCGATTGGACTGCTGCACATACATACATATATTACTTATGTTGAAGGATAGCTGATCAGAGCAGCATTTGTCTTTCAAATCATATAATAGCTCAGGCACTGCAATCTCAGAGTGCGAGTAAAGCAGAAAGGCTGCAAGAAATGAATATTAATATCTATAGTATTATATCTACACATGCAAGCAAGAACCAGTTTTGCATTCAATAGTCCAAGATTTCTTCGAAATCGCCAATGACATGCTCAGGGAGATTGAGCTTGAAAGTGGTATTTAGCTCTCGAGGTATGAAAATTGGCCGATCCTTAGTGCCTCTTGTCTTCAGAGACAGTTCTCCTCGCCAGTTTGTATGAAGCAAAGCTGTTATCCGTTCCATCAAATCCACGTCCACCATCATCACCAGTTTCAAGTATGTCAGACAAGGTAAAAGAGGAATTTTTCGGCCGTCACCATCACCATCAAAAGCAAGAAGGTCAATCAACCCCGAATAACTACAGGACGGAAGCGTAGCACCGTCATCCAGAGGAAAGACAAGCCTGAGCTGGGTAAGCTGAGGTACCGTTTGGAGTATTTCATGAAGGTCTGGTACAGAGATCTCCACCCAGTCAAAGCGAAGTCCTCTGAGCGGACATGATAATCGCGAGAAAAACTCTTTGAGATCGTTGAGAACGGGACTGCCCGACTTCATCTTGTAACCCTCCTTTGAGTAGATGCACACTGTCTGCAATGACGGCATGACAAAGGTTTTCCACACTACGGCCAATGAGCTCATGCGGACTGAGGGCTCGAAGTCATTGAGTTCAAACCTCACATCTGTGAGGGAAGGGAAGACTACAGGAGAAGGGAGCGTTTGAGGGACATCCCATCGGCAACAGCCGCCTCTTAGAACGAGAGTTTTCAATCTGGGACAGATCCTGCTGAGCTGTTGCCAGTCGGTGGTTATACCGAAACGCCAATGAGTGTACGTCTCTATTTGGGAGTATGGGAAAGCAGGTCCGCCAAACTGTGTCATCAGCAGTGACCGCAGCTTAGGAGCGACCGAAAAGATATCAGTCCCACGGACGAATGCACCCGCTTTGTAGGCTAGGTCATCTTCGAGTTCAAAGGATACCAGGTTGGGAAAATGACCCTCAACAGGGCGGGGTCCAAGAGATTTGAGCTCTTCCTCCATGAACTTCAGAAGGTAGTAACCACTGCGAATTACAAGAATACGCAATCTAGCACGATGGGAAAGCACTTCTCGAGCGATTTCGGTGACTGGCTTGTGGACGCAGTAGAGGCGAAGATAGAGCGGGAGTGGCTTCGACAATTCGAGATAGCGAGAAATCAACGTGGTTAAACCGGGCGTGCGTAGGTCGTCCAAGTTGATATCCCATGCATGACAGGACCACAACCGTGGACAAGACGTTGTAATGCTCCTCCACAAACGACACACCCCCGAGAGCCGCAAAGCGTAGTGTGGATATATGAACACTTGATGTTGCACATCGCCAATCGTGAAACATTGCATGGAGAAGCCACCACACACAGATTCTATCGTGACACCCCACAAGAATATTTCAAGGAGTACCTCGGTAGGTAGCCGATGAATCGGAGGAGTCTGCACGTCCATATGATCGCTACAGCTCTAGATTGTTTATGAGAGAGGGTATCTCGTTGAAATAGATAGAAAACAAGACGTACCGTAGAGTCACGCCGGACTCTCTTATTGGGAGGGAATAGGACCATCGCAGAACGAACATCCGAAAGATTTCTGTAGAGAAGAATCATCGTATCTTCGAGGAGAAGGAATAGCATACAACGAGACTAACGTGTTCTCCCCTTCGCCAAAGTCAATAGAAGGCTCGGACATGATGAATCAATTTGAATAGTCGGGACTTGAAGCAGTGAGCACGAACTCGGACAGTTGAACCGACAGTTGAACCGACGGGGAATGCTGGCAGATGCTAGCATATACTGCGTCCATTTTATACTAGGATCCATCTAAGATTGTGAAATCTTGAGCCACATCAAGGCCACAGTCATTGTCAACTTGAGGAAAGTGGCCATAGCCACACAAAGGACGGAAAAATGAACGACCCCTCAGCATTGACCACTGGTACCTTCGGCCCTCGACAGTAAAGCGATTTTCATCAACGTTAAAAGAGTTTCGATAATAAAACTGCAGAGCCTTTTCCGGAGTAAGACCAAGGAGTAGGCTGAGCGAAACACCGTGCTAGCCTGAGCTTTGAGGAGGGTGATAGGAATGAGACTCGATGATCGAGCTTGGGGCGATGAAACGGTTCCCCCTGTCGGACCAAGCTTTCTAGTGGCTATGGGTACGTTCCGAGGTCCATTCACATAGGGCCAGCCAGAGAGAAATCGCGCTATGACCCTTGGAATCGGGTTTCCTTTGGGCAAACCATCTTTGCGCTTCTGTATCCGGTCTTCCCCTTTGCTCGCACTCTATCTCCAAAACTGCCGTTCGTTCATTTGTACGCGTAAACGACCTAACGCCGACGGGTTATAGGTCGTTCAATCGGTGTAGCTAGAAACTCTTGTGTCAGAATCTTTTAACCTATATGCGAGTCAATACATACTAAATCATATGCTCGCCATGTCCAACTAGTTGTTCGTCAGACGCGTCCTCTTGTCTAACGGCTTTGAAATCCGTGGAAATATCGATGGTGAACGTGAATGTCAGGCTAAGACGGTTGTATGCGTGAAGCCTCAGGCTGAGGGCTAGCGCTGGTCCCAGGATAAGGCCGTGCTTATATAACTGCGCGCTTATGTACGAACGCGGCTCTATAAAATTTACCCGACCGTACTCATCTTTGCTAATAGCTATCGCTAAATGAACACTGCTGCCTACATACGCTGAATTATCTTCTGAGGAGGACCCTTCAATAGAGATGAATTCGCTCAAGCACTACTTCTTCGCATAATCTTATCATTTGGTTGCTTCGTTGATCATCAGATGCATAGACAGTGGTGAGACTCGAGAGCAGTTGAACTGACAGCTAACGTACGACAATTGTCACCGCCCTTTTCTTCTCTTTTCGTCTTCTCTTCTATGTCCAACTCAGGCGTATTCATGATATCTCCTCGTCCTCTTCTAGTTCTCTCGTTTCTGGCGCTGGCGCACTTCCAGTTTCAACTTGTCGTTGGCAAGTTGGTCAATGTTACTATTGACGATACGAAAGCAGGACCCGATGGCTCTTTCATTACATACCTCGGTCCTTGGAATATCGGAACGGATTGTACTGGGTGTACTGCACACCCAGACCCCGCTCAGGTGTTGGATGGTACTTGGCACGATGTGACTGTACGCAATCATCTTTGTTGAATTGGTGTCAGGCAACGTCAGACCTCATCCGGCTCTCAATAGTTCGATCCAAGCAAAGGGAGCAAAAGTCTTCCATCCAAAGCAAGCGTAACATTTAACGGTAGGTGTCGTCTTTTGAACTCGTCGTTGTTCATGCTTTAAATACGTCTTTCCAGGCACCGCGGTTTATGTGTTCTGCGTTCTTGCACGAACTACGACAAAACCTGATGGGAATTCAGACATGTCCTTCTTCGTCGATGGGAATCTAACGGGGATATTTGTAAAGAAAGCACCTGGTACAGCTGGGTACGACTACAACGTCTCTGTGTTCTCAACAACCTCGTTATCACCGGGTTTCCATAATTTGACACTACAGAACGGTCGCGTCAACGGCAGCAAATCATTAGTGCTCCTTGACTCGATTGTCTATTCGTAGGTAGTACCCATATGTTTTGATGCAACTGTTAATGAGATTTTTGATAGATTTGACGATGGTGAAGTGGACTCTTTTCCCTCCTCCTCCTCCTTCTCCTCCTCCTCCTCCTTACCTTCTCCGGTACAAGCATCGAGCTCTGCTACTCCAACGGGTCTATCCGATGCTTTATCTTCGAGAAAGTCAGGTATCGTCGCCGCCGCCGTAGTCGTCCCGCTACTCGTCATCACGCTCGCCGTCGCAACAGTCATTCTCTGCTGCCGACGTCATCGCCGCCAGCAAAGCATCAACGATATTCAACACACCGTCATTGATCCCTTCATTCCGACTCCCACTGGAAGAGCTCGACCTCGTAATGTCAACAGTCCACCGGTCCGGGAGGATAAACGCCTCACTTACATAAACGCCTCTGGCTTGCCAGTAAGCGAATCCAATTTCGACACAACCTCATATGCGCCGAGTCTACCTCCTCTGAGGCGTGCAGTCCTACGATCAAAATCACTTGCATCGCGTTTGACTTCATCGAGTGGTGCTAGTGTGGGTTATCAAAAATATGCCAAGATGGACTATGCACAGCGTCAAAGCAGTTACACTGAAAGTACACGACTGTCAGATGAAGGTTCTATGTTGTAGTACAGACTCAGTTGGCGGATGGGTTACCGGCAAATTCTTGTGAATCACAGGCTGCGAGCCTCGGGAGTCGGGGCTGGCTCGCTTCGTTGAATCGGAATAGGGGGCCGGTTCAAAAGGAACTCTTTGTACCCGAATGAAGATCCTCCTGCGCACGACTTTTCTAAAGCGAAGTGTTGAAGGCGTAACTTCAGAGAATCGCGACTGCTTGACTAGCGTCTCGGAGGTTAAATTTACGATTTGTTGCTTATAATTTATTTTCTTTTGGCTCAGGATCACTGCTGTAGACATCACAAGTGGCCTCAGGCAGTCCTCAGGCTCAGTTCCCGCGACCTGCATCCTCTGAACGACTGTTGCAATATCAATATAGGAATCTCAGCTGAGTTACACAAAGATTTTGGGTCCATTACCAGCCGCTTTACGTCGTGATTGTTGTTTCTTACTCTGCAGTCCAGTGCAGGTCTATTGCTACCCGTTCATTCAACGTTTCTTTATCGTTGCGACTCCGACCATCAGTTTGCTGTTACTTACATTTTGGTCGGAATCAATTTGGTTTCCGAGTCTTGGTTGATGACTCTCGCAGCGGCCATCTTCTGAGTGTCTCCAACCGAGATGTTTATGCGCCATAGCCGTGCCTATGTAACTGTTTCTCTTCGTCGGTCGAGGCCATCCTATCAGCTCCTATTGCTTACGCTGGAATATGTTCGGAGGATATGTATCACTGTGAGAATGTGATCCGTGATCTCGGGCGCTTACTGGCGCTTACCGGCTCTAACTTGACGTTCATCAGACATATTCGCGTAGATATCTTTGAGGAGGAACAGTGGAGGAACCTGGAAGGCTGGAACGAGTACAGATTTACAAACGGGCACTACATATGTACTGCTAAAGTAAGTAAGTTAGCAACCATGTGATGAATGCTAATTGATAGCATCATGGCAAAGTATAGTGATCATCAGAAGCAAAATTTCATAAATGCTGGGTGTGAGAGCTCACAGAGCTGAGGAGGACCTAGGCTAATTGCTGTTGGACTACAGCCTTACCATCCTTCGTCGCTTTCTTTCATCTTCTCCGAGGGGTTGCTATGTTGCATCTACGATTGGTCCTGCTGGTCTGGTTTTTGGCTCTCTTTCGGTTTCGAATTGCATTTGGCGCGCTCATCAACGTTACCATCGACGATACGAACCCGTCTGTCAGTGGTTCCACGATAACATATCTTCCTGCTGGTGCTTGGAATCTTGGAACGGATTGTAGTGGATGTGCTGCACATCCGAATGCCAGTCAGCTGTTTGATGGTACTTGGCACGATGGAACAGTACGCAATAACCATTCTTTTTCCGAGCTATCCTTCGCAATAACGAGACTTGATTCGATTTTTAAAAGTTCAATCCTCTTCCTGGGAGCAACAATGTCCCCAATCAGACTCTCACAGCAAGTGTAAGCTTCAATGGTACGTTGTCTTCGCTATCATCTGAGACTTTTCGATGTTGAGTTGAATCCAAACTCTTCAATGGTACCGCGGTTTATGTGTTCTGTGCCCTTGCACGAACTACCACCTCACCTTCTGGGAATTCAGACATGACCTTCATCATTGACGGAGAGTCAGTAGGGACTTTCGTCAAAGCGGCACCGGGTACAACCGGATACGACTACCATTTCCCAGTCTTTTCAACGACCTCACTACCACCGGGTAATCATACTCTGACGATACAAAACGGTCACGTCAACGGCAATAAATCATTGATTATCCTCGACTCAATCGTCTATTCGTGCGTATGCCCTATCTGTCTCCGCACAAAGCTGTTCATGAGATTATTGGTAGGTTTGACGATGGTGTATCAGACGTTCTTCCTTCCTCTTTTTACTCCTCCCTTCCTCCCCCTTCTTCAATATCAGCATCATCAAGTTCTGCTACAATATCTAGCCAGGCGGTTTCTTCATCTTCAAGCAAATTAAGCAAATCCGGTGTCGTGGCCGCTGCTGTGGTTATTCCGGTAGTCGTTGTCGGTCTCGCGATTATTGTAGCAGCCATTTTCTACTGTCGCCGTCGTCGTCGTCAGCGAATTCAGGAAGACATTCAACGCGCCGAGATAAATCCGTTCAACCCGTTCGACCCTCCCACTGCAACAGCTCGGTCTCAACCAGTCAGCGTCCAAGCGACTGATAGCTCACCCTATGTAAATACATCCGGCTTACCAGTAAGCGCTTCCAGCTTGAATACAGCAGCGGCACACGTTCATGCAAATGAACCTGCGCGGCTGGTACCCTTGAGGCGTACAATCACACCATCCGAATCCTCGTCGCATTTGACATTCAGCGGTGCTACTACCGGGCACGGGCAGAGTACTCAATCTGCCGATGGGGTGATCCATCACGCACAGGCTCAGCGGCTGCCTAGCCCAGGTTCCAATCCTCATCCTAGGCCTCAATTTGAAAACGGCGCATCACCTCGACTCCCAGATTCCGTCCAAGGACGATTCCGGAAAAAATTGATCCCTAGTGTTCCCATGATAATCCATTCACATTCGATTTCGACCACTTTGGCTACTTCTCCTTCGTCATCGTCGCGATCGGGACTCGCTAACCCGGAGGCGGAGGAAGAGGAAGACAAGTATCCTGATGAGGATCCTCCTGCGTACGAATTTTCTAGAGGGACTAGATCGTTTAAGGAATGGATGAGGGATCAGAAAACGCCTGGAATGTCTTGGCTGGTTAACCGATGAGTCTACTGCTGCTGGACCTTGTTTTTTTTTCGAATTTCGCGGTCACCTATGTAGGATTTGATATCCAGATTTTTATGCTTATTTAACTGTACAGTCTTTCCCCAGACTCTTTCGCTTCTTTGACGTGAACCATTTCATACATAGGTATTATAAGTAGCTCTGGTAGTCCGTTTGGGCACTGTATTTTGGCACTGTCTCCTCAAAACTTTGTATTTAGTTTACTAATGAATCATTTAAATAGCTTTACACCTCCACACGACAAATCCTCCAATTTTTTTGAATCTGCCGAAAAGTTCTAACGAATGCTTATGTAAGTCTCTTAACCGCTGCGACTCCACCGACGTTCTCCAAGCTTCAAGCTCTTTTTGTAGGTCTGCGAAGCTGTTCGCGACTGAAGAATAAGAATAGAATCCCGACTGTCCTTCTGCTTTACGAATCTACTTGTATTGGCGGTGCCCCCACATCTTTGCTACATCAGTGGCTTCAATCATTGTCAAGTCTTGCGCCCAACTTGTGACGATTTGGCGACAACAACATCAACTTGAACTTGTTTTATTTCATCGCCTTGATGGTGGCTTGTTGGACAGGTGTTTCGGATGTCTGCGAGGAATACACTGCAGCAGGCTGGGTGTGACAGTGCGTTCTCTACTCTCTATTGTTTTGTGCAATATAGATTCGAATTGGCGTTCTTCATAGCCCAGATCACTTGAGATTATTCGATAGCTCCGGCCATTCTCACAGCAAGCACATACAATAACAGATCTGAGTTTGTTGTTGGGGGGGCTATTATTACTGGGTATCAGTATCACGGTAACACTTTCTGATACGTTGGACGAAATCGTTGATGGAGACTTACCATTCATTTCAACAGGTACTTGACTAAGTAGCAGAGACGTTCGTGACGCGTCAGGCTGCGCAGGGCAGCGCCTGCAGTTGACGGTGCATAGCTCCGGCTCAGCAAACGTTCCTCAGACTTCTCAACAAATGTACTTTGACACACAAATCTCGGGCCGATCCATCCTTCCTCTGACCTTGTGCTCTTCCCCTTGTTCTTTCCTCTATAACGAAAGGAAATAGTATGTTATCGTGGAGGTTGCGGCATTTACGCTTGAACGTGATAGTTCTCCCTCATCTCAAATGAGGAGGAGGGTACGGGAGGGTACAGGAGGGTACGGGACACATTTATCAGTGACACTGCGTGCAACTAACAATACCATCTACATGTACATAGGAGTCTTATTCTCTGCTTATCTCCTCCCCCCCACTCTCCCCACCCCCAGGCAATTCATTGTACTCCGCAACAGGCCTAAAAGCGATACTGTACCCTTTGAAGGGATTGTTGATCCTGAAGTTTGGTAAGTCAATTATGCATAATCATGAGGATCCATATTTAGATCGTTATATGACTCGGTCAAAGCTACTATGTACTTGAACCCGGAACACGACTTCCACGACTTCCACTTTAGGAGCTAACAGCTGTGTCTTCCAACGGACAGATTTCCAGAACCAGTAGCATATTCCCGGTGATTCAACACCGCATCTCATTGACAATAGGTGTTCAAGCCCACGTATCCCAGCGTATACCGCGCACATTCGTTCGACAAAGATCAATCTACAGGTAAGCTACCGTTAGCCATCATAATCATCATCCTCAGCTGATTCATAGCTGTCAGTAATTCATTGAACTCTATCCAGGTATTCAACATCTCTACTGTTTGGCCGCGCGTTCAGAGCTTTGAGGGCATTCTAAATGGAAACTTTTGAACGTTTTTACGATTTGTACTTGCACTTCTTAGTGGTCTGTTGTCCGATATTCGGCTAAGCAGAAGTGGAGCCTCACTGCTTTTCGGGCGCTTGAGTACAGCTTGGTCCTGCTGTTGTTGAGTGATAGCTGCTTCACGGTCCTGTTATGTAGTACTTCAAGTTCGTTAGAACCACCGAGGACATAAGCGGCCAGGGCATGCGCCACCTACTTAGGTACCTGTCACCCGTGACTTCCTGCCAACTTGTAGTCTGATTCAGTGTACCATGGCCACTATAAAAAGGGATTCTTGTCGTACGACCACTACCTTTATCGCGCTTTCCCCTCAGCTATCCTTAACAAACCGATGAGAGATGCCGCTCGAGAGCCTTCAGAAACCACCATGGCACCTCTTGACACGAATTTTGGAGGGTATAGTCCTGATGTCGTTGCTGGGATCGTAGAAGATTATTGTCCGCGTTATCGTGTCCTTGTAATGGGGAGGAGAAACTCGGGGAAGACGACTCTGCTGGAAAGAATGACTCATAGCTCGGATGGGAAAGTTTTCATACATAACTCACTTGGAGATCTGGTAAACAAGCATTAGCGCTGAACTATTGTCTTTTTTCTGATATCTGTCTGACTTACATAGGTTCAAGATCCTTCCTCGATCCTCCAACCATCTGTTGAAGTATGTTCTCTTCTTTCGCATGATGTTCTCTTCTTCTGCTGATCCACTGGCACGGAAATGACTCGGCTGCAGCGTGGCCATAGTCATATAGAATATGAGATCACTTATCCAAGGTAAGTACTGCATCATTCAGTGCGTTCATGGTTTTCTAATCTTGCTCTACCCAGCGAGCCCCGCTACGTCTTCCACGATTCGAGAGGGATGGAAGCCGGATCTCGTGACGAGCTCAAGAAACTAAGAGAGTTCATGGCTCAGAAACGAACCAAGCGCGCGCTTAAGGATCAGCTACATGTCATTTGGCAAGTCGATAGTGAGGTCCTAGCACTCATCACTTGCGCGAAGTACTCAACGATTTGTGTTTTAGGTGTTGTCTTCCTGTAGACAATGATCGTCCTCTAGGCAAAGAAGAAATGTCGTTTTTTGAGCAGGGCACCGACGGCGGTAAGTGTGGTCAACCCTTTTTGATTTCTGCATGACTGATACCACCGGTACCTTCTAGTACCGGTAATCGCTATCTTCACCAAATTCGAATGGAGAATTACGAAGGCGTTCGATGAGCTAAGGGAGAGCGGCATGCGATACTTGGAAGCGAAGAGGGCCGCTCCGGATAAAGCTCGTGCTGATTTCGAGGCGCATATCCTACAAGAACGTCAAAGTCGTATGAAATACCCCCCAGCATGCTATGTTTATCTACAAAGTAAGCCTCCTGACGTGTAGTTTCTCTGTCTATTCGATTTGACTCTATTATGTTCGGGATCTCGCGTCTAGAATTGCACGAAGGAGGCGATTGTGAAGAATTGACGATTCAAACTCACCTCTTAGTCCAGCATCAAGTCAATGAACGTCTTTTCACCAAGATTCAGGAAAATGGAATATGTATTTCGGTGAATGTGGCTCTTGTTAAGTGAGTACTTCCTGGCAAAGTAACCCGGGTTGTACGGCTGGCTCATCGGAGGGTACAAAAGTGCGATTGCATGCACTAAGAAACTGCATGTTGAAGAAAACGTGTCGGAACGGTTACTGAATTGGACCGCCCTTATACTATCTCTGTTTCCCCACTGGGTAGGTTTGCTCTTTCTGCGAGTTCGACGTACAACTTGCTGATGTGCCTGGTACTGGAATGTAATTATTCTTCATTCTCGGTTAAAAGTTGAATGAGACTTACTCGTCGTAAATTTCCATGCACGTTCCAATTTTCTTAGGAGGTACGTGTTCTTCCCTTACTTATGAGCTCTTAACGTCGCTAAAGCGTCCCCGAGTAGGATGTGAGCATGCTTTTTCCAATGTTTTCATCGATTTGAACGTTACTTACGTCTCTTCCCATGCGCTACATAGTATTTTGTGAGACTTCCCTTTAATGGTTCTTTGAATGCCTCAAGCCGATTTCTCATATGAATACTGTAACACCGGGTTAGCATGTAAGTATTTGCGGTCTGGCTCTCGCGAAGATAAGACACCTGACTATTTCAATTCACAGGAGGTGAGTTTGGCAACCCTTGGAGACGACTCACAGAATGCTGATGATCCTTGTTAGGCAGTGGTGAGTTTTCTTTGATATCTGTACATTACATGCGACGTGCTTATTCAAGTTGTGTGCTCTGTAGGTAGTGAGCAGCTGTTTCCATTCTACGTTCCACATCTCTGGTGCTAATCACGTATTTCGATCCAACAGTGGGTAAGCGATACATCAAAGACATCTTAACCCACATCCTTCTCATGGAGGGAATACTTCACTACCTACTTTCCACCATATAGCATGGCGTAAGTATCTCCGTTTCATATGGATCGCTTATTTAAATGCTTAAACGCCTCGGTATCAGTGGGTGAGCAATAGAATTTTCTCTCCATTCGGACCGCAGTAACCCTGCGATTCTCGCTGTGGTCAATTCATAAAGGATTCGGTAAGTACCCTCACACCTGCGATGATTTCGTTGATACTGACTTTCACGCGAAAGTCGGTAAGCAGTAAGCTTTCCTCGACATCCAATCAGACTCATTGATACTGTAACCTCCGATGAAATTTCATTGGATCAGAAAGTGAGTAATTTCGAGTCACTCTCACGTCCTATTCCATGGGGTTGCTGATTGGCATGATTTGATACATCTTAGTATGTAAATCTCACATGCACTCTTTTTTGTCGTAACAGTACATACTTATTGTTCTCAAACTCAAGGGAGTAAGTGTATGAAAGCTCGGAATTATCCATCGTTGCTCACTTGGGGATGAATGCGACTTTCTTACATACTACAGTGGGTACGTAAATTCATATCGTCTCGAGTCTTCTATTGTATGCTGATGGTGAGTCTCACGTCTCGCTGGACAGGCTGTAAGTAACATTTCTGTCATTATTCCATGTCATTCGAGCATTCTATTGATGGAATACTGATTCACCCTCTTTGCCTTATCGTCATGATATGTATACACTAGCCTGTAAGTTCACTAAATGATTCATGAACCTTTGCTAAATGTAGCACTGAGCAGCAGGTAGGCTGATAAGCCAGATCAAAGATTCGTATTTTGCATTAATTGCATGATTCCATCCATGTATTGCTTTTGCACAGATTGTAAGGCAACGATCTCTTGCTCCCGTATCTCTATGATGATACTTATCATCTTTGCTAACTTACAGCAGGTTGACGCTCTTTCTTCATAACAGCCAACAAGGGACATGAACTGATCGTGACAAATTACCTAGGTTAACAATATACAACCCATTCAAGACATCACATCTGCAGTCTTATCATGGGTAAGTTGGTTATTCCGAAAAGACATTTCTTTCTTCAAGCAGCTTACCCTTCCTATTTAGTTGGATATCACCGTCGAGCGAGAACTCCAACTACTCACCTTCTTCGTCGGTCAGTGGGAATCGCGACTTACCAATCCCTCTGAATGCGAATATATGCTTCTATGTAGACGTGTTAATGATTGCTGAAGGCCTTTTCTGGGTCGGAGGTCGTTCCCCTTGGGAATACGTTAACACCATCACAAGCAGATACAGAATATCAAGTCAACGTCAATCTGTTTTCAACGTTACGAGGATGCTATATCGGGAGATGAACAGTCCACTACATAGAAATGCTCCATTCGGATGTGAGGAGCCGCTGAGTACCACTGGTTTGACAACTTTGGCGACAAAGTATGCGCCGTTGTTATTGGAACATCGACTTCCTAGTCACTAGCGATGATATGTGAGTGTACTATTATGCCCTCATCACAGGTGCTTAGCGCTTATGGCTGACCAGATTTTAGGCCCTGAGCGCTGAGCGCTGAGCAGCGATACCTTGATTTCTTTTTCTTTTCTTCTTTTTCTTCTTGCAATCAACAGGGAGATTTCAGCTTGATTTGTATTTTGTACGGCTTTGCGTGGAATGTCACTACATTCCCCTCATCTTGACTTTGTATCCCAGATGATAGAAACATGTACCTCTAGAATGTATTACTTTGTCCCTCGTCAATTCGTGAGGTTGGTTTGGCAAGTCGTCCATGAACAAGCATAATACATGGAAAAATACATCTTGGTACAATCATGAACGATAACATTTCGGCTTCATACTCTTATGAACGTAGCTCGTCACCTATTTAGACCTCCCCCGAACATACGCTCTCAATCCACTCCGTATCACTTCTCACAGTAGTGAGATTCTCGTATCCGTCCTCGGTAATCAGGACAACATCTTCAATACGCACTCCACCGACGCTCTCATATCTCTTCAACACTTCCTGATCAATATGCTTCGAGTCGCGTACCGGAGCTATCAAGTGCGGAGAGAAGTAGCATCCAGGCTCAACAGTCTGCAGCAAGAAAAAAAGAGCATCAACAAATCATTCTCGCAACAGCCCTCATAGAAACTTACCACAACCATACCCTTCTCCAACGGCAGACGTAGCCTCAGATACGTATAAAAACTCTCGTGGCCTAAGAATAAGCCTTTATTGAGAGTATGATTTATATTTGGCTTGCTAGCGCTGGGAACATCATGCACGTCCATGCCTAAACTGTGCCCGAGGCCATGAGGGAAGAACGCGGAGCTGATACCTGATGCTAGGATGACTTCCTCATCGTGGTCCGCATCCCATGAATCTCCATTTACAGGAGCAGTAGAGGAAATGGACGAAGGAGAAGGGGACTTGAATATACCGAGTCGCTGGAAGCCTTTGACGAGGGTGCGGTGACACAGGAGTTGGACAGCGTCCCAGTGAATACCTGGTTTGATAATGTCCATCGACAACTATAAAAACATAAATGATGCGTCATACTAAAGAAATGTGGAGCCGCTCACCCTTTGCATCTCAAGGACAAGCTCGTAAATAGCGCGCGCTTCCGGAGTGAATTTGCCACCATTACCAACGGGCATCGTTCGCGTAATATCAGAGGCATAGCAATTCCATTCACATCCCGCGTCGATGAGAAGAACTTGAGGGTTAAGCTGTCGCTCGTTGCCGTGAGCAAATTCGTTCGTGTTCTTGTGGTCGTGAGGATGAACTGGGCCCCAGGCGAATTCACGATCGTTGCAGCAGTAATGCAACGTCGATGCACGTGTGGACGCAGCTACTATGGGCAGGTATGCTTGGTGCACGGCTCTAAAGGTCTATTAGCAAGAGTCTAGGAAACGATGGAGCTTTGCTTCTGCTTACCCTTCTCGTCGACATGAAGCAACAAAAATGGCTTCAGCCTCTCCCTCTTTCTCAATCAGCCATTCACCAGGTAAAAGAGGTCTCTCCACACCGGCTCCGGGACCAGGATTAATGCCGCCCTTGACAGCTTTGCCTAAAACTCGCATAACAACCTCATGCGCTCGTGAACTAATCTGGTTCGCCTTCCGGATCAACGCAATCTCATCTTCGTCTTTGATAAGACGTGCTTTATGAAGCGCAGGAAGGAGATATAGATCGCTGATACCCGCATCCTTATTCTCTGGCGCAAGAACAAGCTCCGTGAATTCGGAAGGAATAGTGGGGAACAGGGGCGAAGCACGGGGGAGAGTATGGAATAAAGCGTCCGGGAATGCCTTGAGCAAAGTCTTAATAGCTTCTGGAACGGCAGAAGGATGATCTAACTTGGTTACGTCGTGCGTTTCCTTCGCAGTGTCGAGTGAAGGTGGGGGTACTGACCACATCATATCGGCGAGTTCGGCTTTGGGAATGAACAGTTCAATCGATGGTTTCTGAGACAGGCCAGTGCCATCTTGGAATGCTATGAGAAGATGCGAAGATGGGACGGTACATCCAGAGAGATAAAAGAAGTTGGATTCTTGACGAAAGACGATTTCACGATCGGTATCATTTCTGAAAGGCGTAACCTCTCCAGCAAGTAACAGAATTTGGGGCTATAAGATTGAGAGCATAGATGTGAAAGCCTGTCGAAAGGAATGAAACTTTTACTCACCTTCGCCCTTTCAGTGGCTGGAAGTATTTTCAGCAATTGCTGGAACGTTGCAAGAGCGTGTTTGCTTGCTAGACAGTAATCAGACGAAAGCCTTTGATACTGAATATCTCAAGATTAACCAGGATAGACCATTGCAATAATTTAAGGCTCGATGAGAGATTTGACCGTATAGCGTAGACGAAGATGGACTGGAGGATGGACGTAAGAGTCAACAAGCTTCAGCTTTGACCACCATCATCTCGCGCCAATGGCTTCAACCTCGATATCTAAAGCCGAAAAATCGTATATACAAGCCGGATTACTTGCAAATCCACCTAGAAGAGCAGATGGCCGTTCTCTTCATGATTTTAGAGCAATATCTTTAGAGACTGGGGTCGCACCACTTTCAAATGGGAGCGCACGACTGAATATCGGCCGTAATCTACATGATGGTGGAGGGGGGACCGAGATTCTTGCTGCTGTCAAGCTCGACGTCGAAAATGTTGACGAGGAAGGTGTCGATGGTGGTCGGATTGTATGCCATGTATCTTGGTACGTGTTTTTTTCTCTGTTCCACGACAGAAAAAAGACATTGGAACTAAATGTCGTGAAGACAGTTCTCCCTCTGCATATCCTCATCTTTCACCTGGAGCCATTGATGATCTTCAACACGATCTCACTACTGTCATCCACCAAACACTATCACATCCGTCTCTACTTCCCTCGAACCTGGGCATCTTACCCGGAAAAAAATCATGGCTACTCAGTCTTGATCTTCTCGTGTTAGCCAACTCTGGCAACATCTATGACGCGCTATTTCTTGCTGCGCGCGCTGCGCTATGGGATACAAAAGTTCCAAGGACAAGAAGTGTGGAGTATAAAGCGAAGAAGAACGATACTGCTGCAAAGGCACCTTCTGGAGGGTCTGGTGATATGGATGTCGATCAGGATGCATCGAGTGGGTTTGATACGAGGAAAATCTCTAGCGCTGTAGACTTTGAGCTACCAGACTACTGGGACGAGGGCGAAGTTCTCGATGGTAGGGGTCGATGGCCAGTGGCGATCACACTAAATCTAGTGAGCTCGTGTTTTTCCCGTGTTGCGTTTCCTGACAACCAATCCGCTGTTTTTCATTTAAGGTACCCCCGGTTCACTATCTAGACGGAAATCTACAAGAAGAGGCTTCTTCGGTTTCAAGATTGTTACTCGTCTTTTCCTTCACATCCTCTTCGTCCCCTAGCATACAAGCCATGCGAATGTTTGGGCCTGGTGAACTGAAAACATCCGAGCTGAAAGGCCTTGTGAAGGTACGCTCGCAATGCTATGTTACTTACGTTTTGCTGTTGCCTCTTACCCACCTCTTCCCAGGAAGCAGAAAAGTATGCAAAGGAGATGATCGTGGCACTTACTGCAAAACTCAAGGAAGAAGACGTGCGACGGAATCAAAAAGCTAGGGAGAAATTCTCCAAACGCTGATTGATACACTCGTTCATGTATGGTCATGTTGGAAGAGTTTGATATTGCTTTGATATTGCTTGGTCCAGAAGGACTTCTTGTCTTCGTAGTGGGGACCAGGCTGAAGACTTCGAGCGGGTTCGGCAAGTGGACGACTGTATCCAACTCTTCGGCTTTTTCTAGGGTTTGTACATATTCACAATTCTGTAATCTCTGGTAACTGTTCGGCGTCAATGATAATGGATCAGTGAGTTTACAACTTATCGCTTAGCTCTTGCATCCGTAGAGCCTATTTCTCAATTTGGTATTGGTCTTGCCCTTTGCGGGTCTTGCCCGCCAGCGCGGCTTGACATCTTCGTGCGCTGAGTGCATGTATATTGCTTTCTCTTTCAACGTGCTTGCGATAAAAAGTTCCGTTACTTCTGCTTGAGCCCCTTTTTTCCCACATAAAACGGTTCTTCATGACTGTTGGCAGGGTAACTAGGTGACTGGGTGATGCACGACGGTGGTCCTTTCAGAATGATTGTTCACACCATGCGAGTACCACGCCTGTAAGTGTGTTATTCAGTCATATATAAGGTGCTTCCCGCTATTCTGACGTGTAAATCCAACCAACAGTGGCGGTCTGGAATTACCTTCATGTCTCACCGTCCCCAGATTAGGGAGTCGAATACCCTCCGAGCATCCATTTTAGACGCAGTACTGCAGCTCGGAGCACTGGATAATAACAACCCAATCACAGAGTGGATGTTCGAGGATCCAGCAAACTCACGATCCGCGAGAAACCAGCCATTCTTGCGCACTGACTACGACTACGGGTCTCTAGCCAACACCTACCGAGAACGACAATATGGTAACTATACACGCTCGAATACAGCGAAACCTGTTGGTGCGCCATCTCCGCCGCCGCAGCTCCCACCGATACTACCCAGTTTGTCTACACAACAATCTACATCTAGCCTTTCCTCTAGGTTCTCTAGCGCATTCCGGTCTAGATCCAAGTCGAGAAATAGGTCATCGAAGAAGAAAGAGGAGCAGCAGCAGCAGCCTACGGAAGGAAGAAGTTCAGCTGGATACGAGACGGACGAAGGATACACTTCATCATCTCCTAGCAAGTCTAAGAGACGCTTGTTTGCCAATAAACCTAATAAAGCCGACGGCAACCACGAGTCTGGATCTCCAGGATCTCCTCTCCAAGAACACGCTCTCCGTAGCGTAACGAGCATCGTCACCGCTACCACGGAACAACCCAGATCCTCCGAGTCCCCGACTCCCATTAAATCGAGATCGTTCCGGATGTTTGGTAGGAAACGCAGAGAGATTAACATATCTGATGAGGGAAAATCATCGCCGACTCAGCAGGCAGAAGAGTTCCTTTATTCAGCCTCCAGTATTATCATTGATGATGATGTCCCGTCATCTTCGGGGAGTGGTACTGGCCGTAGTAGACGGGATGCTGTGGTGATAGAGGAAGGAAATTTAGGTGGGGACGATGAACTGCCTATAAAACTATCCCGAAAACTCTCATTCGCTGTGCCCCGAGCAGCGCTGAAAAACCCTTTCGGATCCGACAGACGTAAAACCATCCGTCATCGTCCTTCTCTTCTCCATATACCGAAAAACAAAATGTCATTTGGTGGAGGACATGATGCTCAAGGGCTCTCGAACTCCCTCCCGCCTTCCCCATTCATTCTCGTCGTCCCAGAGGGCGACCAATCATCCGACCTCGCAACTCCCTACATTCTATGCTCCCCCTTAGACGATTTGCTCCCGGCACAACTCGCAGAATCTATGAAGTCCCCTACCGAACTTGGAACCCCAGTATATCCTATCTCAGTATCGAGTATTCAACGAAGTCTTGCAATGGACAGCATGGACTTTAGGACGTCCGCCGGCGGAGCTCCTACGTTGAAACGCTCGATGTCTATGCAAGCTACACCACGAGTTGCTTTTGCTGACGACATCGGCCCTGGTCGATTGAAGAGAGGGAGTATGTTGGAAAGATCATATACGACAGCACGACGCGGTCGTGAAGCACCTTTCCCTACTCGACCTATACTTCCTCTTCCTCTTTCGCTCACTATGCAGGGTGCTAATGCCCGTGCTGTCAGACTTTCTCTAGACGCCAGAGCCTCGGTGCTCCGACAAAGATACCAGGATGGAAGTCAGGGCGGTGCCACTGAATTGGCAGGTAACCGTCCTCCGCCGTCAGCATTTATGTGATTGGAACCTACAGGTTGGGTCTCTAGTAATATTTTAGGGCTTCTTAGCGGTCTGATGAGAAGGATATCATATATGCAGAAACGACTTCGTAATTTATTCTAGGGCTGACTCTTTGATGTACGATGTATGCTATACATTAAGTATTCTCAGGGTAACTAATGGAGAAGTTCTTGATGAACGTACACAATCACCGGAACAGGACTTCTTATTCCCCTTATCATACGCTAAAGGATGATTTTTGTTATACAAATGTGGCGTAAATCAAACCGGGGAGGAGTCAATCCTTCATCCCGGCTTAAAGCGAAGTTGGCAAGGAAACATGTGTTCTCGATGCATCATCTTCTCGGAAGAGTGTAAATTTTTTCTTACTTAAGTAGTCGTGAAAAAAGACAATGCTTTTAGCCCAGGCCCCAAACCCTCCTCCCTTATGGCCCAAGCCCTACATCGTCGACCATCTAGACGAAGTATAACGCATCTCCGCTTGCTCACTGACCCTATGTTGCCAATTGATCCATCGCCTGAAGAGTTCCAGGTAAAGCCTTGCATGGAATATACCGATCTGCGCATTAATGGACTATTAGATCCAATCATCTCGATGGTCCCTCAGCACCAATGGAACACCTCTAAACGGCCGCTTTCCTAACAATCTCAGCGGGGCTGAGCCATCCAGAATTGGAACTGCCTCTACTTCCAGTTTACACCAAACGCGACGGACAACCCTCTTCGCAGACAAGAGCAAGATAAATGTTCTGACCAAGTCACGTCCGAACCATACCCCTCCCCCCTTGCCCGACCCAAATCCAGTGTTACATTCCACAGAATTCTCGGATTTCCTGGATCTAAGTGATGGACGTGGCAGGATCCGGAAGTCAAGCTACACTAAACACCGCTCTCGTCGCACGGTATTAGATTCGGAGAGTGAGGAAAGCAAGGCAAGATGGAGGAGAAGTCGGAAGCCGTTTGGGAGGATCATTTCATACCCGTCTAGAGTGATAAGCAGAGTTTTCTCGCGAAATTCTACAGTGCCAGGCCTTCCAGTTCACCCCTCCACTCGCCCTTCCACCGAAGGTGACACTGGAAGCGATAAAGCTCTTCCCGAGGTTCCAACTAACAAGAGTGCTATGCCGAAGCGGAAGCGGAGTGGTGCGCAGTACCGAAGGGTCGCTAAAGATTCTTGGGAGGTGAAGGATGATGATGATAGAAATAACCCGCCGTTTCCTGCTACCACAGAGGTCCGTCCTCGATCCGATTCATTGAGTGCCTCGAACGAGGGCTTAAAGCCTGCCTCGTCCGTTCGCAAAGCCCCGAGGAGGCGTTCGAGGTCACTGAGTGAACTGAAGCGCAACCATCAACCATCCACGGCAATCGAAATCAAAGAGGCTCGGGACGACCTCATCGATACCCAGTTCGATAGCATTCTAGAGTTCTATTCCTCCGATCCTCCATTAGTTCTCGTTCCTAAATCTCCTCAAACTCGAGCTAACTCGATGGTTCGAAGTCCTATAAAGGGGCTTTTTCAGCGAGGAAAAAACCGCCCATTCCCGGTCACTACTGGTGATGATGGCGCTGCGAAAATCTCGAGTGGTAGCGTTGTCTCGTCTCCGAGATCTCCGACCTCTGGGACTTGAGGGCCTGGCTTCATGGGAATACAGTTGACTTCGTATATGATTGGTATAGCGTTAGAGGTAGCTTAAGATTGGGTTTTAACTTTGCGGCACTCACACGAGTAGTAAATACCGTACCGGTTGGGAGTTGGATTGAAACGAGGTTTCCCAAGGGAGGCCATGGAATGCAGATAACCTGAATACAGAATGTAAAATGAGCTTGGACCAATGCGTATCTCCTAATCCTCCGTCAAAGTACTCGTCCAGGAAGAATTCTGCTGAATCATGAGATCTCAAGCCTGACTCGTCGATTTTGAACTACGTCGTCAAACTCCAGAGCCTCTTGAAACACGGGAATAAAATCAAGTGGTATTGAGTGAGTATTCCCAGACCCCAGAGTTCAGTCGTACCATCTAATGGTCAACATCTCCCAATTCTTTATGAACAAATGCCGAATCTCCACCACCAATCGTGTCTCTCCCGTTGCGTTGCAGATTTGTAAGGTCCCAACATGTCTGCAGCACCAGCTAGATAGTTGCGAAGTCCATTCAATTTCGTTCGACTTTGTTGGCGGTGGAAGTATATGGAAAGGGAATCGAGCTTGCTGCAACGTAGACTCCCTTCTGCGTTGATTTCATGGTTCAGATTCTGTCGCGAACGCAACACATGGACTAAGTCGTCCTCGAAGATGGGAGCATATTCCCTAAGAATAATATATAAATTGCATGAAAAGTCTAGTACCGTCGAAGACGCCTCATGAGTGGTAACGCTATCGCAATACTAGACCATTTGGTCTCTGCAGGAGCTTGACTGTGGAACCAGGCCCCACATTCAACAACACACTCGTCCGGGAGAAAATGCACCAAGAACATTGCCACGTCCTCTTCTATTCGAAAGTAAAACGACGTAGAGATGATCCGAAAAGTTGTGTCGGTGCTGGAGCATCATGAAACACCGTTTCAACTCTCTCTTCTCCAGGCGTCCAACCTCGATGCATGATACGGTGAATGAATTGGGGGCTTGCCCAGGAAGGTCAGACCGGTAATCGTGTTCCCAAGTAGTTCAATGAGAACCGTGAAGCGACACTCGAAACGGTGCTTGAAGTTCGAAGCGTCACTCCAGATAGATGTCCGACTCCCACTAATTTCCTCTTGTCTGGTCGCGACAGTGAACAAGGCATCGTCGCTTCTCTAGCGGACCCACACGCAGGCCACCGAACCAGAAACCCCTCACACTTAATCCTCCTCCTCCTCTGCCTCCTCTCCAACACCACCAAAATCCAACTTCCTCTTCCTCCCAGGCATCTCCTTCCCTCCAACACCAATCCCAACACCAACACCAGCCTTCTTTCTCATCTTCTCTAATTCCTCCTCACCACCTTCTTCCGCCGCCCACTCAAGCACCAAATGCCTTCCAAGCAAATGCGTATGCCTGAGCGCCTCATACGCGTTTTCTGCCTCCGTCCTGGAGACAAACTCGAGGAAGGCGAAACCACGTGTTCGAGAATCGAATTTTTTAGGTAGACGAACGGATTTGAGTTGGCCATGTGAGCTGTAGAAACAAGAAAACAGGTTATCCGAGAGTTCCTTCGGCAGAAGCCAAAAAGACAGGGAAAGAAGGACATACCCGAATAAATCGCGAATATCCTTCTTTGATGCCTCAAACGGCACATTCTTAACAATCATCTTTGTCGTTCGACTCTTCGATCCAACACCACCACCAGCCTTATCCTTCCCACTTTCCTCCTCCGCACCTCTCCCAGCGAACTTGATATGCAAAGCATGCCCATCAAGCACGAAACTCTGCATACTCTTCATCGCCTTCCTCGCACCCTCGGCATCCTTAAACCCAACAAACCCGTACCCCATGCTCAGTTTACCTCCAGGTTTCTTCGGATCTGGCTTTGTCTGTACACGCGCGAACGCAAACGAAGGGAGATTCCGGAAACTTTGGGTTAACCGTTCCGTCGTCGTAGCAAAGGCCAGATTCTTGACGAAGAGCGTCGTTCCAGATGACAATGCAGGCTCGTCCCCAGTCGTAGCATCAACATCAACTTCCTGCTCAGGAATCTTTACCGCATGCGCAGCCACCGAAGCCTGCACGACAGGCTGTTCCTTCTTCGCCGCCGACGAAGAATCACCAGAGAAGATCCCCATAGGCGCTTTCTCTAGATAGACCACAGAGTTCCCTAACCTCCTATACGCTACGGCCTTGAACGCCTTCCCGGCCTCATCAGGTTTATCAAACTCCACCACAGCAATTGTACCCGCGGGTGGCAGAAGCACCCTGTTGACCTCTCCATGGGGCTCGAAGAGCTCCCTAATTTGGGCCTCGGATGTTCCGTAAGGGATGTTTTTCACAAGGATGACTGTATCAGAGCGCGCGGTGCGGGAGGAGGAGAAGGACTCGAGGAGGACGCCGTTGGACTCGAGATAAGATTTTGTTTCATTGATGATGTGCGTTTCAGCGAGAGCGAGTTTTACAGCTGCCGATGTGGAAGAAGTGGGGTCGGAGGGGTCGGAGGATGAGTCGGGGTTGAGAATGGCGGACTTTGGTATACTTAGGCGTGAAGCGATAGAGGATGCAACTGCGTCGCTCTACAAAAAAATCATCAATGAGCATGCAATTCAATGCAGTTACACAAGCAAGCTTACTTACATTCATATACAACATAGCCCAATTAAACTCTTTCCCCGACACCGACTTGAGCTTCGACTTCTTTTCCTCTTTCACGCTCTTCTTCCTGCCTCCCTCGCCCTCACCATTCCCGTCATCGGCACCTCTCCGATCAACCGCAGCAAGTATGTGCAACAGCCGTCCCTGAAAAGACGTTTTATCCAAGGACTCGTACGCTGCTACGGCGTCGGACGGCTGAGCAAACGTTATGTATGCGAGGCCTTTAGGCTGCCGGGAGAGCGGGTCAAGTGGGATGTGTACCTGAAAAAAGCAGAGAAAAGGATTAGAATCACGAGAGTGAGACAGACGATAAAGGGAAAAAGAGAAGGGGGTTCAGAATAAAATTTCTACTATCGGTTTCCCTGAGGATCAACATTCCCGAAGGTCTGATGTCCCTAACTGGTTTTTCATCCGGGGAAGAGAGGGGAAAGGAAGGATTATTCACCTATAAGAAGGGAACAAGTCAGTACACGATTCTATGCAGCCAGTGGTAAACACAAGAAAAAATCAGAATAAAATTTCTACTATCGGTTTCCCTGAGGATCAACATTCCCGAAGGTCTGATGTCCCTAACTAGTTTTTCATGCGAAGAAGAGGGTAAAAAAGAAGGGATGTTCACCTATAATAAGGGAACAGGTCAGTACATCATTCTCTGCAGCCAGTGGTAAACACAAGAAAAAATCAGAATAAAATTCTACTATCGGTTTCCCTGAGGATCAACATTCCCGCAGGTCTGATGTCCCTAACTAGTTTTTCATCTCGAAGGGATTTGCAAGAGATCATATAAAAAAGCCTTATTCACCTAACGAGACGGGTAAGAAATTGAGTCAGCTATCTTGAGGGGTAACGAAAAGGATGAAGAGAGAGAAAAGAGTTCAGAAAAAATTTCTACTATCGGAATTTCCCAAAGGAATCAACATCCTCCTTAAGAGTCTGATGTCCCTATTTAGTTTGTCATCGTTGAGCCCCGCCCGCCCCGTTTTTTGTTCACCAGCATCGAGGCGGAGAACCATTCGCATTGCCAAAGGCGTACGCGTAGAACCAAGTAAGAAACCCAAACTCACCTTTGATACTTGTCCATACTGACTAAAAAGCGCCTCCAACTCTGCCTCTGTGCATGAAAACGCGAGGTTACGGACGAACAACCTAGAAGTCTGTAAAATCGTCGTTCTCGTCGGATCCTGAGGTTCTTCTGGTTCGTTAGACGGTAACTAGAGGAAAGAGAAAAGATCTCTCGTTAACCCTCTATGCGGAGACGAGATTGAGCGTATGAACAACCCACATCCTTACGTCCATCCACTCCGTCTTCATCCTCATCATCAGATTGCTCAAAAACCTTTTCCGAACGCCCTTCTACTTCCACATTCTGCTTCATCCTCTTCCTCAACCAATCCATATCCGAAAGACCTTCCTCCCTCGGTCCCTCTTCCTCATCGTGCATGTCCTGGTCTTGGCTCTCGTCCACTTCCATGATTTTGGCTTCTTCTTGTAAAGGCGCATCTAATGTCTTTGCGCTCGTCGATGGCTGCGGCTGAGGCTGCGCTTCATTCGCCCATGAAGGTCCATTCTTCGTACGAGGTTGCATCACTCGCATAAAATCTTCAAGTTGAGCATCACTACGTGATTTCTTGGACCCATCTTTATCGTCCTTTGGATCCTTCACCCGCTTAGGTTCCGACGACTCATTAGGCGAAGGACCAAGACGTGGACGTTTATTCGGTCTGGGTGTCGGTGCATCTTTAGCTCCCTAATACCTCCAATCAAAGAAAAAAGAAGGAAAAAATCGAGGGAAAAAACTTGTAGTCAGACGCAAAAATACAACACTCGAAAGAAAGAAAAACCCAACACACCTCAACAACATCCACCCTAATCCTAGCACTATCAACAAAAGTTTTATCAAACCATTCCTTCGCAGCTTTTGCCTCTGCTTCAGTTTTATACCCTACGAAACCAAACCGCCGCGAGGTCCCGTCGGGTTTGAAAGCGACTTTGACGTCGGTGAGCGTGCCAGATGGACAACCAGCTTGAGTGAAATGAGATTGTAGGAGAGAAGGAGTCGCGTATGGAGGGAGATTTTTGATAATGAAACGCGACATCTTCGAGGTGAAGGTTTGGATATTTTCGTTTTATTTTACGCGCTGCGCGGTTTGAAAGTCCGCTGGCCCTTGCCGACGGCATCTCCTCGACCCCTACTCTGTCGAAGTTTGAACGAAAGTTTAAACTTTTTTCACATTTCCGGATATATGAGATAGGATTGCTCAAGGCTCTTTCTCTTAGGTACGTATCGTACTTCTCATACCCGCCTTGAAGACTTATTTACTTCCTAGTGAAGACGAATAACTGGGCTTTGAGGTACTCGCAGTTCCGTGGTAGCATGTATATCTGTCGAAAGAAAGAAACTCTTGCCACCGCAGACGTACGAGACCAGTGCTTAACTTCACTGACATCAAAACATGAGATGAGATTTGATTAAACGACAGATCTAGCTAGATGAAACGCAGACGAATAAAATTCAGAGGTCCGTCACCTCCATAGTTCCTATGCTGATAGTATCCGAACCTCAATGATTGACAACTGTACACCTTGCTTATACTTATATAAAGAGGAGGGTTTTGTTTTTGTTTTGGAGTGCATGCGCGACTGCATGCAGAAATTTTGTGCGAGTGAGGGACCAACAGCTCGAGCCGTACTCTCCAGACAGAGCCTGTTAAACAAACAAATCAAAAAAACCATTGACACTCGTAGTTGAACACAGTCACTTACAACACACACACCTCAATCACCACCACACCTCAATCACCACCACACCTCAATCACCTCACCTCATCCACCTCCCCCAACCAAGAACAACTCCCAAGCAACTCACTCGCACTCGGTCTTTCCGCCGGATCCAACCTCAAACACCTCGAAGCAAGGTCCAACCCTCCTTTAATATCACGTTCCTCAAGACCCCTCTTCTCAGCCCAATGTCTAAAAAGTCTCGGAAAAAACTCTGGATCGATTTTTGGATTCGGTTTGAAGTTCCCTAAGTAGACGTAGTAGCAAGAACGATCGGACGCGTGAATGAGTTCGAGTTCGAAGTGAGGTTATGAGGCTATGAGGGCTAGGAAATGTTCGACGTACCGGTCTCCAAATCAAGAATCTCATCAGCCAACTGATAATCCTTAAGAATATCCACAGGGAATACCTGCCCGAGATATTTCATCATTTCACTTATATGAAATATATCGGGAGGTATCGTCGGGTGAGAGCGAGTGAAGAGGGGTTGTCCGAGGAGGAATTCATACACCTTCCATATTCAATCAAATCATCAACAGGTAAAACTTTTGTTCGAAGAGATGGATACACATACTAAACAACCAAAAATCCAAATATCAACCGACTTATTCCAGGGACCTCCTAGAGTTACCTCAGGAGGACGATATTTCTCAGGAGCGATTTGATAAGTCGATGGATGGTCGATATCTTGAGCTATAGCAACCCAAAAAAAACAAAAAAAAAGGTAACATCAACTCCGAATAAGTACGAGTGCGGCGCGGAACTCGATACAACGACACAGCACATGCACGTACCGTGTCCCAAATCACCAAGAACATACGAACACGCCATAGCGTCCTTTTCCGAAAGTGAAGCCGCCGCTAACGGTTGTGATTTCGCCGACTGAACCATCCCTGCGAAACTTTGTTCTGGAGGGTTAAGTTCAGAAGGATCCGAAGAGAGAATATCGTTGATCGCTTCCGTTGACGTTAGGGGTGGGTATCTACACATAATATTAGTAGCCGTGAGGTCTAAAGTCAACAGTCAATAAAACCAAAGAATCCTCAGCAAAAAAAAAAAAGAACGCAATACCTGTATGCACACAATTAAGCGCATGCAACTGCGAAATCCCAACAAGCGTATCCCGAAGTATCTTCTTAACCAAACGCACAGGCATCCTCCTCTCAGGAAACGATCCCCATATCCTCTCAACATCCGTAGCGAAAACCTCCATCGCCAAACAAACATGATCACCTTCTTCCTCTGTAACTTCAGGAAGAACAAAATCCTCTATAAACCGAGTACAATGAGATTGCTCAGGACCACACTTCCGCATGATGTCCAATTCTTGAAGAATTCCGTCTTGGAGAAGAAGTGTGGCGTGTCCGGTGAGAATTTTTATTGCTACGAAAGAGCTGAGATTCCTGTATGTAAGGCCGTGGTATGAGAAATGGAGGCATTGTGATGTGCAAGACGGTTTACTGGTGGTCTTTAGCAAGCCAAACACTGGACTGGTGACTCAAGTACTCATGAGTGATAAATCAATAGGAAGACATTTCAAAACACACATATTTTCCCCAGCCAAGCTTACGAACGATTTCAAAGCGTCCTTCTGGGCCTAGCTTTTGGCCAAAGTGCACGGTCGGGTAGCCAAGCTCGACTCTTGCTGGAAGACCAAGGGGCTCCTCAGCATAAACCAGATCTACAGTTTTACCTTCTATATCATCATGAAGTCGGATTGGAGTTGGCATTGCACGTATTGAGGAGCGAGAAAAGCCTCGGAAGATAGGCGGTCGACGAATACGAGGTAGTAACTGTAAAAGCATGCGAGAACGCAAATCAAAGCAGAATCACACTACAAGGAGGGCAATATTTCACGTAAGCGAAATTACTTGCCATTTGCTTCGAAATACTATTTATTTAGAGTTGTACATTTTCAAAGAAATTTAAGAAGTTTTTCGCACGTAAAAGGTGTGGCCTTTTGAGGTAATTTTCAGTGACAATTTGGGGAGTTTTCCACGTGACAAAGTGGGTGCAAAATACATGGCAACTTTGCCGTTTTTCCCGTGACATTTATTAAAAATGTCGGCCGGGAAACTAAATGGGCAATCAACGGGCAATCAACGGTAGTCTGGGTTGCCCGTTGATTGCCCAATGATTGCCCGGAAGTTGCCCGGTGATTGCCCATTTAGTTTCTCGGCCGACATCTTTAATAAATGTCACAGGAAAGAAATGATAAGTAAGGCGACTAGAATTGATCGCACAAAACCCTTTATTTCACACGCAACAAAGCTTTATTTGTACAAGTCATATGTGAAGATCCAAACAAATATTATTATTTCCAAGCAAATAGCGGCAAGTTTCCCATGCGGGAAACATTGCCCTGTTTGTAGTGTCAAAGGGGTAGTATATTTTTGTGACGTGGCTGTGCAGTGGCTGTGTCCAATGTATGTATTCAAATAAATCTCATCATTTCCTATGAATCTCGTTCTTTATCTTCTCACTACTCAAATACGTATCGTACAACTCCTAATCTCATTCTATCCATCTTGCCAGAAATTTACTCCCGACAAGCAGTGAACGGGAACGAAATGGCATACTTCACTGCGGTCGGAGCGCTCTAGTATGAGGGATCCGCTGTGTTTTCGCCGTAGCAGCCAATAAGAGGCTGGGCTCGCTTCCGTCACCCTTAACAGCCCAGTGAGCACAAGTTCAACCATCCAGCAACATAGAAACTCACTATAAAATCCGAAGGGAACCCAACGTCAAACGGAATGATGCTCTCCAAGTACTTGATCTGCTCCTCCGTCAAGGAGATATCCAGCGCCTTGATGTTTTCTTTCAAATTCTCGACTTTCCGGCCGCCGATGACGGGGAAGACGTGTGTAGTCTTCTGCATCACGTACGCAATTGCCACTGTGAACATCGTCGTTAGCATAAACATCTGGTATGGATCATGAACCAGGGAAAATTCATACCCGCACTAATACTCTCTGTTCCAATCTCAGCCGCAACCTTCTCCAGCGCGCGCGACATCTTCACTTCGTCCTCCGTTCTCTGCCAATCAGTCCCGTACGATCGACCTTTCTCTCCCGTCTCCCGACGGCGCTCTTCCTCGGCGTCTGTACGAAGTTTCCCCCCGGCGAGGACACTCCATGGGGCGAGGGCAAGGCCTACGATAAAGGAGCATCAGAGACTCAGAATGTTTCGATGAACCGCGGACTCACCAAGTGAACGAGCCATGGGAATGATATCGCGCTCGAAAGAACGGTCCATGATATTCCATTTCCCTTGGTAAATAACGAACGGCGTTTTTCCGTGATCTTTCGCATACTGATTGGCTTGTGCGACGACCCATGCAGGCGTATCGGAAATACCCTGTTAGAAGAGCCAATATAAGAAACATCCATGAAGACAAGACATGAAGAACTCGCCAGATAGAGGGCTTTGCCTTGGGCGACAATATTGTGAAGATTGTCCATCACCTCCTCGATAGAGGTATCAAAGTCCCACCAGTGCAGGTACAAGATGTCGATATACGACGTTCGAAGTTTCTTCAAACTAGCTTCGAGACTGACATGTAGAGACTTTGCGCCATTGCCGACATAGCTGACTTGCTGCTTGATATTATCGAATCCCGCCTTGTAGTTTGTCGTGTACTGGAAGGGTGAAAAGGGTGAGTAATCACATGTAAATCCTTCCTTCGAACAAAGATACATGCCTTGGTTGCGATGACCATCTGGTCGCGAATTCCACGCGATTCCAGCCACTCCCCAATGAACTCTTCCGAGGTTTCTTGTTGGCTAGATTCGGATTAAACACTCAGCACAACAGTGCGATGTTCAGCGAGAAACTCACTAATTATTCGCAGTGTCAATGAAATTACCACCCATTTCATAATACGCATCCAACAACTTGAAGCTCGATTCTTTATCCATGGAACCCATGAAGCCACCCCACTTGTCACCGATGCTCATAGCGCCGAGGGTTATGGGCGATACGCGCAAGCCAGCGCGTGGCGAGAGGATCCTGTAGAGACCAAGCTTGGTGGGAGGTTCGGGTGCAGGTGCAAAGATAGACATGGTTGTGGTTGTGGATGTAAGAGTTTAATTGGGGTTGAGGTACAGATATTTTGAGAAAGGCGGGTTTATATATGCTAGGTAGATATGATCTCATTATTTTTGAGATGACCAAGATCGGTATACGAGTTGTCTATGATCGGTAAAATTCCTACGCGTAGACGGAAGAGCGGGCGAGCCGGGATTTGTTGGCTGACACAATTCGCGAATTATTCGCGAGTTCGTCGTTGCTCAGCAGTGGTCATAAAGCCTTTTTCGTCAACTCGGCGGGAGCGTGTTTTTCTAGGCATCTCGGCTATAAGGGAATAGTGTTATTTATTTCATCTTATCCTGCACTCGTGCTCGCCACGCGCCAGCGTTGGCCCAGTTCAAGTATTGAAGAAAAAGGGAAGTAGATGTGGACGAGGAGGTAATGGCATGAAGACGCAAGAGTTTTACGGAGATGATAAGAACTTAAGGGCGGGTGGTGACAGTGTCGTATAGTGCAATTGCTCTCGAGTCTCACCACTGGCCATGTTCTGATCATCAAAGGTAAGCACGGCTAAGCGCTACGCGTTTGCGCACCATCTCCCTAAATTCTTCGATCGTGGCTTCAAACCTGCTTCAAACAGCAACTATAACATTACACGTCAACCTTCGCCTTGCGTCGTCACGGACGGTCGTCGACATCCTGAGGCAGGCCTGAAGCTTGAAGACTTGTTCCTCGTCGTGAATCTACGCATCAGATGTGAATAGATATGCCATTCCTCGCTTTTGAATGTTCCTCGAGTCTTTTGTGTTCACGCGAGACTTATATACAGTAACACGGAAGTGCACTTTGAACGCGGGGGTGACCACTTCAGGCTACTTATTATTGTACATGGCTTGCTATTCCATTCCAGATTATATTCAACAACATATCGACCCAGGCCATTACCCGCAGCATTCGGAATACCTGTTCAAGGCCACATTAACAAGCAGATGGGGTTGTTGCCATATCCGATTCCTAGTCGAATGCGTGAACGGCCGCATCTTGACTCTTGAGGCGTGGATTGCGGTGAAAAAAAAGGGCACAAGACTTGACAATAGTGGCCGTAAGTGAAGATGTGGGGCACCGCCGATCGATTACGACTTGTTAAAATCTTAAATTTAACGAACAACATCTAAAGCGCCTACATACCGCAATCTTACAGCCTGTTTGAACTTTTAGAATTGAGCACCCCCTCTAAGAAAGCTATTTATTTTGCACTTGTAGCACTCGTATCGACACGAAGTTCAGAGATTGCACAGAGGATCCCTGGGGGAAGTTTCCTGGTTATGATATACTGTATACATGCTAATTGAATTGTTAGGTTAGTGAAATTCGTAGAAAATTATGATGAGACAGTGCCTGCCAAAATACAGTCTCCAGACAGATTCTACCAGAGCTATACCAATACCAATAAATTAATACTACATGGCATTGGTCCGTATGTACCTTCGTCCAAGAAGACCTTTGAAAGACTATACAATTCTATACGTACGCAGGAGGAGGATCCTCCGAGTCAGGATACATATCGTTCGCCCCCGCACCGAGTCCCGCCGATGAGGATGAAGGAGAAGGGTGCACCAGTTCCTGGGGGGTTGATACATCAGAGCTCAAATTTTGTCGTCGTACCAGTCCCTTGACTGCGAGCAGCTGTGCATGATGGATTCCCCCATCGACAGATCGACTTGGAGTACTCTTCCCGTTAACGCCACTCGACGAGGTTGAGGGGGTATTTGTACTCGTCAGGGACTCGACTGGTGCAGGTTCATTTGCATGAACGCGTGCCCGGGGGGCCGCTGTGTTCATACTGGAACCGCTTACTGGTAAGCTGGATGTGTTCAGATAGGATGAGCTATGAGTCGCTAGGACGCTAATAGGCTGAGACCGAGCTATTCCAATAGGAGTGTTGAACGGATTGATCTTAATGCGGTCATCACGAATGTTTTGCTGACGACGTCGACGGCGACAGTAGAATATAGCAGCTACAATCGCGAGACCAACAACGACCACCGGAACAACCACAGCAGCGGCCACAATACCGGATGTGCTCGTCTTGCTTGAAGATGGAGAGTCCAGCTGGCTAGATGGTGATGTTGATACAGAAGAAGGGGAAGGAAGGGAAGAAGAGGAGTCCGATACACCATCATCAAACCTATCAATAATCTCATGAAACAGCTTTGTGCAGCGACAGATAGGACATACGTACGAATAGACGATCGAGTCAAGGAGAACCAATGATTTATTACCGCCGACGCGGCCATTTTGTATCGTCAGAGTATGATCACCGGGTAATAGCGAGGTCGTTGAAAAGACAGAGACGTTATAATCGTACCCAGGTATACCCGGTGCTGCTTTGACGAACGTCCCCACAATCTCCCCGTCAATGATAAAGGTCATGTCTGAATTCCCATCAGGTGAGGTGGTACTAGTCAACGCAAGGACACAAAACACATAAACTGCAGTACCTGAAGAGTTTCGGGTGAATTCAGATTCAGTTCAACCTTCAAGAAAAGAACGCTACCATTGAAGGTTACGCTTGCCGTGAGGGTCTGATTGGGAAATTCTTGGCTTCCAAGGATAGAGTTGAACTTTTTTTTTTTTTTTTGAAAAGGAATCAAATCTTGGAACGCGAAGGGGACAGCAAAAGGAGATTATTGCGTACAGTTCCGTCGTGCCAAGTACCATCGAATAGCTTAGAGGGGTCTAGGTGTGCAGTACATTCATCACAATCCGTTCCAGGATTCCATGCACCACTAGGAAGATACGTTATCGTGGAACCACCAACTCCCGAGTTCGTATCATCGATGGTAACGTTAATGAGCGTGCCAAATGCAACTTGAAACGGACAGAGAACCAGAAACCAGACCAGAAGGACCAATTGTAGATGCAGCATAGCAACCTCGGAGAAGATGAAAGGAAGCAAAGAGGATGGTGGCAACTGAGAGAGGATGTTACTGTAATCCGACAGCAAATTAGCCTATACCTCCCAACATTTTGTTTTTGATGATTTCTGGGTCCACGTGCTGAAACCTGCTGAAACACCAGCTACGGAACGTATGTAATGATAGCATCAGAAAATACTGCAGTGCCGTTGATAACTTTCTCTGCATCGCTGTCGCCTGTTCAACGATCTCTCCGCCAATGTGTCGGCCAAAGAAGGAAGTGACAGTAGTCAAATTCAAGTTCGTCTTCTAGCAAGCCGGACGTCAAAATACTTGTCAATGTAGCCTGATGCTGCTCGTCGCCATTAGATTCTGAGAAGAAGGGAAAGCTCAGGGAAAGCCGGGGGAAAGCTCAACGAAAAGGCCAAGAGAACTTAGAGGGGGCACTGGATAGTACAAACAAACTTGTTTGGTCGCCGCGTTTACCTTCCCGGTCCGGTAAAATATTGAGGTACATCCTGGGTACTTACATCTCCCCTCAGAGGTTGGTTCCAATTCCAAATTTTAGGCTCCAGGTCGCGGATAAAATTGGGAATTTGAGGTCAAATGTTAGATCCATAGCCCGAACAGAATCCATCGCATTGATGCCGCTGCGCATATGTTAGATCACATATCGATAATCAACCACCCTCCTTTTCTCCTTCTCCCTTCGATTCCGCCTGAATTCTCCTTTCTCTTCTTCGCTTCACATCCCAATTATACACCCTCGCCATATTAACCTCCATCATCGTAAGCTGTTCCCTCAAAAACTCCAAATCTTCCACCACACCCGCAAGATTCGTCTCTGCCGCATCGAGTTTGGATTTTAGAAGCGAGATAGCAGAGGGGATTTTGTATGATAACATCACGTTTGCCTAACAAAAATTTGAACTCGATCAGGAAAGTCTTTCGATTTGATGGAGATGGAGCGAGGTGAACGCACGCCTAGCCATAGATAAACCGTGTCAGTCTCCTCTAATTCCGCTTCAGCGAATAAGGTATCATTAAGCTCGAAAGTTGTCTTGAGGGGTTTTGCCTTTCCTCCGCCTTCGCTATCGTCGTCTAGATCGTCATCTAAATCGTCCTCATCGTCACCTGATTTGGCGCTTCCACCGGCCTAAGAACACGCATGTAGCAGGGAAAACATGCAGGAGGAGTCGAAGAGAACACACCTGCCTCTCCTGTAAATACTCCACCATACTCAGTGTCTTTTTGATATCCGGTATCTTCTCCTCAAGCCCCCTCCTTCGCTGCGTCAAGTTCGCGTCCATGTACCGGTATTTTCTAGTAAACGCTCAGCATCAGTCATGAATATCTCTCCTATCTCAAGACAAATGGCGATGTCGAGGACGCAGGAATGGCTGTAAAAGCAACATCATAGAAAAGACCGACGCGTAAGAAGACTCACGCTATCGCATCCTGAAACCTCTTCAGCGGTGCCTCAACCTCAGCATCCGGCCCACCGATATACTCCTCCACATCTGCCTAACAGTGATTAGAGCATAGATCCATGCCGAGCATTATATCGTTTAGAAGTCCAGGTTTTTGTTTGAGCAAATAGAGGATTTGGAAACCAAAAGTGAGATCAGAAATGAACTTGATAAGAAGATAAAGCGAGATATATCATACGATAAAAGGAGCTTTTGGTATCCCTCTTGGGTTTCGTTCATCTGTTAGGACTGTTTGTGAGGACGAAGACGAAGACATGAGTTATGGCTGATGAGCAGAAGAGGCTGACGGTCCGGTAGTCGGAGTTTTAACGTTTGACCTCCGCCCCGCGGCATAATGCCGGCTTACTGTGTCACACTCATCTCATTTCAACGAACTGCTGCATACACTAAACTTTTCAATCTCTTCGTCTCAGTAGCATCGCCTCGAGAGGATACCACATGTATATCAAGAATGTAGCGCCGACTTCAATGCGCTCAAGTCTGCTCTGGTTTCTCCCGTGATCATCAGACGCATATACCCAGTTCAAAGTTCAAAGTTCAAACTCTAACGTCTTCATGTTGATTCCTAGGTCTCATGGAAATCTACTTCTCTCGTTTGGTTATCATTCTCTGCTGCAGGTTCTGTCGCGGCCAGCAAAGCATCGACACACCGTCTTCGACCCCTTCGTTCCTCGCCTTCTTTGCGCGGTGAGGTCTTTGAAAAGGAACAGCGATGCATACAGAGTTACAAACGGCACTGTTGCATGATGTTATCAGTACATGCCAGTTGCTAACATGATCATCACAGCAAAATGCTGGGGAGGTATAGGTCAATTGCGGGATTACTTAACATCCTCCGTTGCCATCCTCTTTGCTTCCTGTCGTCTTCTCCGAGTTTGCTATGCTATGTCTACAAGTGGTCCTGCTTGTCTGGTTGCTTTCTCGGTTTCACTTTGCGGCTGGCAAGCTTATTAATGTTACCATCGACGATACGAACCCGGGACCCAGTGGTTCGACGATAACGTATCTTCCTGATGGGGCTTGGAATCTTGGAACGGATTGTAATGTATGTACTGCACATCCAGACCCCGCTCAGTTATTGGATGGTACTTGGCACGATGGAACGGTACGTAATAACCTCCTTTTTTTGTCTTTCGCAGTTCTAAGATTTGATTCGTTCTCAAAAGTTCAATCCTCCTGGGATCAATAATTTCCCCAATCAGACCCTTACAGCAAGTGTAAGCTTTAATGGTATGTTTTCTTCGCAATCATCTCTAAGCTTTGTTGTTGTTGAAACTCTTCAGGGACTGCGGTTTATGTCTTCTGTGTCCTTGCACGAACTACCACCTCACCTGATTGGAATTCAGACATGACCTTCATCATTGACGGAGAGTCAGTGGGGACGTTCGTTAAAGCAGCACCCGGTACAACTGGGTATGACTACAACGTCTCAGTTTTCTCAACGACCTCGCTATCACCGGGTGCTCATACTTTATCGATACAAAATGGTCACGTCAACGGCAATACATCATTGGTGATTCTCGACTCGATTGTCTATTCGTACGTATGTCCTATCTGTCGATGCACAGAGATGTTCATGAGATAATTGATAGGTTTGATGATGGTGTATCAGACTCTTCTTCCTCCCCCCCTTCTTCATCATCAACATCAGCATTTTCAAGTCCTACTACACAATCTAGCCTGTTGGATCCTTCATCTTCAAGCGAGACGAGCACATCCGGTATCGTGACCGCTGCCAAAGACTCTTCTCCTTCCTCTTCTTCCCCCCTCTCTTCCTCCTCTTCTCCCCTCCCTTCCTCCTCTTCTCCCCTCCCTTCCTCCTCTTCCCCCCTCCCTTCCCCCTTTTCAGTTTCAACATCAGCATCATCAAGTTCTACCACACCGGTTAGCCTGTCGGATCCTTCATCCTCAAGCAAGAAAAGCAAATCCGGTATCGTGGCCGCTGCCGTGGTTGTTCCGGTAGTCGTCGTCGGGCTTGCTGTCGTAGCAGCCATATTCTACTGTCGCCGTCGACGTCGCCAGCAAACCATTCACTATAACTGCAGCAATGTTGATCTGCTCGACCCTCCTATCGGAACAACTCGGGACGAGCCTGTTAGCATCCTAGCGACTAATGGCTCATCCTATCATCCAACTCCCCTAATGACCCTAATGAGTACAATAACACCATCAACTTCGTCGTATTTGACGTCCAGCGGCGTCAACGGGAAGAGTACTCTAGGTCGAACTGTCGATGGGGGGATCCATTATGCACAGCCGCTCGTAGTTAAGGGACTGATAGGACAGGATTTGAGTCCTGGTGTATCAGGACCGGGGCTGGTACCACATTCTATGGATACTCCTCTTTCGTCCTCGTCGGGACTTGTTAGCGCGCCGGGGACCGTAGTTAATGTAGAAGGTGATGTGTACGTTGATGAGGATCCTCCTCCTGCGTATGTATAGACCTTTGAGGAAATTATTGTTTTTGGAATTCGCAGCCCGTGGAGTTTTTCAACTTTTTTGGTACATGAATGAAACTGGCTTATTTCATCTGTACAGTCTTTCGCTTCTTTAAGCAGTCAGTACATATTTACAGACTATGTAGTACGAATTTATAGGTATGGCTCTGGTAGTATCTGTCTCAGTCTGGTACTGTATTTTGGCACTATTTCCGCCCACTTCTACATACTTAGTGAAGTAATAGTTCAATACCAGGTTCGTTAGGGGTTCTTTGCAATCTGATCTGGTACTGTATTTTGGCACACTTTTCTACTTACACTAATGATTCAATACCAGATTCCCCAGGGTTCCCTCTGTGCAATCTGAAGTTCGTGGAGAGAAGAGGAACATCACGATTTGTAAGTATCAAGCTGATTCAGTGTGATTCTGCGATTTCTTCCTCGGCGTTCTTTCGCTTTCGGTTGGTCGATTGGTACATTCCTGGTACGTTGGGTGTAAGTTGTGGCGCTCTAGAATCCTAGCCTCTTACCCAAGGTCTTCTTCTTATCTGAGGTATCTACTGCGCAAGTGCCCGCTGCCTGAATTCCCAATAATATAAACACACGAGTACGAGGTCACATTGGACTTCGATCCTCGGCAGGCCTGTTCCTCTTGCGGATGACACAACGTCACTCTCATCCAAACTAGGGTGAGCCACGCAAAGTGCTATAGTTTCCGAGATAGCGAGATCGAACAGGGGATATGTAGCTTCTGTGAACCCCTTGAGTACCCTTTTTACTATGTATATACGATGATGACGTACAGTACATAGGCTTCCTCGTGAGGCTGGCGGCCTACATACTGTACATACACCTGTGTAGGTCCATATCGTATTTATATCTGTCCATCAAAGGCCGGAACTCGTAAACCTGTATATAAACTTCGAGGACCGTGTGGGTGTCCCCCATTCTCGAGCTGTAAAGCCCATCCCCAACATCTACCATGTTGCCTAAAGTACGACCCACAAACTACGCATATTTCATCAGCGAAGACCAGTCGCTCGTCAAGAACCTCATCATTGACCCATCTCTTCATATCCCCGAAACTCTCCTCCCTGATGGAGTGAAGAAGCTGTCGAAGAAGGATAAGCAGAATCTGCTTTTGAGTACTACCAGTGGAAATGGCATTAAAGGTGGCATTGATGTTGAAGTTCATCTTGTTTCGGAGCTATGTTCTAGATCACTGGAGGGGAGAGCGAGTGCAGGCGCAGTGATTCAGTGTACCACCAACTCTGGGGATATTTCTGTTAAAATGAAAACAACCCCAACTCACTCCCTCCCCTTTTTCCATCTAACCGCAACCTCCCTCAGGGGCAAAATTCGCCTCTCCCTCCCCCGCTCCTTCACTGGTCCTATCAGGATTATATCCTGCGAAGTAACTTTCTCCCCGCCATTCGCTGAATCTCTAACCACCTTATCGGAGATATCGGTGCAAACTACGTACTTGAGGACCGTGATATCAAGAAGGCAGTACTTTTTAGGGGAGGTCTCCAAGTGGGCCCCAGACGATCATGGGGAGGCGCCTCAATATGATGAAGTTGTTGCGGAGACGAGCGGAAATGATGTTTTTGTGTGTTTTGAGGATGAGGATTGGCCAGCGCCGCCAACGCCGCCACAATTGCCTGTAGTGAGAAAGATAACTAGCGCCAAGCCAAGGGCTATGTAGTTATCTGTAGCACGTGTAGAACGTGTAGCTCTAGATAGCTCAAGGCTAGTAGGCAGTAACAGTCAAAAATATTATTCTTCATTCTTGTATTCTATATAGCATCAACCAAGTTCTATGTAGTTATATACTTTATGAGCCACATTTTAGTGGAAGAGAATGTTTCTTTTTTTAACTTGCATTTATTTTATTTCAGCAAAATTGGCAGTCCGCAGATTTTGAAAAAATGCCACCACCAATAATGCTGTTAACAGAGTACAAGTAGATTTATTCTGTAGTAGGAACACCTGTAGTCCGGCCGTCCTGAGGTGCGGTCCCTGCGAGGTCGTCGTTGTGTCTCTCCAGAGTCCTTCAAGTTGGACCCAATATGTATATTACTTACTTCCTTCCTATTGGGTACCCAACGAATGGCTGGTAATCTCTGGGAATACACCGCTACTCTTGTGCGAATAGAATTGCTAGGTCGGTTCCGTCTTCGTCCGCATAAAAATCGAGTAAATTGCTGCTCTTCGAAGTTGTACTTACTCCTCGGAGACCTTGAACAGGCTTGATACATGATTTCTCTCCTTCACGTACCCATACTAATGTACTCGCCTCTTCAACCCAGCTTTTACTCTATCCATCCCAATGGCCCAATGGTCGGCGGTCCAGGACGGAGACATGCGGCGAAAACACTCTTTTCTCACTGTGGCACACGTCAAGCTATTATCAATCGATAGACGTAGTATGTAAACCGAATACAGTCATGGCTTTTACTCACGAAATTTATATATAACCGGAGTAAATTCTTGGCTTATGGCCATCGTTCTCTATCCTTCTGGTTCATTCTAGGTACCTACATATCGGTAGGAGAAAGAAAAGACTCGGATTCGTTCACTACTCGCGGATTCTTTTCTTTTTCATCGATACTCTTAACCCTTATCGACCATGTCCTCAAACTCATTGGAATCCAAGGTCGAAGAGGTTGAGCTGCCTACGACGTTTGCGGCCGCTCGTGGTAGCAAGGATACCCTTACGGATTTGTTCGATGAAGGAGGAGATGTAGATCCGGTGTATCAGGCCAAGGCGAGGGTCTTGAATAGAGCTATTCAAGAGATTGGGATGGGGAAGTATCAGATTTACTTGTTTTGCTGTGCGGGATTCGGGTGGTTTGCTGATAGTGTCACCTCTTTTGATGTCTGAAAAGGTGGGTATTGAAGCTGATGTCGTTTTTTCTTTGTGTATGCAGTGATAGTGTCTGGCCGGTAAGTCAGAGATTTGTGTTCTTCGCATAGATTTGGGCGTTGAATGTCTTTTGGTAGCTCATAACGGGACTCATCTTAACCCCCGTCGTTGCTGAATTCAAGTTCAATGGACCCTTCTTATCGTTAGCCGCAAATATCGGTTTACTTGTCGGTGCTATAGTATGGAGCTTTGGTTGTGATATCTGGGGACGAAGGTCTGCTTCAATGCCCCTTAATACTCTCGCGCAACTGTTCTCACACCATCATATCAACTTTAGATGGTCGTTCAACCTGACCCTCCTGATTGCAGGCATCTTCGGTCTCGCTGCAGGCGGTTCGAACAATTTCGTCACGCTCGCTTCATTGGTCGCTGTGTTGGGTGTTGGGGTAGGAGGTAACATGCCTGTGGATTCAGCGGTTTTTCTGGATCTTGTACCCCCAAGTCACCAGTACCTACTGACGGTCATGTCTATCTGGTGGTGTTTGGGTCAATTGGTTGTTAGTCTCGTGCGTATATTCTTTATCTCTTCATGCCTGACGTTTCTAGACTTCCCCGTATACACAGCTCGCCTGGCCATTCATAGCAAACTTCTCTTGCTCCAATACCACCACCTCGCCATGTACGCGCTCCGAAAATATGGGCTGGCGATACCTCCTCTTCACCCTCGGCGCCCTTACTCTAGTCCTATGGGCAGTCAGGTTTTTCGTATTCAAACTTTTCGAAAGCCCGCGGTTCTTAGTGGGCATAGGGAAAGATCGAGAAGCGGTGGAGGTGATCAGAAGTATTGCGGAGTACAATGGGAGAGAGACGGGGTTAAGTGTGGAGATGCTTGTTGATGCCGGAAAAAGTGTTGGCGAACTTGACGAGAAGGCGGAGGTGATGGAGGAAGAAGGTGTGGAGCACAACAAGAAGGTGGTGTTGAGTGCGAGTTCGGCGTTGGGTTGGAAACATGTCAAGGCGTTGTTTAGGACGAGGAAGATGGCGTTTTCGACTTCGTTGTTGATTTTGATTTGGGGTAAAGCAGGATTTTGTTTGGCGTTTTGGGGAGAGAAATACTAATGTCGTGGTGAATAGGAATCATTGGGTTGGCTTCGACGTTGTATAACAGTTTTCTGCCATTCTTGTAAGTTCGGCAAGATTTCTCTCGAGTGCTTGCTGAGCATACATTATCTCTTTCAGGCTGGAAACTCGTGGTACAGCATTCGGCGATGGATCACTATACATCACTTACCGTAACGTACGCTCCTCCCTATCTCCTTCTCTCTACTCCTTATTCCCTCCTTCTCCAGCAATTCATCCTAAGCGTAATCGGCGTTCCCGGCGCATTCCTCGCCGGCTGGGCCGTCCAACTACCCTACCTTGGACGCAAAGGCACCCTAGCCATATCCTCGGGCGAGTAACCTACTAAGTATCCTAGTGTTGACTTTATTCAACGACCTCCTCGCGAAACATAGGGCTCACGGGTGCGTTTTTGTTCGCGACTACGACGGCGAAAACTTCCAATGCGTTGCTTGGGTGGAATTGTGGGTATACGTTTTTTAGTAATGTGAGTTTGGGGTTTTTTACTTGGGTTTTGGTTTATTCGATGCTGATGGGGATGCGGGATGGGACTCTTTTGGGGTAGATTATGTATGGTGTTTTGTATGCTGTTTCACCTGAGGTGTTCCCTGCGAAGGATAGAGGGACGGGGAATGGGTTGGTGTCGACTGCTACGAGGGTGTTTAGTGTGATTGTAAGTTTTCTTCTTTTTGCAATTTCTCTTTTAAGCTGATGAACCGTCTTATTGATTTGTCTGTCTGTAATTTCGCTATCACCTCCAGGCCCCAATAATCGCGCTCTACGCAAACCTCGAGACGGCTGTACCGGTGTATATCGCGGGAGCATTGATCATTTTTGCTGGGTTCCTCGCGCTGTTGTTGCCGTATGAGCCGAGAGGAAGGGCGTCGATTTAAGTAGTTTGGTGGGCGACGAAAGTCATGATTACGTCGCGTCTTGAGCTACGCTCTTCAAGCAGTGTGGTCGTTGGCCTCGCTGGAAGTTGGATGAAAGAAACTAGATCTGTTTCAGAGGAAGATAGGTGTTTTTCTTTTTGCTTTTGGACGAAAGGTACGTATGTACATAGATGAGAGAATGTATTTTCTTCTTGACTTTGTCAATGATAAGAATCTTCCCATTGGCAAGTATTTGCTTCTCAAGGTCTGGAACGCTGAACCTGAGTGTGAGTCATCGCTTGCGGGAACGAGAGAGCACGTGCTTTTGTTGTCAGAAAACGCGTCCACGATGCTTTTGTCTGCCTACCATCACCACGGTCAATGCGCGACCCTACTATCTCTCATCACACTGAATGGCTCTGCTCGACACCTCGACACCATCAACTTGCACGTTCAGCAGCGAACAACCACTATAGACCTACCCTAAATCTCCGCAGTGTCGTCGAGTTGATACGGTCTTTGTCACCTCTTGGCGCATCGGAGAACTCTGATAGTCAGGATAAAGGGAAAAAACGCGCGAGAGAGGAATCGAGTGAAGATAATGGTGGTGGTAAGCGGTTAAGAACTGCTTCTGGGAGTTTTCGATCTATGGACAATGAGAAGGTGGATGACCCCTATCCCGCGTCAGCCGCCCGCGCGATGGTGTATCCGTCTAGAGGTCATTTCATTCGGTCAGCGCCATCCCTAAGGGAACAATCCGTAACTGCATTCGAACATGTCATGGAAGTCAATTATCTTGCTGATGTTCAAGGGGATGCGACGAATTTCCTTACCGACTTCAACAATTCAGATGAGTGGCGGGAAGAAGAGGAATGGTTCAGGGATCAAATCACTAGTATTTGTGAAGGGTTGGAAGAACCTTGCACGGTCGATTTGGGTATCGTGAATGTTGTGCGCGATGGTGACGGTTTAGGTTTTCATTCTGATCGACTGGTAGCAATATCGGATGTGGCGGCACGAATACATATGCAAGTAGACCAAGACAATCATGGCATAGCCTATTGTGGGCCATGGTTGGCTTTGATTCCCTCGTATAATCCTGAAGACTTGAGCTGGGAGGATTTCGACTTCGTGTCGTCGAATGCGGAAGATCTTTTGGTGGCGGCGCATACGCTTTCTTGTCGTGCAAAGGCGCGAATAGACCTTCAACTCAAGATTGTCCTTCTTCCGATTGCTTCATCGAGCTCTTCGAGCAATGAATTTCCGTTTCGACTACAGTTCCACTTCACTGTGTCGTTCGTGACGCCAGAAATCTTCGAATCACCACAATCGATGCTCAAGCGCACGATGTCTGGGTTAGAGGATGCGCAACGTCGCATACTACACTTTCTACAACCTTCTGATCCCCCACCGTCTTTCAAGGGCGCGATAGACATCCCTTTCTTTTTCTCCATCTTGGGACCTGCACCGACTCTCAAATCAAAACTGGCCGAGAACCAAATGCAACCTGTGGGTATGCTACCTACACTCTTACCCTTCCAACGCCGCAGTGTGGCCTGGCTGCTCGATCGAGAAGGCATGATCGTATCAAAGGAAGGCAAGATTATTCCAAAGGAGAATCCCACGAATTTCACGTTCTGGAAAGCTATTCAGCTGTCGAATGAGGTTACTTGGTATTATCATTGTCTATCGGGTACTTTGTCCCCTACACCACCAGACGCGGGTGAGCCTGCTCTCGGCGCGATTTTGGCGGAAGAACCTGGATTGGGAAAGACGATTGAGACTATCGCTATGATCATGTTGAATCCGGCTCCACCCGAGCGAAATCCGAGCGTGAAGCGTTGGGATCCTGAAGCTAAAGTGGATGTGAAGGCTATCAAGGTAACGATTCATTTCATAGCATAATTCAGACTGATTCAAGTACGGTTTTTTTTCTATCAAGTCTACCCTCATCGTCACGCCTGCAACCCTTGCTTCGCAATGGGTCGACGAGCTCAAGAAACACGCTCCTAGTCTGAAAGTATTGGTGTACGACGGCTGGTCGACTGTGAAGGTACCTATTAACGAGTCGCAGGTTGAAGAGGCGAGAGCAAAGGCACTTCAAGCGAAGAAGAAGGCGAAAAGGAGAACTGCGCGCGCGGGGAGTAAAGCGAAGGCTGTGGCGAATATTGAGAAGTATGGAAGAGCGAAGGAGGAAGAGGAGGATTATGAGATGGCGTTAGTTGATGAAGAGCTTGGGGAGGAGAAACCTATGGATTGGTGTGCTTATGCTCATACGTTTGATGTTGTCATCACTACGTATAATGTGCTGCAGCAGGACCTGAATGTTGCGCGCGCACCTCCGCGGAGGCCGAGACGTGATGGGGTTGTTTATTCGAATGTGGAGAGACCGCGTTCGCCGCTTATTATGGTTGAGTGGAATAGAGTGGTTATGGATGAGGTGCAGATGGTTGGAGGTGGGAAGACTGAGTGAGTTTTGAGGTTTTGCTCTGATCCCCTTGCGTTGCTCATGCTTGTTTTATTAGGGATATGGTCTCGCTTATTCCTAGACTGTCGTCCTTTGCCGTCTCTGGAACTCCTGCAAGGGCAGATATCAGGGACTTGTCTCATGTTCTCAAGTATGTTCTATCCTACTTTTCATACGTTCGCTGTTGATTTATCTTTGCGACTTTGAAGGTTTCTACGCGTCGATATTGGCCCTGCTCGTTTCTGGCAACGTCTTTTCAAGCCTGCGTTTGCACGTCAGTTTGCTGACCTTTTTCAGTACTATTCTATTCGGTATGTTCTACTTTTCGCGTGACGAAGGGAGTGCTCATGTCTGAATCAAGGACTATGAAGTCGGCTGTTTCGCATGAACTGACGATTCCGCAACAGACGCGGTTCCTCGTTCCTATTGAGATGGGTCGCGTTGAGCGTCATGTACGTTGCGTTCTCGAGTTGCTCTGGTTTTGTACTAATGGAAAGTGGCGTAGGTCTATGATCAAACGTTTGAAGGAGTCTTGAACGAACTCGGTCTGGATGCTCGTGGAGTCGCTGCGTCTGAAGGATGGGAGGTGGATGGTAATGTGTTGAGAGCGGCGGTGAGGCGTTTGCGTGGTATTTGCACGCATCCTCAGGTCAGTTTTCTTGGTACGAAGGGGTACTGGGAGGTTTTCATGCTAAGGGGTTTTCTCAGGTTGGGCAATTGCAAAAACCGAACGATAAGCTTTACAGGCCTGGTACGCTGAAGACGATGGAGGATGTGCTGCAGGTGCGTTTTTGAAATGTTCTTTTATTGGTGTTGTGTGCTGAGCGTGTGGTCAGATGATGAAGGATCAGAATTGGCGAAATCTAATTGAAGACTGGAGGACTAAGGTGTGTAATACTTCGCTCTGGCAACATCCTGTTCATGCTAACTCTGGTCATTAGATCCACACGCTACTCAAAATAGCCCAACTCCAACAACTCGACACTAAATCTCGGAACCGTTTCCTTACGATGCTCGAGACGCTCAACACCGCAGAGGAAGAGGTGAAAAAGATGGTTCAAGAGATACAAGATGCTCTCGCGGAGGAACACGCCAAAGGCGAGATACTCAAACGCGAAGCTGCGGAGAAGAAAGAGATGGTAGCGCAGGCTCAGAGTAATAGGGATGCTAGAGATACTCAAACCAAAGATAAAGATAAAGGGAAGAGGAGAGAAAGGTCGGTTTCGCCTGGGGGTTTAGAGGATGACGATGATGAGGAAGATGCGGATATACCGAAGACGCCTGCGGGTGAAGAGCATCGGATAAAGATGCGTGCGTTGAGGCAGAGATTGAGAGAAGGGAAATTGGTTCATCATAAGGTCAAGTTTCTTCAGGGAGATGTTTATCATAATCTTGGGCAGACGTTTTCTTCTAAAGAGGATGGAGCGTATGATGCTGCGGAGAAGTTGAGGAAGGAGTTGTTGAAGGGCATGTTTTACCTTTTTTTTTCCCCCCTTGGTGCTCACTGCTAATGGTACGTTCTTTACAGTCACGGAGGATGATGCGAAGCGGGGGATGGCTCAACTTCAACTGGATGTTACGAAGTCAGGTGTCGCGAAGAAAGATCTGGTTCTCCCGGTCCCTTTCCTTGAACAAGGAGGTATACGTTCAGCCGAATCGGTTCGTGTACTCTCTTTTATGCACCACAGACATAATCCTGATGACAGAGGTATCCCAGATCGAAACTCTGCATGAAATTATTGAAGATGTTCTCAATGAGCAAGCGGAGTTGTTATGGGAGTGGCGTTCAATGATATACTCGTTACTCACTAAGAGTTTGTCTGCGCCTGATGAGGATGTTGATGGGCAGGAGTATCAGCGTACGTTGGATAATCAAGGGGAGGCAGAGACGTATCTGCAAGCGTATGCTGCGCTTCTTGCTGACCGTCGTGAAGCATTGGTGAATGAGCGTACTCTGCTAGCAGCGCATGATGTGAAGTTAGTACTTCAACTCTTTACCTTGGTAGTTGCGGATGTTGACGCTGACGTTCCTTTTTAGGGAAAAGAAGCTCCGAACTACGAGAGCGGCGTTGAAGGCAATTGCAGCTGACGACCAGTTGGAGTTTCCTGCGGATGTTGATATACAGCCTCAACATGAGGTTTTGCATCAGACACTGTCGAATCGGAGGAAGGAGCTGCTTCTGGAGTTGAATGGACGTGCTGTGAAGAGCGTGAGTTTTCGTTCTCCTTCAGGAAGTGAGCCTGATGACTGTTCCCTTGCTAGATTTTGGTCGAACTTCAGACGGCGTTCAGTAAACTGCGAGACAAAGAGAACGATCCTGAAAAAGTTTTACTTCAGAATTCAATTGCTGACCTCCGGCGACTAATCAATTCACAACGTACGGGTCTTAACCCTAATAATTCTCATTCTCAGGGTGCTTTACTCACTCTACGCCTTCAGAATCCAACTTGGAAAACCTAGACGCCGATCTAGCTCTATTCCGCAAAGCCTTCAACCAACGAGTTCTCTACTTTCGCCAACTACAAGAAATCTCTGATTCTGTTGCAGATTTCGAATACGAAGGTTCTCGAGAGGAGGTTTTGGAAGAAGCTGAAACTGAGAAGAAAGAACTTGGGGTTAAGATTAATACTGCTCGTGCGAGACAGAGGTATCTTGATCATCTTGTTAAGACGCAAAGTGGAGGTGATGCGGATGAAGATGATCGGCTTTGTATTTTATGTCGGTGTGAGTTTGATCGTGGGTTTATTACGATGTGGTAAGGGCTTTTGTTTTTTTGCTATTTGGTGTGGCTAGGGATTGACTTGGGTGTGTCTGTCTGTTTGTTAGTGCGCATATATTCTGTGAAGGGTGTATGAAAGCGTGGTTGCAGAGGAAAGATGGGAAGACTTGTCCTGTTTGTCGGTGAGTTTTTGTTTTCTTTCCTTTGCTGTCGTTGGGTTGTGCGTCTGAGCGCTTTTTGTTTGTCGTGTTCAGATTGATCCAGAGAACCTTCAGAGGTTCAAGTTGGACGGGGATAAATCAGGAGAACCTCAGACTAGGATTGTTAATGGTGAATTGATACCAACGTCTAGACGAAAGATTGAGTATAACGTTATTGGTATGAGTTCCTCTGTCCTTTGTTTCGAGATAGTAATCAAGTTTTGATGATGACGAACCCTTCCCTTCCTCTGAATACCCCAGACAGGAACATTTTCGACAAGATCCAGCAGATGGAGTCGCTAGGAGATTTCGGTGCAAAGATTCAAGGTCTTGTGAGGCATCTTTTGTATTTGCAACAAGAGGATCCTGGAGCGAAGAGTATTGTGTTTTCTGCGTGGGCTGATTCGCTTCATAGTAGGGTTTTAGTTTTTGAGCTGTGTTTTGCCAACTGACTGACTGACTGGCTGATCACTATTAGTTGTGGAACGAGCACTGTCTGATAATAGTAAGTCTTCGTTGATGTTGTATGATCTTGGCTGTTGGCTCAAGCAACTCTTACTAGATATCTTGTCTCTACGAATCGACCGAGGTGTCAGAGGAGAAGGTCCAGCGAAGAAATTCGCTACTAATCCTGATATTTCTGTGTTATTGCTTCACGGGTACGTCCTCCCCTCCGAGTCCTACTCTACCTCCCGAGCTTACATACGCACCCCTACTCACTCTAGCGAACGAGAAAATGCTGGCTTGAACGTTACGTGTGCTTCTAGGGTGTTCCTTCTGGAGAGCGTTGTTCATCATGGGTTTGAAATACAAGGTGGGTTTTCAACGTGAACACTAGTTGTTTTGATGTTATGTTATGGGATGTTGAGGGTTGAGGGTGTGTTTTTTTGTCTAGCTATTGCGCGTATTGATAGGATGGGGCAGACTCGACCTACGGAAGGTATGCGGGGTTTTTAAAGATGTGGTCTTTGAAGATGCTTATATGCGTTGTAGTTTATTGTTATTATGCCGAGGGTGAGCGCTAGCTTTCATCTGTTCGCTCATCGTCTCTGTCTTGACTAGACTGATTGACTGACTGACTGGATTGGCATTGGTGTCCATAGATACCGTAGAACGCAACATCCTAGATCTAGCCGCAAGACAAGGACTCTCGCTATACACAAAACAAAATGCTGTAGGGATGTTGAATGTTAATTCACTTTCTGAAGGAGATAAACAAGGTGAAGCTACCGCGAAGAAGAGTGCGAAGGTGCAGAAAGGGGATTTTATATCCAAGTGAGTTTCCTTCCTCTCCCTCTCCATGTAGCCCTCCACTCAACTAATGCCCGTCTGGCTGCCGCTCGTAGGATCGACGACATGCTAGCGGTACTTTTCCCGCATATGTATGAAGATGTTGAGTATCTTTTACCTGTGGAGGATGTTGTTATGGGCGATGTTACGAATACGCATCATGATCATGATGGGAGTATGCGTGTGTCTGGTGTTGATGATGCTGGGGGGAAGAGGACGAGGTCTGGGAGACAGGTTAATGCGGTTGCTGGGCCGTCTAGGGTGAGGAATTAAACTAAGATGGGGAGGTCAGGTATTTGTGGTTGTATTTAGATTCAATTTCTAGGTAATAGTGTATGGTGTCTTTTTGTTTGTATCACACGATGGTGGCTTCCTTCCGAGAAGTGCGGATTCCGGAATGATATTCGGTGCCGATGCTGGAGTCATAATGTACATACTTATTAATAACATACAGTAGTACAGTATTTTGATTGAAAGCGAGTCGGCAACAGACTTGGACCTGTACCACGACGTTGAGGTTGTAGGAATACATTAAAATGGCCACTGCCGCTGCTCCTCCTCTAATCGGCGATGCTCAAGGTCGGTATAGAATTAGAATTATAGGGAATAGTGGTATGTGAACCGAACCCCGACTGCGTTTGTTTCTCAATGTTGTGAACATTGAACAATCCTTCGTCGGACTCAGGGTCTGGTAAAGTAAGTCAAAACCTCCCCAAAATCCATCCTCTCATCTCATCTCGTCTCATCTCCGACCCCATCCCACCACCACCAGAGCACCCTCGGCGCCACGCTCTCCTCAATCCTCTCAATCCCATACATATCACTCGACGAATTATTCTGGGAACCAGGTTGGAAAGAAACACCTAACGAAGAGTTCGAGAGAAAAGTTCGAGAGTTTTTGGGGAGCGATGATGCGAAAGAGAAAGGGTGGATTATGGATGGGTTTTATGAGAGACGGCTTGGTGATTTAGTTTCGGTTTCGAATGAGGATGTTACGGATGTTATATGTACGTTCCATCCATGTCTCCCCCCCTCCTCCCTCCCTTCCTCCTCAACCCACAAACAAGTCCATCCATCTATACTACCCCTAACACCATGCTAAATCGATTATCGTTTCGCGTCACCCAGGGCTAGACCCCCCACTCATCATATACCTCCCCCGCCTAATACACCGTACAATCCTCCGTCTCATGGGTCTCCGTGAACCCTGTAGCCCAGGATGTGAAGAATCGTTCCGAGAAGCGTTTTTTTCGAAGGAGAGTATTATTTGGTGGTGTTTGAGTCGGCATTGGGTTGTTAGGAGGAGGGGGCAGGCGTTGATGGGGGTTATGGGGGTTGGTGCGGGAACTGGGGCTGGGAAGATGAGGAGGATTGGGGGGTACGGAAGGGAGTTGAAGGATTGGGTTGAGGATGTGAGGGGGTTGGTTAGACGTGAGTAGGGTTGAGTCTGGGAAGTTGTTGTGCCATGTTTCGCTTTGGAATTTAGCAGTAGAGAACTGGATTTAGAAGCTACATTATGTAGAATGAGAACGTCCGCTGTCTGGTAGACGGAATTTCAACTTTTGACTTCCGCCACGCGGCATAGGGCCGGCTTACTTTACCACAACTCATCCTGTTTATCGCTCTTTTGTGATGAACCTTCAACTTGTTGCATACGCTGAACTTTCCAATCGCTTCTCCATACTGACAAGTCTGCAGGAACGTAGCCAGTAGCATCGCCTCGACAGGCGACTATATCACAAACGTAGCGCCGCCTTCAACATTGAACAGGCCTTGATCATCAGACGCATATAGCCAGTGCCAATGGTAAGCTCTACCGGAAAAACTCTAATAGCTTCATGTTGCTTCCTAGGCCTCATTCATATCTATTTCTCTCGTTATATGCTGCCCTATGTCGTCGCAGCCAGCAAAGCACCAGCGGCGGGGTCATTGCCAACCCCTTCGTTCCTCCTACCGGAAGAGTTTCACCTTGCACTCTCCATATCTCACCGCCTCGGGAAGGTGCTTCTGTAAATTCTGAGGACCAAACAAGTTTGTTTGTATGTATTCAGTACCCTTCCCTTGTTGAGCGCTCACTCCGATCGCGACGAGCAGCATCGGACTAGGACATTGATAAGTGGCATTATGTCCGGCGTGCTACAAGACGAACTTCAAAACTGACTACTGCCACATCCTTCTTTCGCGGAAAGATGTTCGTATAGGGACAGCGATGCTGCACGCATACAGAGGCACAAACGACACTATTGCATGATGCTATGATTATTCCAACGTCACTTGCTAACATGATCATCAGAAACAAAATGCTGTAGAGGTAATCGCTTGTATTACTTATTTAACGTCCTTCGGTCTCAGTTGCCACCATCCTCTTTGCTGTCTTCTTGTCTTCTCCGAGTTTGCCATGCTGCGTCTACCATTGGTCCTGTTTGTCTGGTCTCTGGCACTCTTTCGGGTTGAATTTGCAGTTGGCACCCTCGTTAACTTTACCATCGACGATACGAACCCGGGACCCGGTGGTTCCACGATAACATATCTTCCTGACGGTGCGTGGAATATTGGACAGGATTGCAGTGGATGTTTTGCACAACCAGACCCCGCTCAGCTATTGGATGGTACTTGGCATGATGGGACTGTACGCAATAACCTCCTTTTTTTTGTTCTTCGCAGTTTCAATTTGATTCGTTCTTAAAAGTTCAATCCGGTTCTTAGCTATTTCCCCAATCAGACCCTCACAGCAAGTGTAAGTTTCAATGGTACGTTTTCTTTGCAATCATCTCTAAACCTTTCTTGACATTAAATTGAATCCACTACACTCTTCAGGTACTGCAGTCTATGTGTTCTGTGTCCTTGCACGAACTACCATTTCACCTGATGGGGATTCAGACATGACTTTCTTCATTGACGGAGAGAAAGTGGGGAAGTTTTTCCAAAAAGCACCGGGTACAACTGGGTACGACTACAATGTCTCTGTCTTCTCAACGACCTCGCTATCACCGGCAATTCATACTCTGACAATACAAGCTGGCAGCCTTCATGGCAATGTATCATTGATTTTACTCGACTCGATCGTCTATTCGTACGTATTCCCTATCTGTCTCTATACAAAGCTGTTCATGAGATTCTTAATAGGTCAGATGATGGTGTATCCGACTCTTCTCCTCCGTCCGTCCCTCCCTCTTCTTCAGTATCAACATCACCATCATCAAGTTCTGCTACACCGAATAGCCTGTCGGACCCTTCATCTTCAAGCAAGAAAAGCAAATCCGGTATCGTGGCCGCCGTGGTTGTCCCGGTAGTCGTTGTCGGTCTAGTTATCGTAGCAGCCATATTCTTCCGTCGTCGTCGTCAGCAAATCATTCATGATGACGGCACCACCACTATCGATTCGCCTCCCATTGAAACAGCTCGGTACGTGCCTTGTTAGCAGCTTATCCTATCTAAATACATCCAACTTACCAGTACGTGCTTCCAGTATAAGCACAGCGGCACACGTTCATGCAAATGGACCTGCAATGGTTCCCGTGATGAGTACAATCACACCATCACCCTCGTCGCATTTGACATTCAGCGGCGCTAACGGGCAGAGTATGCCACGTACTCGAAATCGATTTGCAGATGGGGTGATCCATCGTGTACAACAGTCGCTCGTGGCAGTCAAGAGAATGGTACTACGACAAAACATCCCTCAGCCTGATGTATCAACCCCGGTGTTGGTGCATCCTATGATGCCAGTGACTACTACTCCTCCGTCCTCATCAGGACTCGTTGGTGCGGGGGCAATCACTTTAGAGGAAGATATTACGTACCCTGAGGAGGATCCTCCTGCATACGTATAGACCTCTGACTTGTTTTTCCCCCCAAACTCGCAGCTCCCCTGGGATTGAATATTCAAATTTTTCACCTTGATAGTGGGGCACAGTCTTTTGCCGAAGTTATAAACAAATGACCATGTACTATATTAATTCATACTAATAGGTATGGCTGTGGTTGTCTGGTTTTGTAGGTTTCGATGAGTCGATGTTTTAAGCATCGGAAAGGGTTAACGCGCGGAATTCCGAATAGTGGTTCTTGTGTTCAAGTTTCGACTCGTCTCAGTCTGCATTGCACAGGGATGTTGAGCACCTTTGATTATTTTATGCCTATTGTAGCCCTGACAATGACAAGTTCAAATGTTGAAGAAAGAGAGGAAAAAATTTAGAGATCGTAGTATCCTGTGAAGGGATGTGAGGAGATAGGCTCGTACCCAGCCGCTTCTACATAGAAACTCAGGCCACGTGGCCTCTCGGACCGTATGACTCCGAGTCGTTGCATCTTGTTTGTTCGCCAAGCAAACTAAATTTGGATGTTTGTCCATCCAAATATGCTCGAAATGGAAAGACTGGGAACGAGTCTATGCCAGAACTGGCAGAATTGTACGCGACTCCTACACCCCTACATATTAATCCATATGTACATGCTGAATCTCGTCTCTGCATGGACCGTCTAACGAGCGTGAAGAACTTCAAAAATCGACAACAATAACGATTTTACAGACTTCTAGGTCGTTTGTGCGTAACCTAAACCTCGCGTTTCGTTTTCGTGCACAGAGGCGGAGTTGGAGGAGTTTTCAGCCAGTATGGACAAGTATCAACTGAGGTGAGTTCGGTTTTCTTATTTGTTTCTACGTATGCGCCTTTGGCGATGCGATTGCGTGAACGAAAAAATGAGGCAGGCGGGGGCTTAACGATGATTTTATTATGAACCTCCTTCTTTTTCCCTACCGTCCTTCTTTCGTGATCCTAATTGTCTTGCCTCCTCATCCCAGATACACATCCCACTTGACTTTCTTTCCTGCCAGATAAATGCGCATATACTACCTTCGGTTAGCCGTCCAACCCCGTAGCAGCGTACGAGTCCTTGGACAAAACGTCTTTTCAGTGATTGTACTTGCTGCGGTTGATCGGAGAGGTGTTGATGACGGGAATGGAGAGGGCGAGAGGCAGGAAGAAGAGCGTGGAAGTCGGGGAAAGAGTTTAATTGGACTATTGTGTAAGGATGTAAGTGTGTTTGCTTGTGTAACTGCGTTGAATTGCTTGCTCATTGAAAATTCTATCTGTAGACCGACGCAGTAGCATCGTCTATTGCTTCACGCCTAAGTAGACCAGAGGCCACCGTTCTCAATCCCGACTCATCCTCCGACCCCTCCGACCCCACTTCTTCCACATCGGCAGCTGTAAAACTCCTCTCGCTGAAACGCACAATGCACATTATCTCAAGTCTAACGGCGTCCTCCCGCACCGCGCGCTCTGATACAGTCATCCTTGTATCCCTTACGGAACATCCGAGGCCGAGAGGTCAACAGGGTGCTTTTTCCACCAGCAGGTACAATTGCTGTGGTGGATAAACCTGATGAGGCCGGGGAGGCATTCAGGGCTGTAGCGTGAAGGAGGTTGGGGAACTCTGTGGTCTATCTGGAGAAAGAGCCTATTGGGATTTTCTCGTGATTCTTCGTCGGCAGCAAAGAAGGATCAGCCTGTCGTGCAGGGTTCGGTGGTTCAGTGGTTGGGCATGCGGTCAATATTCTTGGACAGGAAGCTGATGCCGATGCTACGACTGGGGACGAGCCTGCCTTGTCATTTGGAGCGACGCTCTTCGTCAAGAATTGGCTTTTGCTACGACGACAGACCGGTTAACCCAGAGTTTCCGGAAATTCCCTTCGTTTGCGTTCGCGCGTGTACAGACAAGCCAGATCCGAAGAAGCCTGGGGGTAAACTGAGCATGGGGTACGGGTTCGTTGGATTCAAGGATGCCGAGGGTGCGAGGAAGGCGATGAAGAGTATGCAGAGTTTCGTGCTTGATGGGCATCCTTTTGCATATCAAGTTTGCTGGGAGAGGTGCGGAAGAGGAAAGTGGGAAGGATAAGGCTGGTGGTGGTGTTGGATCGAAGAGTCGAACGACAAGGATGATTGTCAAGAATGTGCCGTTTGAGGCATCTAAGAAGGATATTCGCGATTTATTCGGGTATGTCCTTTTGGGCTTCCGCCAAAGGAACTCTCGGGTAACCTATATTCTCGTTTTATAGCTCACATGGCCAACTTAAATCCGTTCGTCTACCTAAAAAATCCGACTCTCGAACACGCGGTTTCGCCTTCCTCGAGTTTGTCTCTAGAGCGGAGGCAGAGAACGCGTATGAGGCGCTCAGGCATACGCATTTGCTTGGAAGGCATTTGGTGCTTGAGTGGGCAGCGGAAGAAGGGGGTGAGGAGGAATTAGAGAAGATGAGAAAGAAGGCTGGTGTTGGGGTTGAGGTTGGGGTTGGAGGGAAGGAGATGCCTGGGAGGAAGAGGAAGTTGGATTTTGGTGGTGTTGGAGAGGGGGAGGAGGAGGAGGAGGATTAAGTGTGACCGATGTCTGGTTCGGTGGCCTGCGTGAGGGTCCATTAGAGAAGCGACGATGCCTTGTTCACTACGGAGTCAGATATCCATCTGGAGTGACGCTTCAAACTACAAGCACCGTTTCGAGTCTCGCTTCATGGTGACCACTTGGGAACGGGATTACCGGTCTGACCCTCCTGGGCAAGCCCCCAATTCATTCACCGTAACATGCGTCGAGGTTTGACGCCTGGAGAAGTGGAAGTTGAAACGGTGTTTCGTGATGCTCCAGCACCGACACAACTTTTCGGATCGTCTCAACGTCGTTTTACTTTCGAATGCCTCTTCTTTTGAAACGGTCGTTGGATCGTCGGTCTGGAAACTATATGTGACCGAGCCATATTGGAATATGGTTGATCTGTTCTCTACTGGCAATACAATGCACTGAATCTGTGTGAGTATGAGCAAGAGGGTGTCAGGACGCTACTGTAAATATAAGTCCTAGCAGTGGAGGACGCTCCACGTGAACGTCCTGTGACTGGCGCTGGGAAAATAAAGTCTTTTTAAAGATTTCCAGCTTTGCCGTTCGGCGCTCGTTGCTCTTTGCAAACTACTTCGAAGAAGTTGCAGACGACGAACGCATCGCTGGAGGATTGCTTTCACGTTACTCCTTTTCTGTGCAACCACATCTCCAAAATGGATCGCTTCATCCAAAGTCGGGAGATTTTACATCTTATTTTCGAGAACTGTGACGAGGAATCGAATGCTAATAACGCGACGGTTTGCAAGTTTTTTTCAGATGTATGCCTGGATGTGATCTGGTACGAGGTCAAGAGCTGGCGTCGCCTCTTTGGTCTACTTGGCACTTGCGTTAGACAGCCATATCCACAAAGTACTAGAAACTGTCTACCGCCGGATTATGTGAATTTCTCTATTCTAATCTTCACAGTACTCATTACTAATATTGCTTTGAATTGGGTTTCATCAGTCGTTCCAGTCTTCAAATCTTTCCTATGAACAGTGGCGCCGTTTTCGCTCTATATACGCTCCTCGCATCCGAAGGATTGAATTGTATACCCCGCCCGATTCCGTGGTTGGCCTGATATCTATGATAGATGTAGTCGCCCGCTTCAGAACTGCCGAGCCTTTCCTTCCTCGACTCGAGAGCATCAATTGGCATGTTTTCTCTTTGAAGGAGCCCACAAGTGCGGTGTGGATGTTTATGCATCGATCCGTCACCCGTTTCGACCTGCAAGTACAAGATTCGTCAAAGGAGCTACTGCAGGAGGATTTCTCGAGGTATCTAGAGATTGTGGAGGAACGCATGCCCCGTCTGACTACGCTCGTTGTGCGTGTGGTGGCAAGGCAGGCACTGGAGGAACCGCTTGTCACTTTGTTGTCGTCTCTCACGACGCTTGAAACAGTCATTCTACCGCTATTCCCTGATAGCTCTAAACTTTTGAGGGTGGCTTCTACGCTCCCTCGACTGAAGAATTTGACTATTGGCCACAAACGTTGTAACGCGCGGCTCTATGAGCGTCACACTGGTTGGGGCTCCTTCCCGATGCTAGGATCATTTAGGACTATGACCACTAGTTGTTCTTCTCTGGTCAACTTTTTCTCTGGCTTACCACTGTTCCACCTCACGTGCATCGATTTACCCTCCATGATCCCTATCAATTCACCTTCAGAGGTCCGAAACCTCTTTACTGCTCTCGCGGAGTCGTGCAGAGAACTCGCTGCATTTACCTTAGCCGTATCACGCATGGCAGACGAACACGGCGAAGCGGGCCCAGATCCCTCTGCCGATGAGCTCATCCGCTTTGAGCACTTCAGTCCCATACTGAAATGTTCAAAGATGACTTCTTTTGAACTGAGACATGTATACCCATGTTCTTTCGGATCACAAAATGCTGAGACGATCGCGATATCTTGGCCACATCTCGAGCGCCTTTCCCTCAACCAAAGTCCTTGGGTTCCCCAGCTCAATTTGAATGAGATCGAGCGTCTTACTCTGCGATCCCTAGTTCCATTTGCAGCGTTCTGTCCCTTCCTGACGCATCTGGGCTTGCACATCGCAGTGCCAACTCACGCGAGCATTCCAAGCTTCCTGGAGTACGCCGATTGCAAACCTTTCGTTAGCTTGCGTACTCTTACCGTGGGCACTAGTGTTGAATTCTATGGAGGAGAAGAGGACGTGGCAATGTTCTTGGTGCACATTCTCCCGGACGAGTGTGTTGTTGATTATGTGCCCTGTTACGATGACTCTCCGGAGACAAAATGGGCTCAAATTGCGACAGCGTTACCACTCATGAGGCGTCTTCGACGGTACTAGACTTTTCATGATGTTATTCTTAGGGTACGCATTCGATGGACATAGTATTGTAGTGTGTCGTAAAGTTATAGCACTACTACTTAGTCGCATTTTTAGACTTGCTTACTTAATGCTTTAGCTTGATTCTCAACCACCAAGTTCGCTGACTTGGATGCACCCTGCTATTCAAACTTCAGAACTTTTGCGCCTTATTTTCGAGAATTGCAATATGATTCGGTGAATCGAAACGATGTCGTTGTATGCAAGCTTTGGTCAGAAATATGCCTGGACGTGATGTGGGGCTTGAGGTTATAAGTTTGCACCGTGTCTTTCTTATGTTTGGCCCATTTCGCGCGACAGAAACACTGCTCAAACAGGCGTTGAGCGTTCGTTGGCAACCTCAATTGTGAGATTTCCGTCGATTGCTTCTTCCAATTTCTCTTCTTAATCGATCCTGTGTTTCAGTCTTTAGTTTCCGGACTTTTTTTCGTTCAACTTGGCGCCGTTTTCGATCTGTTTACTCTCACCCGTGTTCGAGCAGTCACCATCTAGGCGTGATCTAGGCTAACCTGCTCACGGAAGGTTCTCCTCCGTCATAACAGATGTGGCGCGCTAGACCCGCAGAACAACTCTTTCCTAGACTTGAGAGCCTGCGAATCCACACACGTAGAACACACACGAAGTGCTACATGGATGTTTATGCATCGGGGTATCAAGCAGCTCACTTTGCACCATCGTACGCGGTTTTTGGAACCGGAACACTCTTGGCCTGGTACTTGGAAGGCGTACAAGCGCTCAAGCGCTCGTGCCCCATTTGACTTCGCTCGACTTAATCGTCAAAGTACAGCAAGATTTTGCCGAACCCATTGCCAAGGCCTTGTCGTCTCTGCCAATGTTGGAGTCGGTCACTCTTCCTCCATTTGAAAACATTTCTGATGTTTTAAGGGCGGCCAGTACATTACCTCGATTAAGAAACCTACGCATTGGTTACGATGATTATAATCATCGCGTCGACCGGGATATATATACGCTGACTATTGAGGACAGCGATGACGCCTTTCCTGCGCTGGAAATGCTAGTCCTCAACGCGGTCCTTCGACTGAAAAAAAAGTCTGTCTATTGGCGGTAGGAACCATTTCAGTCGCAGCTCCGTCAGGTGGAATCCATTACGCGTGACATTGGAATTCGGTTGGAGCTCCTTTCCTTTACTAGGATCATTGACCACGATCTGTAGTTGTTCTGCTCTGGTCAACTTTTTCTCCAATTCGCCACTGTTCCACCTCACGCGTATCGATTTGCGCTCCATCACCCAAATCAATTCATCTTTAGACGTCCGAAATCTCTTCACTGCTCTCGCGGAATCATGCAGAGAACTCACTGTGTTTGCCTTGGTACTCACGGTAGAGGAAATTAACAGAAACGCGAACGCGGCTCTCCGAGCCCAGATCTCTTTGCAGATCTCTCTGTAAATCCCTCTGCGGATGAAATCATCCGCTTTGAACATTTCAGGGATGGCTTCCTTTGAACTGCTACATACATACCCATGCTCTTTCGGAACACAAAATGCTGAGACGATCGCAATATCTTGGCCACATCTCGTGCGCCTTTCCCTCAGCCAGATGCCTGCGATTCCCCGAATCAATTCAAATGAGATCGAGCGCCTCACTCTGCGATCCCTGGTTCCTCACAGTATTCTGTCCCTTATTGACTCATCTGGGCTTGCCTATCGCAGCGCCAACTCATGCGAGCATCCCAAGTTCCCTGGAGTACGCCAATTACAAGCCCTTCACTAACTTGCGTACTCTAACCGTTGACGACAATGGATTTTATGGAGGAGAAGAGGATGTGGCAATGTTCTTGCTGCACATTCTCCCAGTCGGATGTGTTGTTAAATATGATGGGGACAGTGATTTTGAGGAAGGTTCTGTAGGGGAAAAATGGTCTGAAATTGCGACAGCGTTATCACTCATGAGGCGTATTCTGTACTAGACTCTTCATGCAATATATATCTTATATTTCGGATATGCATTCGATGGACTACACTACTTAGTATTGCTTCTTACGGTATACGCATTGTAAACTTGCTTACTTACATGTTGCTTGAGCTTTTTCTGGTTTAAACCACCAGGTTTCGTCGACTTGGATGCACCCTGCTATTCAAACTCCAGAACTTTTGCGCCTTATTTTCGAGCATTGCGATGATTCGGCGAATCAAGAAAATGTTGTTGTATGCAAACTATGGTCAGAGATATGCCTGGATATGATGTGGGCTGATGTTGCAGACTTGCATCGTCTCTTTCTTCTCTTTGGCCCAGTTTGCGCGGCAAGGAGACTATCTGGGAGCCCGGGAACCACATATGTGAGATTTTCGTCAATTGCTTCTTCCCAGTTCCTCTCTTAACTTGATCCTATATTTCAGTCTTTGGTTTCCGGACTTTCTCGTTCAACTTGGCGCCGCTTTCAATCCGTTTACTCCCATCGTGTTCGACATATCACCATCTCTACCCATTGTACGAGAGACTTCTCTTCCGTCATAACAGATGTGGCGCGCTTCAGACCTGCAGAACAGCTCTTTCCTCGACTTGAGAGCCTGCGAATCGATGCACTCGATGTGGAGACCTCACGAAGCGCGACATGGATGTTCATGCACCAAGGTATCAAACAACTCACTTTGCACCATCTACAACGCGAATTGAAGTCGGAACACTTGGCCTGGTACTTGGAAGACGTACAAGCGCGCATGCCCCATTTGACTTCGCTCGACTTGATCGTCAAAGTACAGCAGGACTTAGCCGAAAAAATCGCCAAGGCATTGTCGTCTCTGCCAATGTTGGAGTCGCTCACTCTTCCTCCGTTTGAAGACATCTCTAATGTCCTGAAGGTGGCCAGTACATTGCCTCGGTTAAGAAACCTACAAATTGGGCACAATGATGATCGCGTCGCCCGGCAGCCGATAAAAACACTAACTATCGAGGACAGCGATAACGCCTTTCCTGCGCTGGAATCGCTTGTCGTCGTTAAAACGACTTGCCAAGCGACGTCCTTGATCGATCTATTCACCCACCGCGACTCTTTCCGTCCGCTGTTTTCGCTCACACATATCACGTTGGTGTCTTATCCCCGAACGGTTGATTCGCCTTCCCAAGTTCAAAGCCTTCTCATTGCAATCGCGGAGTCTTGCAAACATATTACCTTGCTTGATTTGGACCTGTATAATGCACATCTTCTCAGCAGTCTCGACAATGCCTCTCTATCGCTTGATGATCTTCTTCACTTTAAACACATCAACTCCATTCTAAAATGCTCGAAAATGACCTCGTTTCGTTTGAAGTATTTCTTTCCATGCTCTCTGGCTCAAGAGGACGTCGAGCGGATTGCTCTGGCTTGGCCAGGTATTAGGTGCCTCAAACTCAATCAGTGTCCTGTGAAAACCTTGGATTTTCCGGAAATCAAACGTCTCACTATGCGGTCGATGATTCCATTTTCCATACACTGTCCCTCTTTAGCCCACTTGGGCTTGCCAATCTCAAATTGGATCGATATCCCAAAATTTGATGAGTGCATTCATCTCAAACCATTTAAGTGCCTAGAATCTTTCGCTCTGGGTGGCACCAGTTTCGACGAGGAAGCAGAAGGAGACATTGCAATATTTTTGATGCACATCCTTCCAACGTACTGTCGGATAGAGTCGTGGTATCCCGTAGACCAAAAGTGGAAAAAGATCAAAGCGTCATTGCCGAACTTGAGGAGAATGCGGGACGTCCAAGAGTCTTCTGCCCGTGCTAGGGTGAAAGAGCTGGAAGAGGAAAATGTTCAGCTTAGGAATCGGCTCAATTCTTCTTCATTGTAGAGGTTACTCGATTCAGCGAACATGTGCAACTGAGGTTTTTGGAGGTACGAATTCGCTCTTCAAAGCTTCAGATCTCGTAATGAGGAATACTAAAGTCGCGATGTAGTTCAGCAAAAACAATGATTCCCATCTCAGACCTCCAATTGCCTTTTTTTTTTTCAAAGAACGTGTCTTTGAGCACCTTCACCGTAAATAATCTCAGTCGGAACTCTCGGCATATCCCCCCGGCGCAATCTCTTTGGCCCTTTTTCTGCACGCCTATCTTGGTCTTCCCTCAAATATTCTCACTTTCGCTTCGTCTCGAGAGAATGAGGCATCTTGGCAATCTCATACCTGCACCATAATGACATCGAGAGCAGGGACAAAAGGCGATTCTTGAGGAGCCTCAAAACCCTATAATTGCCAAGGCACCGCAGAGGATTGCGTTCCACTGGGCTTGTCATGCTGCTTTCAAGTTTCAACCATTTCTATTGCATTATCTCCCTTCGCTTCTTTCATCTTGGCTCAAGACACGAATTTCAAGTCGGTGAAGGAGGCCTTCAACCCCAGCGAATGTACGTCGATTAATTACTTGTTGAGTAGTTGCTCTGACTGGAGCTCTTGCGTCTAGAAGAACTTATTTATAAGGGGTGGTGTGGTGGTGGTGTTGGGTCGAAGAGTTGGACGGTGAAGATGTTTGTTAGGAATTGTGCCGTTTGGAACTTTCAAAGATCTGCGATTTGTTCAGGTATGTCGTCTTTTTGGCACAGAACGAACTTTCGGATAACGTGTATCCTCGTTTCTGCAGCTCACATGGAAACAATAACTTAACTCTGTCTACCTACAAAATTCCGACTCGCGCAATACCAATTGATATTGTCGCGACCTCCGCCGACCAAGGAACTTGAAGTCATTTTGGAGCAGTTGGCTACTCTGTACGGTGTTCATGTGTATTGAGTACTGAATGTAGCAACTGTGTGGAGTACTCAAGACGCCACTTTACAGTGTTGATTTTGATTCTTAGACCAGGGCTATGGACTCAAAGTCATCAGAATATCTTACATCTATGGACATCTGCTTCAGTGTATCGCCATCGATCATTACGTCCAGCGAGCCTCGAAAATCAGTTCCTCGGTAAACATACTTCTCTCCGAGTCGTTTGGTAATCATTCTTTGCTGCCGGTGTCTTCGCAGCCAGCAACGTACCAATGATATCCAACACCTTTTGTCCTCGGCCCCTACCAGCTCGGAAAGGTAAACGCTGGCGACCAAACAAGTTTGTATCCAGTACCCTTCTCTAAGCTCTTGGCCTTTCCGTTGTTGAGCTTTCCCTTCTTCTCACTCCGATTGCGGCGAGCAGAATCGACTACGGCAAATACCTTTATGTCCAGCTTGCTACCAGACGAACTTCAAAATAGACTTTGGCCGACGTACGCGGAGAAATCTTTGAATAGGGACAGTGATGCATACAGAGTCACGAACGGCACTATTTATTGCATGATGCTATTACTACATGCCAGTTGCACAATGCTGTGGAGGTATAGACTAATCGCTGGGATTACTCAACATCCTCCGTCTGCCTCTCGTGCTCAGTTGTCAGCTTCCTCTTCGCTTGTCTCTCATCTTCTCCGAGTTTGCTATGCTGCATCTACGATTGATCCTGTTTGTCTGGTTTTTTCAGTTTCATTTCGCAGTTGGCACGCTCATTAACGTTACGATCGACGATACGAACCCGGGAGTCGGTGGTTCCACGATAACGTATTTCCCTGACGGTGCTTGGAATCTTGGAACGGATTGCAATGGATGTACTGCACATCCAGATGTCAGTCAGCTATTTGATGGTACTTGGCACGATGGAACGGTACGCAATAACTTTTTTTTTGTCCTTCGCAGTTTCAATTTGATTCTTTCTAAAAAGTTCAATCCTCTTCCTGGGAGTAACAATTTCCCCAATCAGACCCTCACAGCAAGCGTAACCTTCAATGGTACGTTTTCTTCGCGATTATATTTGAATATTCTCGATTCTCAGTTGGATCAAAACTCTTCAGGTACTGCGGTTTATGTGTTCTGTGTCCTTGCACGAACTACCACCTCACCTGATGGGGATTCAGACATGACCTTCGTCATTGACGGGGAGACTGTCGGGACGTTCGTCAAAGCAGCACCGGGTACAACTGGGTACGACTACAATGTCCCTGTCTTCTCGACGAGCACGCTACTACCGGGTAATCATACTCTGACAATACAAAATGGTCACGTCAACGGCAATAAATCATTGGTTATCCTCGACTCAATCGTCTACTCGTACGTATGCCCTATTTGTTTCCGCACAAAGCTATTTATGAGAATATTGATAGATTTGACGATGGTGTATCAGACTCTCCCTCATCTTCAAGCAAGACGAGCAGATCCGGTATCATAGCCGCTGCCGTGGTTGTCCCGGTAGTCGTTGTCGGTCTCGCTATCGCAGCAGCCATATTCTACTGTCGCCGTCGCCGGCATCAGCAAAGCATTCATGATGACCGCACCAATATCAATCCGTTCAACCCTCCTGTTGGAACAGCTCGGTACGAACTTGTTAGCATCCTAGCGACCTTCGAGTCATAGCTCACCCTATCTAAACACATCCAGCTTACCAGCAAGCGCTTCCAGTATAAGCCCAGCGGCACGTATTCATGCAAAGGCCATGAGTACAAACACGCCATCAACCTTCTCGCGTTTGACATCCAACAGCGGGAGCGGGAAGAGTACTCAAAGTCGACCTGCTGATGGGGGGATCCATCGTGCACAACAGCCACTCGCAGTCAAGGGACTGGTACGACAAAACTTGAGCCCTGATGTATCAACTCCGGAGGTGGTGCATTCTATGGCTACTTCTCCGTCCTCATCAGGACTCGTTGATGCGGGAGCAATTACTTTAGAGGACGATATGTACCCTGATGAGGATCCTCCTGCGTACGCATAGACCTGTGACTCGTTCTTCCCCCTAAAATCGCAGCCCTGGGATTTGATATGATCCTTTTCATCTTGATACTAGTTAGTGTTTTACCGAAATTACAAACCATGTAGTACCTTATACTTACTTAACTACTAATTCAATTAGCTTATGTTCTTTGTAAAGTCTTGTGTAAGTAGTACGTTTTCTAATGCATTGCAAACCGCACCTCACTGAATTTTAAGGAGTCGTACGAAATGAGAGGCTTTATTCGTACCCTTGCATATACAATTCCGGGCTGTTGTCTTCTAATCTTGGTCATTTATACGATGAAAAAAATGTTCTTCGCCAAATCTCGCTTTGACTCCTATTCTGCCTAATGAAATGCCGGCCGGCACTTCGAACTCACACGACTGTTTAGCGTGTTGCAGTGACGCGCTTCATCCATCCCCCCATCAACATGAGCTCAGTGCAGCCTCAAAGCACTCTTCGTCGACGAATGCATATACTCGAACGAGCTCATTCGCTTTCAGGTCACAACATCTCTTCTAATATCTCCAAAATTCCTAAACCACAGGACGGCGAGTTAGGAGGGAAGGAGGATTCACATGAGGAAGAAGCTGCGCAGTCCTTGACGGATTACGAAACTGGCTCGGAGTCTAGCAGGAGTGAAGTTGATGGATTAGCTCCAGAGAACGATGAGGAGCCATCAAAAGCAAAAACCAACATCGCTGGTGAGGAAGAGCACCAGCGAGGACCAACTTTGCGGGAACATCATGTGTCTCACTCTTCAAGAAGCAAGTCGTGGTATGAGTTCGACCTTGCTGTTGTCGCTGCACTCGTATCACCTATTGGCAACTGGCTTACTGGTGGAGATCATATCAAGGATATAACACTCGTTATGCTGCTCATTTTCTATCTGCATCAAGTCATCGAAGGTGAGTCTAATCAGGGACAACTAAGACACCACCCCTAATTGTCTCTTAACACAGTTCCTTGGTCTTTATATCACAGCGCGCGCCCTCGTCGAAATTCTCATGATCCTGTCATTCCTCACAATGTCCCCGAAGCTGAACGATTTCAGAAAGCTGCCATGTCGGAACTACGCCTGCTCGAGTTCTTCTTCCTTGCACTATCTATTGTCTCACCTCTTCTCGGTGCGATTTTGCTTCGCTACGTCACTTTTGCCGTCACGGGCGATGATATCCATGAGTCATGGTTCAGTACGGGCTTGTTCGTCCTAGCTACAGGCATTCGTCCGTGGAGTCACCTCGTGCGGCGTCTCACTCAACGAGTGACAGATTTACACGATGTCGTGCATTATCCTTCCGCCGAAAACCCTTATGTCGATGAATTCACTCGCCAGATGACGGAGATGCGAAAGCAAGCAGATTTATTGGAGGCTTCGCTCAACAAAGTACGCCAAAGAATGATGAAGGAAACAGAGGAAGTGTACGACTACGTGGACGGAGCTGTGGACTCGGTTGAGAAAATAATCAAGAAACACGAGCGGAAATGCGAAAAGCATGATGGCAAAATCAAAGATATGGAGATGGTGGTGAATGCGTTGAAGACGAGGAGGTTGAAGCTCACACCTGTGAAGCTCGATACTCCACCGCCGGTTTCAACTCGGTTTTTCCTCCCACATCGTGTATACTCAGCCCTGTTCCGCACACTCCCTTCCTGGCTGGCCCCTCCTCAGGAATTCCTATACGAGCTAAGAAGCTCGCCGTCCTCAACCGTTACGAGGTATGCGGTGCCGTCACTTTCGTCTCCAGATGGTCTGGAGACAATCCCGGAGGAGGGTCTTTCTGGTGCTCGACATAGTCCCGCCAGCGTTGAAAGCAAAGACTCGGAGGAGGCGCCGGTGCCTAGTCTTGGGTTTGGTGGAAGGCTGTTTCTTCGCTTTGCTTACCTGACTACCTTTCCGATTCGATCTGTGTCGAGGATGATATTTGGGTATTCGTAGAGACCCGGTGCCCCTCTCGCCCTCTGCCCCTCTGCCCCTCTCGCCCCCAAACCCCTCTTCCTTCCCTATCGTTGCATATCATTCCTTCGTCTCTTTTCTGTATTGCCACCCCACCACACTGGGATATCACTCCTTATTTATCTTTTCCACTCAGTCTGAAACCCACATATCATCATCATTACCGAACCCAAAATTCGTTCGCTGGCTGTCTTTTTTTGCTCGCATTCATATCGTAACTCTCTTCGTACGGACGGTCCTTTATACCGAAACGTACATAAAACGCATATAGTAGTATTACTCCCTCGCTGTGTATTCATTCACGTGTAACCAGATGTGGTGTAAGTTGTTGCAGTTGCCTATGTATTGTAGTGTAGATCAATTTAAATAAATATCGAGGGGTTGCCCGCCGTAGTCTCGCGTGTTGGAGCAGTGTTCGATGATTGTGAGGAACAGGGGGAACCGGTGGTCACGCATTATCTTGGATCTCTTTTCGAGTCTCAAGCTGAATAGTGACTCGAGAAAGTCTGGAACATGAAATAAAGAACGTGAACTATACATCATACTGTAGAAAGTGTACAGCAGTAAAAGGAAAAAAATCCGAAACATGCAAATGAGGTGAGGGGAATATGTGCAGAGAGAGAGCGAGAGTGGAGAAAAACGAAAAACCGGTACGTATGTCCTGAACTGTACTGTAAATCCTGATCCACAAGTAGTAACAGAGTCGAGAGAGGAAGAAAATAAAACCTGATAATGAGCTCCAATTGACCCGACAGTAGGTGAATGGTGTGGTATGGGGTAGTATGGGGTAGTAGTGGTGGCAAGTCGACACGAAAGCAAACCAATGGAATATTGAGGGAAAAACCAAGTGAAGCGGGGGGGGGGGAATCCACCTCGAGGAATCAAATCACGTATGAGCGCCGTCCCAACTAGCTCTCTTCCTCTTATTATCACCCCTCAACATTAAATCCTGCGGACAAACCGCACTCTGTCCTCTCTGATGACTAGGATGAGACGGCGGTCGGGTACTACTCGTAGACCCCAAAGGAGGCGAAAGAGGTGGGATTGAGATACCAACACTTTTATTATTCGAAAGCGCGTTTCCGTTTCCGTTGCCATTTCCAACGTGTTCTGTATCACCAGCGCCGCCACCACCAAGTCCTCTCCTCCCAAACGAAGAAGAACTGCCTAGCCCAAACGCATGCGTATGCCCTAACGACAACGACACATCTTGCATCGGTTTCCCAACCGAAGCAACAGACTGCGCAAGATCCAAAGCCTGTCTCGAATTCTGGGCTTCGTCAAACGGCGTAGGAAGTATCCCCATTCCGCCATGTGAACTCGAACCACCGTAGTAATGTAGGTCCAAGAACGGCAGATCGTACATGTCACCGCTTGCACCTCCGAGAACCGAGTTGGAATTGGAATTGGAATTGGTGTTGAGATGGTTCGGGGTGCTGTGGCTGCTGTTCTGGTTCTGGTTCTGTGAAGCGAGGAAGAGGGATGAAAACGTTGGTGGGTTTGGCAAAGATGGCGGATGTGGGAGTGGTGGTAAACGTGACGGGACACCAGCCGCGAGCTGCTGTTGCTGTTGCTGCTGCTGCTGAACTTGCTGCTGCTGTTGCTGCGCCGGCGGCGGTGGTGTAGAACCCAAAGAATCTAACGACTGAGCATCAGCCCCAAACAACTCCATCGTCATAATCTCGGGCTGCGAATTCGCATGAACCTGTGTCGGTCTAGACAAATGACCACCTCCTCCACCTCCTCCTCCTCCCATACCCGTCCGATCAACAGGAGGAACCGAAATCGATCTTCCGTGTGCCGAACTAGAACTATAATGATTATTAAGATGATTCACCGACCTCGTCCTCATTTGACGTGGTTGTGTAAGAGGCGTAGCAGGTGGTGTAGAGTGTAACTCTTGTGATAAATCAACGAGATCATCGATATCAAGTCGAGTATCAGACATCACTGACTGTGACCTCTGATGAGGGTGATGTTGTTGGTGATGTTGGTGAGGATGATGATGATGTCTATCTTCTTTTTGAGGCGAAAGCATATCCATGATACCTATATCGACAGACGAAGAATCATCCATAGAATCAGGATGTCCATCATCAAGTGTAATCCCCGTCAACTCAATCTCGTCAATCCCAGGTAACGCAGGCGTATGAAGCTGTAACGGATGTATACCCGCCGCTTGTTGTGACTGTGAACCTCCCGAAAGTCCAAGTCCGAGTCCCTGCTCAGACCCATCAAAACCCCCATAATAACTTGTCTGCTGAGGTTGATGAGTCCTCGCACCGAATATCAGATCACCAGCATAATTCGAATGATGCGTAAACCCTCGGAAACAACTACTAGATCCAAACATCTCATCCGAAAGCGTAGACCTCGAGTCACCCACACCAATTTCAGAAGAAAAGTCGTGCGGGTTTGACGTCGGCACGAGGTCATATCGATCGAAAACGCCGTGATTGAGGTTGTGGAAAGAGAAAGGTGAAGAAGGCGATAACCCTCCTTCGAAATACGCAGAAGAACCGCTGCTGCTGTCTAACCTCGGATTCGCAGAGAACCAATCCTGTGTCCCCCAAGCTGATTTGCCTATCATACCCATTCCACCGACTATACTCTCGTTACGTCGCTGGAAGGGGGAAGACTGAGATGACATGAGATAGTCTGCTGATAGGTGTGAAGAAGTTGGTGATCCAGTCCAGGTGTGATGAGAATGTACAGGCGTGTCCAATCCCGAGGACCAAGTCTGTGACTGCGCGTCAAACTCGGATTGGGAAGTCCCAGCCATAAAATCTCCTAGACTAAGCGAATCCGCTAACGTCGTATCCATCAAGTCCATATCCCCATCGTCATCCGTCAGAGCTTTCACAGGCGAAGACGAAGACGATGTAGGTGGTTTACCCCAGAAGGAATATAATGGGTTGCTTATCGACCGTGTCGTCCTAGACGGTTTAACGACACCATCATCCTCATCATCTTCTCCACATGAACTGTCTTCATCTTCAGACGGAGCAGTACTCTGCGGCACACTCTTCGTACCACCCCTCAAAAGACCCGAGCTAGTATTCCTCCGCTTCCTTCTCACCGGCCCAGTCGTAGACATTGACAGCTGATCATCCGTCGCAGCACGCATAGGCATCCTAGAAATCGCAGTCGCAGGCGTGCCCGACCCTGAAGCCAAACCCAAAGCCGAAACCGAAGCCGAAGCCGACGAAGCCTCACCCCCACCAGCCCCAACCAACTTTTTCTTCACAGCATTCCTCGGTTTATACCCCGCAGCTTGATAAAGTTCCGGAAACGCATTCCTAAACCTATCCCTCAAATCCGTAGATCTCCGATTTTGCTCCTGAAACACTGGGTCTTTAACGATCGTAGCCCATACCGTGCCGTGTTTCTCGTAACCTGCTTTTAGAGCGCGGTCTTCTTCTTCAGTGAATGGACGACGTTTTTTGCTTCGGGTTTTTTCGAATAGGGATGTACCGTCGGGTTGAGTTGCACGGACTTTACTGGAGAGATGGGTACGGGCGTTGGGGTAGTGTTGCTTGTATGCGTCGGGAAAGTAGGTTCGGAAGCTGTAGATTTGAATACGCCCGTTGTTAGGTGATGTTTTGTTTTTGTGAGGAATGTATGAACGTACCGGTCTTTGAGGTCTACAGGAGACCTACTGTCAAATTTGAGATCTGGGTCACTTAGAATGACCTTCCAATTCCCAACGCCGTGCTAAACGAACGAACAACCCAACCAACCAGCTCTCAGTACGAAGTAGAATAACCAGCAAAGCAATGGACATACCCGATTACACCCATCAACTAACATCTGAGTTTCCTCCTTCGACCACTTCTTCCTCTGTTTCTTTTCTTGAATCTGTACACCATCCTCATCATCCACATCCGCAGCAATCCTACGCATCTTCCCCCGCTTCTCGGGCATCAAACACGACGTCGTAGCGTTGTTCACGTTGTAGTTGTTGAACCCGTCACCGTTGTCACCGTCACCCACTGCGCTGCGGTGAGGCTGTAACGTAGTATCGTCACGAAATGACCACGCGCTAGTAGGCACTACCCTCGGTGACGAAGCTAGCGCTAATGATACCCTTCTCTGTTTCAAAGGTGCCGAATCTGAACTCGAAGAAGACTGATTCGGATTCTGGGGCTGGGGGAAAGGAGCTTTGAAAGAGAACGTCGAAGATGACGGAAGTTGTAGTTTCAAGTTATTTGATGTTGTCGTTGTCCCGGATGCTGTTGAACTTGATACCGTAGCAAGCTCGACATTGACACCGTTACTAGCTATGGAATCCTGAGTAATTGCCGTCGTTGTCGCCGTCGCCGAGGTCGCCGCTGTCGTTGTGGACATGAAATGAGAAATGAGAAGTGGGGTGTTTTGTAAGAATTAATGAAATGGGCGGGGCCTTGGGCCTTCTCCTTTATGAGGAGACGAAAGTTTGGCTTGGTCCTTTCTCCACGAATATAGCTATAGGCTTACTACCTGCAGCGTGACGTAGAGGCTAGAGCCTATTGTAGGTTAGTTATTTTAGTGACTCTTTCCACGCAAGAAGGGGTGAAACAAACTTGATAATCACAAAGTCCCCTGCTCGGCGCTTTGGGCGTTCTGTCACTCAGTGAAAAACCGTCGCCTGTGCAGCGTGCAGCGTGCAGTTGTCCAAGTTGAAGAAGAAGAAGAAAAGGATGAAATGAAGGGAAGGGTTGACGGTGGTTGGGCAAGGGGCACGTTGCTGTCTGTCTGAATTGTTGGGTTTGAATTGTTTGCGTCCTATCCTCCTTCCAGCAATTCACGGCTATCAGCAGAACTTCTCACACAGCTTTGATGTGATTCACAGAACGGAAATCTTAAAAGTGAAATGTGTGTATGAAGGCGCATATATGCGTATTAACGAAATATACTACAAGCACGCTAGCGGCTACAACGGTGAAGTTTTATGAAGAAACAAGAACCTCCGGCGCAATTCGTTGTTCAACAACGTTAAGTTTCCCAACCCACTCTTCCAACCTCTTCGCAAGTCCACCAACTTGTTGCCTCGACAACACACGAGGTTGTACCCAAGTAATCTGTGCTTTTTGCTCGACTTGGTCCATTGAACCTCGTATGAGTTTAAGACTATATTCGAAACAAAGGCGAGGGAAAAAAAACAATAAGCGTCCGTGCGTCCGTGGCGGGGGGTGTTAGGGAGGGACACGAGAAAACCACCAGGTAACTCACCTCAAGGCTTTCATAACCAAATGCTCAACTTCATCAACAGGCAACCTCGTCTCCTCCGCAATCGTATTAAAACTCATATTCCTATTCTCCGCATTACGCTTAAAAACCGACTCAATAAGAGCCATGAGACAGATTTTCTGTCTCAAAAACGCATAGTTTTCTTGCAGAATCGGCTATTTTCGAATTCCAAATCTCAGTTCAAAACGCCAAAACACAGAAGGAGAAACGAACTAACCTCTTGAGGGAACAACGGTGCGAGAGCTTCGAATTTTCCAATACTTCCCTCATTGAAAGTGAACAGCAACTTTTTGATCCACTCGAACGGCGTACCATCCAATGCGTCCAAGATAGGGTGCATTAGCTATAGTAGGAGGGCCATGAAAAGCGGAGCAAAGTAGGCAAAAGCGGGCAAAGCAAGCGGAGCACGGAACAAAAGCAAAGCAAAGCAAGTCAGTTCTAGCTCACATCACGCTCATCGCGAAAAAGAAAAACAACTTCACCAATTCACCAAAGTTATAGATCGTATCTCCAAGGAAAGCCGAGATCCCAAGATCATGAGCTCGGCCTAGACGTTCTTCTGGTGTCATATCCGTTGAGGGATCGACACAGGCTAGGTAGAGTAGGGAGTTTCGGTAGTATGGTGCATATTCCGCTTTTGCCTGTGTCCGTGCCAGTAGCACCAAGTCAGTTGAACGCCGCATAACAAATGAGTACCACGACGCAAACGCAGAACGCACCTTGTAGTAATCAGCAGCAACACCATAGTAAGCCGCATTAACACCATTATCTACACCTTCGAGTGTATCAAGGATCTTCCAAGCTGAATCCATATCCGTCTTTGTCCCATCAAGATCACCATATAGTAATTTGGCATGAGCGATTGTAGCGAGTAATAAAACATATGCTTCTTCGGATTTCTCTTTGTCGATTCTTGAGAGTAGGGATGTTAGGAACGTGAGATGTGTTTGAGGGTCTGGATGTATGGATGATGATTTAGTATTCGTGTTTCCTGATGAGGTTGAGGTATGAGGGTAGTAAGAACAAACTCACTATCAATCTCTTTCGAAACTTTAACCCCCATCTCAACAAGCCTAAGCTGATTCAACTTGACCTCAAAATCACTAACAAACCGCTCAAATACATCAACCCTAAAAGGCCTCGAAAGTGGATGATCGAAGAATTCGAATAGCTTTAGCGTTAACTGATGCCATAACCTAACGAATCAGTTCAATCAGTCACTGGTTGGTCAGCACCACAACAGCGAGCAACTCACTTCTTCGTATGTAGATTCCCAAACGACTCAAAAAACGGATGAAGCTCAGAAGGCGTAGATGAGAGCGCTGTTGCGACGAATTCATCTAGGACAAGCTTTTGTGGGGCTTTGGGTGGGTCTATTGCCATTGATGAGGACATTTTGGGAGAAGGGATCGATTGAGAGGTTATATGGGAGCGTGAAGATGGATATGGAATGAGGAGGATTCGGAGGCGTACAGTAGATAGGCTGAAGTGATAGCCTCAGGACGGGACGCGTCGCCCAAAAGATGGTTGTATTTGGCTTTGACGTGTATATCAAGCAGGGACAAAGATAGAGTGCCTGCCGTGTCCATCCCCTCCAGCGCTCCAGCTTCAGTGCCGTTCATGCAGAGCTCCAATTCACTGGCAAACTTTGACTTCTCTCGAGCTTCAACTATAAATCTCTCGACTCTTACTCTCAAATGACAGTCTACCTCAAGCCCATTGATCCTCGTTAAGCTCAAACACATACAACCGTGTGGGCAACTTTCTGGGAATCCATCCTTGTTCTCCAACACGTTGGGATCCACGACTTTGACTCAGCAGCAGGGAGACACTAGCTTATGGGGAATACACAGCTAGGATAACAAATACAACCGTGGACAACACTCTGAGAATCCTTATTCGAAAAACCATGTCGGGATCCGCCAGTTTGACTCAACAGTGTGAACAGAGAAGAGACGTTGGCCCATGAAGAATACAAAGCTAGGGTGCATAGCCTGCTTGTTCCCACTCGGAGGGAGGATTTCTGAAGATAGCCAAAGGAATCAGGATGCAGTCCTCAACTGGAAGGCCATAAAGTTGCAAACCGTGACACAGAGGTGCGTGCTGCTATATTACATATATTAGTCTCTCATTTAATATTAACAACCACGAAGCTTTTCTCTTCTCTTTAGAACTCACGCAGTATCCGCGGAGCAAAGATCTTCAGCTACGAATGAATACCAAGGATGTGGATGTTTCTGTCAAACATCGAAGGTCGTTTTACGGAGATTTGTAGACCCTCGCGAAGTCGCAAAGGGCTCATGATACACCCATCCAATCTTGGGCTTCATTCTTGTATTATAAGTTGTAAGTCTGAAGAAACGAGAGTCACATTCTCCTAGGCGGGGTTCTGACAATCGATTCGACCTTGCCTATTCTCTTCGTTCGTATGACCCAAACTAATTCTGTCCATGCTTCCAGACCATATCTCGCTTATCCTACAAACTCGGAGCTTGAGGAACCGAACATACTTCCATCGACCCTTCCCGCAACACTCTCCCTCCACTGAAGCAAGGAGTTGCACAGCCACCCCAAGGTCCCGAAAGGAGAACTATGCTTCAACTTCCCATTCCGGGACATACACGCCCACTAATTTCTCAACCGGTAGAAATCTCGAAGTCATTCCCAAATATGTCCGCTAGCTTGTCTAAAGACAAGTTAACAACGCTAACTATCGATTGCTCTAGAGCACAAGGGGAAAGGTCCGAGCGTCCCGAATTACAGTTTACACGATACGACCTGACCTTGTTTTTTAATATAGTCGTACACTTATTGCGCAACGGATTTCGCGGCCATGCTGTGACATATGCTGTAGGAAGCTAGTGGCACGAATGAATGTCCTTGTTCTTTCTACACTCTAATAATCTAATGATATTTTGAAGTCGGGGTTATTTCGTTTCCTCATATCCTAACGCACCTTTCGCACCGTTGAATGAATAAACGAAGCGTTGTACGCTAGTCTCAGTGCCATGCTCGTTGGACTTCCGGTTGTTTCTTTCCTATGTGCAGGCCTACTAGGTCTGCTTGTCCCCGCCCCTCGGATACGAAACGATACCGCACGATTGAGCTTTGTCTGCTGGCTCATTCTGTGTAATCTCATTCATGGAGTGAATAGCCTCGTTTGGTCGAGTAATACTGATATTCATATTCCTTCCTGGTGCGATATTGGTGAGTTTGCATTCGTTCGCTGTTTAGTGCAATTTCTGATTTGAGTTTTGGGGGCAGTTACGAATGTTCTCCTTGGTGCCCAGGTCGCACTTCCAGGTGCCTGCTTGTGTCTTTCTTTCAAGCTTGAACACCTGTCTTCAAACCGGCCGATGCTGAACGATAACTATTCGAGGCGATCTCGATTCCTGTTTGACGTTGTATTTTGTGTCCTCCTTCCTATTCTATACATGTGCCTTCGTGAGTCCCGCTCCCGTGTGTTTTATAAATATATTGACGAAGGACGCAGATTTAATTGTTCAAGACAATCGTTTCGATATCGTCAAAAACTTTGGATGCAGTCCCTCCATCCACCCCTCTATTCCAGGATTAATTTTAATCTGGCTCCTGCCTCTCTTTTTGTGTATCATATCATTCATTCTTTTAGGTTCGTCCCCAACGAGAAAGATATTTAGTTTTTGCTAATGAATATATCATCAGGTCGTTCTATTCATCACTCTTCACGTCAACCAATGTCCCAACTATCCGTCCACCTCTCCGCAAGGAGTAAACTCTCTGTGTCGCAATTCACCAGACAACTCGCCACAATTCTCATTCTAACCGCCGTCATGACGATTTTCACGCTGTTCAGCATGTTTTCTCGTTCTCTTGGTCCTTGGGGATCATGGGACCAAGTTCATGAGCATTTTCATGATGTTGCCATTGTGAAAGCGGATGATGAAGTGAGGGCGATTGAGCTTATGTGGTGGGGTATCCCGGTTATATCCCTTTTTTATATTGCTCTGGTTGTTATTATTGGGGAAGAGGTCCGAGATGCGGCCAAGGGCTGTAGAGAATTGCTTTTGAGATGGAAGGCTCGTCAACCGCGTATTAGGCCTTTTATCATTGCGCTTCCGCTGCAGTGAGTCCTTCACTAGTCATTCAAATAGAACTGTCCGATATTGACGACGATTTCTAGTCGCCCGTCTAATTCCTCTGCCTCTTCGTCACGCTTACCACTGGCCATTCCTAGACTGGCTCGGTCGGAGGGAAATCTCGTATCCGGCTGGGACGATATGTTGGATACGAAAGCCAAACGTCAATCCCCCAAGTCTTCATCTCGTACCGGACTTTTCCAGTTCTTCACTTCTACGCAGTCAAAGCCAATCGGGATCCTCACGAGTCAGCTCTCCTGAGGATGATCTATTCGCAGCATCGACACTTGACTATCTACATTCTCCGACAGCTCAATCACTCGGACTTCATTCTCCCATCCCTCCCCCTCCTCCGGTCTATGCCCCATCTATCTCTATAAATCCACCGCAGAGCAAGTGGGATTCGGAAACTGTCTCGTCCGCATCGTGTTATGCAGTCGACAAGGCGAAACCCTCAGATGACGGGGAGTCGGTAATCTCATCTATAATTGAGATACCTTGGCCTCAGCCTCCGACTACTCTCTCTCCACGTTCAGCAGTACACACCCGACCTCACTCACCCGCGTACTCTGATGCAAGCTCTAGAGGCACATTATCCGACAGTCATCTACCACCTTTTCGTGGGCCTAGTATTTCTCCTGTCCCAGAGTCACGGTATCTACGGCCTATTTCTCCGCTGAACCTGTCAAGCAGGACAGTATCACCTGTTTCCAAGTCATCTAGTCCGCGGAAACACTTGCGTCGCGACAATAAAGGACCCAGTATCCCTCCAGGAGAGGTTATATATATGACGAGTGTCCATGAATCGGTTTGATTCTCCTCTCTGTATGCATATCTTTCTAGTCCTGTATCTTCTACTTTCGACCTTCACATCTATCTCTTACGGCCTCTCATTCACATCCTGTATCACTATATGGATTCATGTTACATGTATCGTTCGTAGCTTATGATATGTGCTAATAGACGCGTCGCTATTGGCCCGCGTCCGAACAATAGAGAACGAACAATAGAGAAAGACGCGCTATTCACGTGACTTAAGTAAGACAATAAGCTCGGCTAACGCCGCCTTTCAACAGCCCAGGTGGCTACATACATATAATAGCAACGTTACCGCCTTCCCTCATCTTCGTCTCCTTTCTTTCCTACATGTCTCTTGCATAGTCGCTTCATTCCTCATTGTAGCAGAACCCAGGAGCGCAGCGTGCAGAGGAGATGAAACGCTTAGCATTCATGGTGCGGTGGTCGGACATAGCATCAGGTCTCCCTGGATTTGTTGTATTCTGAATCTCCTGTGCGACGGCCTTGTAAGGCTTAGCCATGGGATGATAGAATACAGTTGCCTGCTCTACCTGGGATAACAAGCTAAATTCCTAGGTGAGTACTAGCTTGGTTGACGACTGTGCCTGCTAGTTAAAACATTGCCTTCCTTAGAACAAGGGCCATGAACTCATCTACGGAGTCTATCTCATGACCCACGATTACCCTTAGCTTGAACATTGTTCTTGTACTTTGCGGATCTACTTGGTGGGGGCCTTCATGCAAATCTTATCTTATCAATATCGCGAGCCGCCTTAGCCAGCTCTTGCTCGCTTTAAACATTCAAAAACGTGAACACACCCGCACGGTAAGTTCAACTACCCTTCGCCCAACGCCATGCTTATCTCTGAAAAGATTCTAATGAATATTCCGAGAAATATGATTCCACCCTGGTGACCTTGCCATTTTAGGACGGGAACAAGCTTACGTCCAAATTAGGTGATGCCTTCTTTTGGGATCATCAAGTTAACCTCCAAAAATGGCGAACGAACGGGTCGTTTCTGTCGTCTTGACCTCAGCCGAGGACAAGGGGATCTCCCAAAATTGCGTACAAGGAGGGAAAATTGGAGTTTTTGCTCTTAAAGCTGGACTTGCACGACCATTTCGTCGATCCACCCGCTGAATTCTACCTTCTTGTACACTTCTGGTCGTTCCCCTCCCTCCCAGGGTCTTGAGTCGCGAAAATGTCCTATCCGAACTGGGTCTTCTCCATGTTTACTTTCCTTGGCTTCGTCATCTCGATGATACCTCTTCCATGGCACATGGAAGGTAATATTTTTTTTTCAAAACACCCTCTCGACTTGGGAAATAGTGCTTAGAGTGTTTGGTTTTAGCATGGAACACTGGGACCTGTCTGTTCATGATATGGACTGGGCTGGCTTGCCTGAATCAATTTATCAATTCTGTCGTCTGGACTGGGAACGCTATTAACTGGGCTCCGGTTTGGTGCGATATCTGTAAGCTCGACGTTCCTGCCTCGTATTTTGCAACCACTGACTCAAAGTGCAAATAGCTGCCCGCTTCATTACCGGCTCCTCTGTTTGCTATTCCCGCTGCTTCCCTTTGCATCAACCGTCGCTTGTATACATCGCCACCGCGAACGCGGTCACTGTCAGCAAAGCCGAGGTCAGTAATAATACATTGTACAATGTCCCCGTTTTGCGCATTGTATTGATTTTTCGCAGAAACGCCGTGCTGTCATGACAGACTTGGCGATTGGCTTGGGAATTCCAGTCCTGGAGATGATAGTCCGTACGTAACAACATTTTTTTTTTGTTCCAGACTGTGCCTAACCCTTCTCCTTGCCTCAGAATATATTGATCAGGGCCATAGATTTGATATCTATGAAGACATTGGTTGTTTCCCCTTCACCTACAACACCTGGGTCGCCTTCGTTTTAGTCAACACCTGGCCTTTGGCTATTGGATGTGTGTCTGCTTGCTACTGCAGTGAGTATATGCCGGCAAATACAGGTTTAACATGTTTGCTAATTCAGCCTAGTTTTGAGCATTAGGGCTTTTAAGAAGCGTCATGCCCAATTTAAGGAACTACTTTCTTCGAACTCCAACCTGAACTCCAACCGATATTTCAGGTTGATGTGTCTCGCCGCTACCGACATCTGTTTGCACTATCCCCTTAAGCTCCTACTCCATCTACTTGAACGCTACGACACCCATTTCTCCGTGGATCTCCTGGGAAAGACAACACACTTCAAACTTCTCAAGAGTTCGTCAGATTCCTTCCGTCATTTGGCATATCAACCACCAGACCGTTATCGCTCTCGAACTGAGCAGGTGGTTCCCCTTTGTCTGCGCCGTCGTATTCTTCGCGTACTTCGGCTTTGCTGACGAAGCCAGGAAGAACTACCGCGCTGCTTTCGGCTCTGTAGCTAAGCGTGTTGGATATACGACTTCTGGATCCCATGGGTACTGGATTCGGCCTATGGAGCTCTACTGGGTCAGTATTTATACGCAATATGGGGGTATCTAATTCTGACAATGGTTTCCTACAGATTGAAATCTAAGAGTTTCGGTACAAGCTCCAACGGTCGCAGTGGTGCTCTCCCTGTCTTCGTAAACAAGCAAATTTCCACGAAGCGCGATTCCTTGGAATCGTTCACTAACATGTCTTCATCGGACGTCGGCAACGAGTTCAAGGAGAAGTCGTTCAGCGGGGATACATCGTTTGGTGCGATGTCGCTGGCCGACGTTTGGAGGTACACTTGCGGATTACAAAACTGAAGGAGTTGAATTTAAATCTACTCGTCCCGCATCGTTTTTGGAACCATCACCCACCGCTACCCTTTCCCCACCGCTGCCTACTCGCGCGATTGCTCGTGATGAGGAGCATCACTTAGAGATTTCTTCCATCCGACACTTGTCTTCGGTATCAGTTAGTATTCCGGAGCCCACGTTGGACATGTCCAATGTCCCACGGCATTTTGTCGATGCACCGTCGGTCGCTCACCGAGATCCGGCTGATGTAGTATAAGCGTCCCTAGGGGCTAGGTCCCTTGTTCCTACTTTCCTCGCGTCTCCTCTGTTTCAATTCCTTCGACCCTTATATCAAACACCTCAAAACCCAAGTAGCGATTCCCATTTCCACCCGACATACCCGACTTGATCAATGTATCACTAGCCAACCCATTATTTGTGGATTCTTCACACATCCTTACTATATTACATTCATTTATCATTTATCTCTCACCTCTCATATCACTATTACTATGTATTGTTAGATATAGTTTTTTGGTTGTTTCACGTAGCTCTGGACAAATAGAAAAGGATTTGACCAAGAAACGACGTGCAGTTCGAGTGAGAAAAAGACGCTTAGTAAACAATGCTAATGTTCTTCCAGATGCCACGCAGCCTCAGGTGCTCTGCTGCGTATTTACATTCAGTCAACATCATGCCTGCAAACTTTCTCTGCCCGAAAATCAAGTGGATGACCCGGATTCTCTTCGGATACGAGGAGTCGATGATCAGGGACCCCCACTATCTTCCAAAAATCAAACGCGGTCGCCGCGCATATCTTACTATCTTTTCTTTCATCTGATTTGCGTTGCTACGTATGACCTTGCTGTATGGCACCTGCTGGACGATCCTTATGGTACACCTCTTCAGGCATCATCTCTGCGCAGCACGATTTTATACTGCTTGCCGCATTTTATCCGAATTACAGTCACCAAATAGTCGAATTCGTCGAATTCCTGGCCTCGATATTTGACGAAAAGGCACTGTTACGCTATGGCCAAGGTCCATTGTGGCGCTCTGGACTGTTGAGCGGCAGCAGGCGGCAGCGTTAGAAATGAAAATATTATTCAATTCAATATCGACTTCATTGATTTGGACCAAACGCAGAGTACGTTGCATCCATGTCCCAGTACCAACAACCTGAAAGACCACGCGATTGATCTGATATATTCTCTTAAAGTTCTCCGTCTGCACAGCGTACACATGCATAAAAAGGAATTTTTCAGCCAGTGTTTTTCTATATAAATGGCTTCGAAGTTCGAGGTCATCTGAAGAGTGTGTTCCCAGACCTACACTGAAAATCCTGATGGCGTTCCGTTCTGTTTCCCTACTCACCCTGCTCGCCCTGGGTGCCCATGTTCGTGCTGTCTCATATACCCAGTCAGACTCGTACATCGGCGCAGATTTTATCAATCGCTTTTCCTTCGACACTGAGTCGGATCCAAACCCACGGCAGAGTGTGCGTCGTTTCTTTGCTTTGTCCTTCTTAATAAGCCCCTTTGCTTCATTAAGACATCTATTGAATCGTACACAGTAACTATATGTCGGACGCGGCGACTGCGGCGGAGCAACAACTTGTACTTATGCCTCTGGCAATACATTATTGCTCGCGCTGAACTTATACCCACGACCAACTATTCAGCCAGCGGCGCAGGCAGGAAATTCTGTCCGATTACAAATTCGAACACGTATTATTCCACTGGGACAGTAAAATGGTGTACGATCCCTTTATTTTTTGTGATCGTTTGGCAGCAAGAGTTCTGAACTTTTGTTATAGCATTTGATCTCAAACCATATGCCAGAAGGCTGCGGGTAAGCGTGGTTTATCGAGTAAATGCTCGTGTTTCCGTCTACTAAACACCTCTCCTATCTAGTACATGCGCCCGCAAGTCTGGACACTTCGGAGACAACTGGCCTGCGAATGTGGCTATGTTTGATAACTCACTATGTGTACTCGATCACTGACTGCATGCTTTTCTTTCAAGGGTGAAATTTGCATATCGTCGAAGGCGTTAAACAATCAAGCATTTAATCAAGCGACCTTACACACTAAACCTGGTAAGATCCACGTTGTTATCCACCTCCTCAGCACCAGGTAATTGACTATCGTACCCAGGCTGCACGATGCCTACTACAATGCCGGACTGAAACTGGCACATCTTTGCAAACTCGATTTGCGATACGAATGCAAACGGTATGCTGGATGTGGTTGCTCGCATTTGCTTCTGGAAGTTTCGGACCTACCTCTCAACTCGAATGGCGGAGGCTGGTGCGTAGTCTTCGCATCAATATCGCCTTGACAACTTTCTGAGGGGGTTTTCGTGATACAGGGTCTGCAATGGAGCGAAACCGCGGACTTCATCAAGGTGTGTTATTTCGCTCGGTCCGGCTCGGTTCCAAGTGATATTAGCGGAGGTTCTAGTAGTATCAACACAGACAACTGGGTAAGTGGTATAATCCCTGATACTTAGCGAGACCTTTCGTATTGATTTCTTCTGCTTTTTTTTTCAATAGGGAACCCCTGTCTCTTACTTCCCTAACACATCGTGTGCGATAACCTCCTTGTTCGGAGCCCATCGAATAATCGTAAATTGTAAGTGATTGAATCATTGAGTCCGATATGTCTGTTGACTCACGGAAACGCTGTCCCTTCAGTGACATTCTGTAAGTCGTCCACTTTAACACGTAATCCATTACAAGGAGTCTTACTGAAAATTGCCTTTCCTTTTAGCCGGAGACTGGGCAGGCTCTGTATACTCCCTTTCAGGATGTCCTTCTACATGTGTCGGTGAGTAGAATCAATATTAGCTTGGATTATATAATTACTCATAATCTCTGGATTTCAGACT